>CM050936.1:21262957-21625457 GCA_027789145.1 Solanum arcanum | reverse complement strand
AAAAAGAAAAGATATAAAAAATACCATCCGCAAAATAATAAGAGATATAATAGGAAAGGATATTTTCTTAGAAAATCCTCAGCAAGGAAACCATATTTAAATAGAGATAGACATGTTAGAAAATATAGAATGATAGAAATTATAAAAACAAGCTAGAATGTTTTACATGTGGAAGTATAGAACATTTAGCAAATACTTGTCCTAAAAGATATAATGCTAAAACTAGAAATGCACAACTAGTAGAAGAATTTAATGAAGCATTATTAAATGTAGACGAATATATGTCAGACAATGAAAGTATTTACTCTATAGTAAGTATTGATATAGATGAGAATAACAAAAAAGAAGAAGATTCTTCTAATTCAGAAGGAGAAGAATTAATTAATGAAATAGGAATAGAAGACTTGAATATAGATAATCTAAAAATAAATTTTATGAATATAATAGAATGTGAACATGATTTTGAAAAGGATACTGGATTAGATAGTAATCCATGTAATTGGTGTAAATGGTACCCAAGCAAACATAAAAGAGCTAAATGTAATAAATGTTTTATTGAAGGATGTATAAATTGCATAGAGACTCAATTAGGAATAATAACTCAGAAAAGAAAAGAAATATACACAGATGAACCTCTAATAAACTTAAAAGTACTAGTACTAGAAGCAAAAATAAAAGAATTAGAAGAAAGAATAGTAAGGTTAGAAAAGGGAAAATATACAACAGAACAACCAAAGAGATAATCAAGAATTAATGAATGAAGAATCTAATACTTTAATATGTAATGAAGACAAAAATATAAATACTATTAAAATATTAGCAAAACTTCATATTGGAAAATATGAAATAGAGACTTTAGCATTAATAGATTCGGGATGTACTAAAAGTATTCTAAATAAAAAGATTGTACCCATAGAATTAATAAAAACTTTAGAAAAACCACTAGCAGCCATGCAAATGGATGGAACACATAATATATATAGACATTATATAGATAGAGCTCAAATAAGTTTCTTAAATACTTGTTCAGAATTTTATAAACCCACCTATAAAATGGATAAAATATGGGTAAGAGATCTAGATATAAGGGTAGATTTTGTGTTAGGGCTAGATTTTATATTACATAACAAAGGAGGAACTTTAATAACCAGAGACGGAATACTTTTTATGAAAAATACTACTTATACTTCAGTTTTAACTAATAAAATTGAAACTAAATTAAGACAAAAAGAAAAATGTTGTGAAAATTGTAAAAATGATAAAGAATGTATTAAAAATAATTGCAACATACTATATGAAAATATACTAGACATAGAAGAAGAAGACGAAATAATTAATAAAAATTATGTTTTAATAGAAATGGAAACAGAACTATATAACTTTAAGACAGGAATACAGAAAATAGGAGAAATAAAGAATCAACAAGACTTAGATAATATAGTAAAAATCTTAGATGAAATAGAAATAATAGGAGAAAAACCCTTAAAATATTGGGAAAATAATCATGAAGTATGTAAACTAGACATAATAAATCCAGAATATATAATTAAAACTGCCTCAATAGAAGCTACAAATCAAGATCTAGAAGATTTTAAAATACAAATTAAAGAACTATTAGAATTAGGAGTAATAAGAAGATCAACTTCAAAACATAGATCAACAACATTTATGGTAAGAAATCATAGTGAAATAATTAGAGGAAAAGCTAGAATGGTTATAAATTATAAAAAATTAAATGACAACACTAGAACAGACGGATATAAACTACCAGACAAGATGTAATTAGTAAATAGAATACAAGGAAAAACAATTTTTAGTAAATTTGATTGTAAATCAGATATTGGCAAATAAAGATGCATCCAGACAAAGATAGAATGGATCGCTTTTAACTGTCTCAAGGACATTTCAATGGTTAGTAATGCCATTTGGGTTAAAAACAAGACTNCAATTTTCCAAAGAAAAATGGATAAAATATTTGGAGAATATAAAAGATTTGTTTTAGTATATGTAGATGATATTTTAGTATTTAGTAGAAATATAAAAGAACATTTAGGACATTTACAAACAGTTTTTAGATTATTTGTTTATAACGGAATAATAATTAGTAAAAAGAAAATGGAATTATGTAAAAATTATATAAATTTTTAGGAATTATTTTAGGAGAAGGAAAGGTTAAATTACAACCTCATATAGCTAAAAAAGCATTAGATATGCCAGATAAATTAAATAATTTAAAAGAATTACAAAAATTTCTAGGTATAGTTAATTATGCAAGACCTTTTATAAAAGATTTAGGAAAAATAGCAGGACCATTATATTCTAAGACTTGAAATAAAGGACAAAGAAATTTTAATATAGAAGACATAAAATTAGTACAAAAAATAAAAGAAAAGATAAAAAACATTCCTGATTTAAATATGCCACTAGAAACAGATTATTTAATAATAGAAACAGATGGAAGCTTTGAAGGATGGGGTGCAGTACTAAAATCAAAACCACATAAATATAGCATTAAACAAGAAGAAAAGATATGCGCCTATCAAAGTGGAAAATTTAAAGAAAAAGGAAATAAGGCTAGCATAGATGTTGAAATTTTAGCAGTAATATATGATATAGATAGTTTTAGAATTTATATTTTAAAGAAACTAGAAATATTAGTAAGAACAGATTGTGAAGCAATAGTAAAGTTCCATCAAAAAAATAATGATAAAACTAGCAGTAGAAGAAGATGGTTAAAATTTTTAGATACAATATCTATTTACCCTTCTATAAATTTTGAGCATATTAAAGGAAATGATAATAATATAGCAGATCAATTAAGTAGATTACTAATTAAAGTTTAAATTTTACAGAATGAGACCTCTACTATCGACAAAGGTAAAAGGTTCAACCTTCAACCTCGGGTTTGACAGAGACTCTTATAAGCAGACAGTATTAGCTAATTTACATTTTAAATCATTAGACAAAATTGACGATGTTAGAGTATAAAGAATGCAATTTGGATTACAAAACTTAATTGCATATGGACCGTCAAACCTNACTTTTAGACATTTACCTAATCACAATTAGACAAACAATGCACATGTCTTATAGATAACATATGGATAGCACATAATAAGAAAGACACTAAGTACATAATTGCTGTTCTAAATGCTTTAGGATACTATTTTACTAGTAAAAATAAAGACAATAAGTTTAAATATTACGTAGTAGTTCATGGTAAGACAAATGGTGTTTTCCAAACATGGATAGAAGTTTTAGACTCAATTAAAGATTTTCATAAACCACTCTTCAAAGGTTTTAATGATTTTACAGAAGCTTTAGATTATGCTAGAGGAATTTTAGGACCAAATTATTATATTTCTCCAAATTTCTCACGTAATCCGTAAAAATCCCACAAAGATAACATCCAAAAAGACACAAACAAAATTATATTTTGCGACCATTGCTCATCCATGACTGAAGCATTCAAAAGGCTAAATTTAAAAAATGAAGCCTTAATAGAAGAAAATGCCAAGCTCAGAGAAAGACTCAGCAAACTGGAAAGCAAAGGTAAGAATATACAAACTCAGACAGATATTACAGGTTTTCCATCCCAAACAAAAATGGATGAGATGGGTGTGCATTCCCATCGAATGCTAAGAAATCCATCAGATCGGATGATGATACAGCTAGTCCGGTTCAAACGGTGGCGGTAAAGACTTCTCAAACCCGTTAATGGTCTGTCACTTTGCCAAAAAGTGAGAAAGACGAAAGCTCATCTTCAAGAAGAAAACTACCACTCTCATTTAACTGCACAATCGCATTTAAAAGTTAAAAAGCCCAAAAATAAAGAGTTAGAATTCCTAATAACCTGCATCAGAGAAAACTACTCAAACAAAAACAAGAAAAAGACAAACATATAAACCCAAGCCCTATACAAAGCCCAAGACAAATTTCTACTCCTAGCCCAAATAATTAGGATAATTTTGAAGACTCAATACAATTTGCTCAAGACCCAAACGATGATGACTCAGGAGCAAGTTTTGATTCAATTGCACTGCATAATTTAGACATATAAAAAAATAATAATATATATATATATATATATATTATCTTATCATATTATTACATTTAAAAGAGGGATGCCTCTTTAGTCAAAAATGTGAGTCCCACTTTACTCACTACCACACATGTGGAAAAACTGTTGGGACGCGTCGTATTCATGTAACGACCTGTTTAGTCGTTTGAGCAGCAAATTGAATTACGGGGAAAAACTGGCTGAGACGACGTGGGTCCCGACGGACCGTTGTGGTCACGACGGCCCGTCAAGGGGGTGTCGTCCCATGGCACTTAGAAATTTGAAATTGGGTACCGAAAAATCGACTCAGAAATTGTGACGGACTGCAGACGCGTTGCCACATCCACGATTTAACCGTCCGTGAGTCCCGCTGCAAAACACTTCAACTTTTGAGAAATTGGTGCAAGAAAACGAGTTTCGACCGTCATGACGGAGGGCAGACGGACCGTCCACAGGGGTGACGTCGCAGACCACCTGAAATCTGGGAGGAGGCGACGGCCACCGTGACGGACCATCGCAGGCGTGACGGCCCGTCACAGGCTGCACAATCCCGGGCAGTTTAGGATTTCTCCCCACGTTTTAAGGGTCATTTTTGACTATTCTTTCCTTAATTTTAAAGATTGAGGGTTTATATTAATAAGTCTAATTACTTAGGGGTTAAAAGAGGTAACCTTAAGTTAATTAGGGGGTTTTATTGTCCTCTTTTATTCTTAATTATACAATAATTAGGGTAAAAGAAAGAGGGTTTGAACATAAGGAAAACAAAAGAGAAAGAAAAGAAAGAGGGAGAGAGCAGTCGATCAAAGGGGAGAAAACAAAGCTTGGGAATTTCTTGCTTGCTTCCAATTCTTCGGTGGAGGTAGGTTATGGTTTATGTACGATATTCGTAGTGAACTCTTAATAGTGAATATTATGTGTTGATATTATTGTAAACCCTACTATGTGCTTAAGTTGTATGCTTGCATGAATATGAATGTGAAATTGTGATGAATTAACAAAGCATGATGAAGCTATTGAATCCCAAATCTTGAAAGAACCCTAATTCGCTTGATATATTATATAATGAGAATGATGATGCCTTAGTATGAAAGAAGGATTGATATATTATATAATGAGAATGATGATGCCTTAGTGTAAAAGAAGGCTTGATGAATTAGGGGATCGGGTGCCACGCTCCTACCAGGATAGAATGAATATGAGGATCGGGTGCCACGCTCCTACCAGGATAGAATGAATATGAGGATCGGAGTGTCACGTTCCGACACCAGGATAGAATATGGATCGGGTGCCACGCTCCGGTACCAGGATAGAATGAATATGAGGATCGGGTGCCACGTTCCTGTACCAGGAGAGAATGAATATGAGGATCGGAGTGTCACGCCCGACACCAGGATAGAATATGGATCGGGTGCCACGTTCGGTACCAGGATAGTATATGAGGATCTGAGTGCCACGTTAAGCACCAGGATAGAAATAGAGGAGCGGAGTGTCACGCATCGACACAAGAGGAAGAAAGATAACGAATCTTGAAAGATAATGAATATACTCAACTGATGAACTTAATTCCCAAATGAGTATGGTATTGAGGCTTGAGTCCTCATGTGAACTCGGTTGTAATTCTTGATGAACTCATGTTGTTATTGCTACATGTTGAGTATTGTAGTTGATTTGCATTATTATTGATATATACTGTTCCCTATTTTGAGTTAGCCGATGATATCTACTCAAGACGTGTGGTTGTCTTGACCCCTACTTTTATGTTTTTCTTCTTTGTTATTTGTGTAATGCAAAGAAACGCTCCGCCAACTTCAACTCAACAAGAGATCTAGCCGTCTTCACTACCTTCGAAATTCAGGGTGAGCTAATGCGTCTAGCTTGACTGGTCTTCTTCTTCAAGTCTTGATGCCTTGAACTTCCGGCATGGACTAGCTAGTAGTTGTTTTAGCTTCTTAGACAGTTTTAGTTTAGCAATTTGAGATAGATGTTCTTGTGATGATGACTTCCAGATTTTGGGGATAATAATAATAGTTTTGAATTGTTTTATTAATGAGTTTAAGTCTTCCGCATTACTTCTGTTGTTATATATTGAAATGATAAGGGTTAAATTGGTTGGTTCGCTCACATAGGAGGGTAAATGTGGGTGCCAGTCGCGATCGGTTTTGGGTCGTGACAAACTTGGTATCAGAGCATTAGGTTCGTTGGTCTCATCACACAAGAACAGGTCTAGTAGAGTCTTAAGGAACGGTAGGGGGACGCCTTTACTTTTCCTTGAGAGGCTATAAGACTTTAGGAAAATTCCACTCTTTCATTCTTTCTTTCGTGCTACTACTTGAGTCCAATTGGTATCTAGGCGATACGAATTGGTATCTGACCATCTTCACTCTATTTCGCAGATGGTTAGAAGTAGAGCAACGACCGCACCAAAGAAGAACAACGGCACAAAGAAGAAATATCTGAGCCAGCCCACCGGGCCGTGGCTCGAGGGAGAACAACGGCAAGAGGCCGTGGTAGAGGTCGTGGGAGGACGTCCTCTAGAGGAAGAGGACGAGCACCTAGCCCATCTGATACTAGGGCGGTGACTCCTCCACCGATCAAGAGGTGATAAGAGAAGGGGAGGATGGGGTGAATGAGCAAGTACAGAATGAGGAAATGCCACCTTAACCTACCCCGGATATGATCAATCGTGTTCGCTTATCTTAGCGGGTTATCCGATCACGGTCGAGCACCTCCAGGGTTTACGCACCAACACCTCCGGTTTGAGGTACGACATGCGGCTACTATGGCTCTCGCATGGATGCACCATTGGGAATGGGCACATTTCCACGCCTGACCATCGGGCCTATTATGACAAACGATCAACATGAACTTTTCGTAAGTTCTTGAAATTGAAACCTCCAGTCTTTAAGGGTGCGTAATCGAGAGGATGCCTACGATTTTCCTGGTTGATTGTCATGAGCTACTACACAAGATGGGTATAGTAGAGGGTTTGGTGTCGAGTTCGTGAGCTATCGATTTCAAGGGAACGCCAAAATGTGGTGGCGTTCACATGTTGAGTGTCAACCAACAGAGGCACCACCTATGACTTGGGAATCATTCTCGAGTTTGTTCATGGAAAAGTATATCCCCGGACCTTGAGGGATAGGAAGAGGGATGAGTTCTTGAGTCTGGAGCAAGGTAGAATGACGGTTAATGCATACGAGGCTAGATTTCGCAAGACTATCCAGATACACGCCACCCAACTCGCTTTCACCACAAGAACGGATCCGCCGCTTTGTGAAGCGGATTGAGGGCAATCATGGATTTCAAATTTCTGCAGATAGCGGCAACAAAGAACATCCTTCCAAGAGGTGGTAGACTTTGTGATAGAGGTGGAAGGAGTGAAACCGGATGACTTCACCACCACGCCTACATCGAAGAGGTTTCGAAGGGGGTGAGTTTAATGGTTCTTATTCTAGAGGACGTAACTCCGGAGGTCACTCCAATCGACCAATACAGCCTTCACTACTGCATCGTAGTTGGGGGTCCACCTCGAACGGTCAACACTTCTCCGAGAGGCCGATGCGTGAACCCGGAGAATGTTATGGGTGTGGANAGATTGGACANATTAAGAGGTATTGTCCAAACCAGAGTTACGTAACCCCACCGCTAGAGGTAGGGGTGGTAATGGTAGAGGTCGTTATTAGAGGGCGTGGTGGCCGAGGTAATGGTGGTCACCAAAACGGCAGAGGTGAAGGGCAAAACGGAGCCACTACTACGCAACATGGTAGGGCAATGGACGGACAAACGATAGGGCCCATTGTTACGCTTTCCCTGGGAGATCTGAGGCGAGGCGTCGATCTTTGTTATCACAGGTAATCTTTGGTTAGTGATTGCATGGCATCTATATTATTTGACCCTGGCTCCACGTTTTCATATGTATCTTCATCATTTGCTAATGGTCTAAATCTACATTGTGAATTACTTGATATGCCTATTCGTGTTTCTACTCAGGTGGGTGAGTCCGTGGTAGTTGAAAAAGTGTATAGGTCGTGTTTGGTGAATTTTGTGGGAGCAACACTTACGTAGATTTGGTTATCTTAGAAATGGGTGATTTTGATGTAATTCGGTATGACTTGGCTCTCTCCGAATTTTGCAATTTTGGATTGTAATGCTAAAGCGGTGACGTTAGCCAAGCCTGGCAGATCCGTTAGTGTGGGAGGGCGACTACACTTCCAATCCGTGCGTATTATCTCCTTTCTTGGTGCTCGTAAGATGGTTAGTAAGGGTTGTTTAGCTTTCTTAGCACATCTTAGGGATGACACCATCCAAGTACCCTCAATCGAATCAGCTTTGAGTTCGAGAATTTTTGGATGTGTTCCTGCAGATCTTCCTGGTATGCCACCAGGATAGGGATATTGACTTCTGCATTGATCTTGAACCGGCACTCGCCCATTTCTATACCCCTTATAGAATGGCTCCATGGAGTTAAGAGAGTTAAAGGCACAACTTCAAGAGTTATTGAACAAAGGCTTCATTAGACCAAGTGCATCCCCTTGGGGTGCTCCGATTTTGTTTGTGAAGAAGAAGGATGGGAGTTTTCGGATGTGCATAGACTACAGACAACTAAACAAGGTAACCATAAAGAACAAGTATCCTCTTCCTCGCATTGATGACTTGTTCGATCGCCACAAGGTGCTTGTGTCTTCTCTAAGATTGATTTGAGATCCGGTTATCATCAATTGAAAATACGAGCAACGGATGTGCCAAAGACCGCTTTTCGAACGAGGTATGGGCATTACGAATTTGTAGTGATGTCTTTTGGTCTTACGAATGCCCCTGCTGCGTTCATGAGCTTGATGAACGGGATTTTTAAACCATATTTGGATCTCTTCGTGATTGTATTTATTGATGATATATTGGTGTACTCAAAGAGCAAGAAGGAACATGAAGAGCATTTGAGAATGGTATTGGAAATGTTGAGGGAGAAAAAGCTTTACGCCAAGTTCTCTAAGTGTGAGTTTTGGCTAGATGCAGTGTCCTTCTTGGGGCACGTGGTTTCTAAGGAAGGAGTGATGGTAGATCCATCTAAGATTGAGACAGTGAAGAATTGGGTAAGACCCACTAATGTATCAGAAATAAGGAGCTTTGTTGGGTTAGCTAGCTACTACCGCAGATTTGTCAAGGATTCTCTTCTATTGCTTCCCAACTGACGAACTTGACTAAGCAAAATGTTCCATTTGTATGGTCGGATGAGTGTGAGGAAAGCTTTCAGAAGCTCAAGACTTTGTTGACTACCGCACCCATTCTCACCTTGCGGTGGAAGGTAAGGACTTCATTGTTTATTGTGATGCATCCTATTCTGGGTTGGGTGCAGTGCTAATGCAAGAGAAGAGTGTAATTGCTTATGCTTCGAGGCAATTAAAGGTGCATGAACGTAACTATCCGACCCATGATTTGGAGTTGGCCACGGTAGTATTTGCACTAAAACAATGGAGACACTATTTGTATGGGGTTAAGTGTGAAGTCTACACGGATCATCGTAGCCTTCAGTACGTCTTTACTCGTAAAGATTTGAACTTGAGACAAAGGAGATGGATGGAACTACTAAAGGACTACGATATCACTATCTTGTATCATCCGGGAAGGCGAATGTTGTAGCGGATGCTTTGAGTAGAAAGGCGGAAGCATGGGAAGTCTAGCTCATTTGCAAGCTTCTAGGCGCCCATTGGCTAGAGAAGTGCAGATTTTGGCTAACGATTTGATGAGGTTAGAAGTAAATGAGAAGGGAGGATTGTTAGCTAGTGTGGAGTCGAGATCTTCTTTTCTTGACAAGATTAAGGGAAAACAGTTTGATGATGAGAAACTAAGGCGAATCCGAGACAAAGTGTTGCAAGGAGAGGCTAAGGAAGCACAAATCGATGAGGAAGGTGTTTTGAGAATCAAGGGAAGGGTATGTGTACCCCGAGTTGATGATTTGATCAACACTATTCTGACAGAGGCTCATAGTTCAAAGTATTCTATACATCCGGGTGCGACCAAGATGTACCGTGACCTAAAGCAACACTTTTGGTGGAGTAGAATGAAGCGTGATATTGTTGACTTTATTTCCAAGTGTCCAAACTGTCAACAAGTAAAGTATGAACACCAAAGGCCCGGAGGAACACTTCAGAGAATGCCCATTCCGGAATGGAAGTGGGAAAGAATTGCTATGGACTTTGTGGTTGGTCTTCCAAAGACATTGGGTAAGTATGACTCCATTTGGGTGGTTGTCGATAGGTTAACTAAGTCTGCTCATTTCATTCCGGTAAAGGTGACTTACAATGCAGAGAAGTTAGCCAAGATCTATATCTCAGAAATCGTTCGATTGCATGGGGTTCCACTATCCATCATATCAGATAGAGGTACGCAGTTTACTTCTAAGTTTTGGAAAACATTGCATGCGAAATTGGGTACTAGGTTGGACCTTAGTACTGCGTTCCATCCTCAGACCGATGGTCACCTGAGAGGACAATTCAAGTGTTGGAGGATATGCTTCGTGCATGTGTGATAGAGTTTGGTGGCCATTGGGATAGCTTCTTACCCTTAGCGGAGTTTTCATACAATAATAGCTATCACTCAAGCATTGACATGGCTCCATTTGAAGCATTGTATGGTAGGAGATGTAGGTCTCCCATTGGTTGGTTTGATGCATTCGAGGTTAGACCTTGGGGTACCGATCTTTTGAGGAGTCAATAGAGAAAGTGAAGTCTATTCAAGAAAAGCTTCTAGCGGCAAAGTAGACAAAAAGAATATGCAGATCGAAGGTTAGAGCTTTGGAGTTCATGGAGGGTGAACAAGTCTTGTTGAAGGTTTCACCTATGAAAGGGGTGATGCGGTTTGGCAAAAGAGGTAAGCTAAGTCCAAGGTATATTGGACCATTTGAGGTACTAAAGCGAGTAGGGGAGGTGGCTTATGAATTAGCCTTGNCCCTGTGGCTGTCCGAGTACATCCGGTATTTCATGTGTCCATGTTGAAAAGATACCATGGAGATGGAAACTACATCATCCGTTGGGATTCGGCTTTACTTGATGAGAACTTGTCATATGAGGAGGAGCTGTTGCTATATTAGATAGGGAGGTTCGCAAGTTGAGGTCGAGAGAAATTGCATCCATCAAAGTCCAATGGAAGAATCGACCGGTTGAAGAGGCTACTTGGGAGAAGGAGGCGGATATGCAGAAAAAATACCCACATCCGTTTCTGATTCAGGTACTCCTCTTCGCTTTTTTCTTCTTTTGATCGCTCGGGAGACGAACGATGGGTAAATTGGTATCTATTGTAACGACTGCTTAGTCGCTTGAGCAAAGAAATTGAATTACGGGAAAACCGGCCGAGACGACGTGGGTCCCGACGGACCGTCGTGGGTCACGACGGCCCGCTGGCGGGTGTCGTCCCATGGCACTTAGAAATTTGAAATTGGGTACCAAAAATCGACTCAGTAAATTGTGACGGACTGCAGACGTGTTGCCACATCCACGACGAACCGCCGTGAGTCCCGCTGCAAAACACTTCAACTTTTGAGAAATTGGTGCAAGAAAACGAGTTTCGACCGCCATGACGGAGGGGTTGGGACGGACACCGCCACAGGTGACGGTCGCCGCACCACCTGAAATCTGGGAGGAGGCGACGCCACCGTGACGGACCGTCGCAGCGTGACGGCGCCACAGCTGCTGCACAATCCCGGCGGTTTAGGATTTCTCCCACGCTTTAAGGGTCGTTTTGACTATTCTTTCCTTAATTTTAAAGATTGAGGGTTTATATTAATAAGTCTAATTACTTAGGGGTTAAAAGAGGTAACCTTAAGTTAATTAGGGGTTTTATTGTCCTCTTTATTCTTAATTATACAATAATTAGGGTAAAAGAAAGAGGGTTTGAACATAAGGAAAACAAAAGAGAAAGAAAAGAAAGAGGGAGAGAGCAGTCGATCAAAGGGGAGAAAACAAAGCTTGGGAATTTCTTGCTTGCTTCCAATTCTTCGGTGGAGGTAGGTTATGGTTTATGTACGATATTCGTAGTGAACTCTTAATAGTGAATATTATGTGTTGATATTATTGTAAACCCTACTATGTGCTTAAGTTGTATGCTTGCATGAATATGAATGTGAAATTGTGATGAATTAACAAAGCATGATGAAGCTATTGAATCCCAAATCTTGAAAGAACCCTAATTCGCTTGATATATTATATAATGAGAATGATGATGCCTTAGTATGAAAGAAGGCTTGGTATATTATATAATGAGAATGATGATGCCTTAGTGTAAAAGAAGGCTTGATGAATTAGGGGATCGGGTGCCACGCTCCTACTCGTGATAGAATGAATATGAGGATCGGGTGCCACGCTTGATACCAGGATAGAATGAATATGAGGATCGGAGTGTCACGTTCCGACGGCAGGATAGACTATGGATCGGGTGCCCCGTTGCGGTACCAGGATAGAAAGAATATGAGGATCGGGTGCCACGTTCCGGTACCAGGATAGAATGAATCTGAGGATCGGAGTGTCACGTTCCGACACCAGGATAGAATATGGATCGGGTGCCACGCCCGGTACCAGGATAGTATATGAGGATCGGAGTGCCACGCTCCGCACCAGGATAGAAATAGAGGAGCGGAGTGTCACGCATCGACACAAGAGGAAGAAAGATAATGAATCTTGAAAGATAATGAATATACTCAACTGATGAACTTAATTCCCAAATGAGTATGGTATTGAGGCTTGAGTCCTCATGTGTGAACTCGGTTGTAATTCTTGATGAACTCATGTTGTTATTGCTACATGTTGAGTATTGTAGTTGATTTGCATTATTATTGATATATCTTTGTTCCCTATTTTGAGTTAGCCGATGATATCTACTCAAGACGTGTGGTTGTAATCGACTTACTTTTATGTTTTTCTTCTTTGTTATTTGTGTAATGCAGCAAACGTTCCGTCAACTTCAACTCAACAGTAGATCTAGCCAGTCTTCACTACCTTCGGAAATTCAGGGTGAGCTAATGCGTCTAGCTTGGACTGGGTCTTCTTCTTCAAGTCTTGATGCCTTGAACTTCCGGCATGGACTAGCTAGTAGTTGTTTTAGCTTCTTAGACAGTTTTAGTTTAGCAATTTGAGATAGATGTTCTTGTGATGATGACTTCCAGATTTTGGGGATAATAATAATAGTTTTGAATTATTTTATTAATGAGTTTAAGTCTTCCGTATTACTTCTGTTGTTATATATTGAAATGATAAGGGTTAAATTGGTTGGTTCGCTCACATAGGAGGGTAAATGTGGGTGCCAGTCGCGATCGGTTTTGGGTCGTGACAATTCAAGAAAAGAGATAAGATAAAGGATCAGATTCCAGAAACAATAATGCAAGAAGAAGGGACAATAACTTCACGTGACGATGGGGCCCAAATGTGTACCCGGCTGAAGTGATAAGATTCCCTTTTCCATTTGAAATCCGGAGTTTGAAGTCCGAAGACACCTATAAAAGCAGAAGTTATCAAGACAAGGAGAGACAGAAGAAAGCTAAGAAAGAAAAGACTCACTACAAACGCTCTCAAAAAATTTCCCAGTATAACCTTTTCTCAAAAAACTATCTTTTAGACATTGTAAAAAGATTTTCGCTTTTAGTTCTTTAAGTATTTTTTAAAGCTTGTTTAAAGAAAGCTTGGAAGCTTTTTCGGGTTTCCCGAAAGGGAAACTTCACTCTGTTCTAATAATGTAAGTTTTCATATTCATGTTTCTAGTACAACTTCCCATATATGTAAATTATGTGTGTTAAGTAAATACATGAATTTTATATATTTTAAATTTTGTTAAGCATATATTATCATGAATCTATTTTACTTAGTATATGGTTAGTCTCTTAGCCTCTTAAAATTATTGATGGATTAACTTGTAAATTCCTAGGAAATTGTGGGGTCAGTTCGAAAGTTCATGGATGAACTATGAATGACCAAATCCGGGGTGGAGTTAAAGAAAATTAATTTTAAGAACAAAAGCTAAGAGAAAGAGATGAACAGTAAAAATAGATTCATGAATGGACAGAGTCCATAATCCTTAAAAAAAAAAAAAAAAAAAAAAAAAGGGAAGTTAAAACTAGAACTTAATAATATGAGAACTACAAAATAGAACGAGAAAGAGTGAAGGAGTACTGAGTAGGACTGTACAACATTAAGAAAAAACCACAATTTTAATTGAAATATCTTATTTTCGAAACATCACCCTATTTTGGTATCATTACTTCTACTACATCGTTTATTTGTAGTTTAAATCTAGTATTACTATTATCTGTCATTTTTCCTAAGAATCCTACACATATTAATAAATTTTTTCCACTACTCATTTCTTCGTATCCTTTAGTTTGTATTCCTATTTTTATTTGAGTTCCAAATTCATTTAAATTCATCATAAAGTCTGGACTTATGTAGAAAATTCCTCCATTATTAGTCATGTCTACTTCTGTTAATCCTATAATTGCCTTTTTTATATCTGACCATC
Organism: Solanum arcanum; assembly: GCA_027789145.1. Lineage (NCBI taxonomy): Eukaryota > Viridiplantae > Streptophyta > Magnoliopsida > Solanales > Solanaceae > Solanum > Solanum arcanum. Next base: position 21,610,897 of record CM050936.1, on the reverse strand, counting down.
TATTATCGTATATAGTAATTAATGCTTTTGTTCCTAAATTTTTTCTAGTTAATCCTTTAATTCCTATAACTATTAATCCTATATGCATTAAGTAAAACCAGACAGTACAATTAAGTGTAATTTCGGAAACGGAAATCATATTTTACATACGGAAGATACTCAATATAATACTCTAATAGACCTCATAATTAATCTTAGCGAAAAATTAAAAGAATCAAATAATAAAATTATAAAGATATTAAGTGAACAAGAAGAAATACAAAATAAACAAAAACTGCTTTTTAGCAAAATAGAAAATAATCTAGACTACTTAAAAGAACAAGGAATAGACTTAAATAAAAATTAAATGAATTAAAAAATAAACCTAAAGAAGAATTTAATAATACATTAGTAATAAAGATACAAGAAATAAAGACAGAATTAGAGTTAATAAAAGAAATAGTTCTTTCATGATAGATTTAATAGAAGCAGAAACAAATAAAGAAGCAATAAAATTAATAGAAAAAAGAATAACCCTTCCATCAGACTATAAAGATTTTATCCCATCTTCAAAATCAGATCAAGTTATTATACAACAAAATAATATAATAATATCGCTTTTATTATCTCTAAATAACAACTTAATAATATGAGAACTACAAAATAGAACGAGAAAGAGTGAAGGAGTACTGAGTAAAACTGTACAACATTAAGAAAAAACCACTTACAATTTTAATTGAAATATCTTATTTTCGAAACATCACCCTATTTTGGTATCAGAGCCTTAGATCTAAAAGACCTTTATATGAGAAAAGATTACTATTTTAGAAGAACATTTGCATCACATAGAACTTTATTTTATAATAGACAACATTTTAAAATACTAAAATTATATAAAAAATCTCTAGAAAGTCATATATATACCTTAAAGCTAAGACTATCTTTAACTTATACATATAAGAACTCAGTAAAGACACTTAGAGAAGTCCTCAGACAAAATATAAAACAGATTAGCGAAGAACTAAGTCAAATAGAATTTGAGATAAAAGACGTAATAGAAAGAATTAAAATAATTAAAAATAATCCTTATTATTATAATTCTATAGGATAAAGTATATGAGAAGACCACATAGAAATACTAAAGAATATAAGAAAATTAAAAAAGAACTAAAAGAATTATATTGTAAAGCAAACCTACTACTTGAAGACTTAAAAATAACTATTGATAAAAGAGAAATAACTAAATATTTAGATTACATATTTATTGAAGCTAGAAAGTTAGAACAAAAATTAATAATACACCTTAAAACTAGAAATATTCCACTAAAACATACTTTATGAAGTGTATGCCCTGTTTTTGGAGTGTAAATTTTCATAATAAGAGAAGATATCAACATATAGAAGAGAAGAAAAAATTAGTAAGAATAAAAGTATCTATAGAAGCTTACATATATATATACGAAAACGAATTCTTTACACCAAACTACATTTATTTCGAAAAAACAGTAAATAACAAAGAATATATAAACGCTTTAAAATGGGAAGTACAAGGACTTGAAAGTGATATAGAATATGTGAATAAAAGAATAAAATATTTTTATGAATGTTATAAAGCAACTACCTTAGGATAAAAACAGTACTGAGTAAAAATAGCTTCATCAAAGAATATAGATTATTTAGACTTACAGATCCAAACAGAAAAAAGATTCCAAAGAGTAAAACCAGACAGTACAATTAAGTGTAATTTCGGAAACGGAAATCATATTTTACATACGGAAGATACTCAATATAATACTCTAATAGACCTCATAATTAATCTTAGCGAAAAATTAAAAGAATCAAATAATAAAATTATAAAGATATTAAGTGAACAAGAGGAAATACAAAATAAACAAAAACTGCTTTTTAGCAAAATAGAAAATAATCTAGACTACTTAAAAGAACAAGGAATAGACTTAAATAAAAAATTAAATGAATTAAAAAATAAACCTAAAGAAGAATTTAATAATACATTAGTAATAAAGATACAAGAAATAAAGACAGAATTAGAGTTAATAAAAGAAATAGTTCTTTCATGATAGATTTAATAGAAGCAGAAACAAATAAAGAAGCAATAAAATTAATAGAAAAAAGAATAACCCTTCCATCAGACTATAAAGATTTTATCCCATCTTCAAAATCAGATCAAGTTATTATACAACAAAATAATATAATAATATCGCTTTTATTATCTCTAAATAACAAGATAGATAGAAACTATAAAGAAAAATTTGAAAGTAAGAATATAGATACAAGCTGGAATAGGAGAACTAATAGAAAAGCTAAATAAAATAGAAATTACTCCTCAAAAAGAAAAAATAATTAAAAAAGAACAGAAAAATGGACATTTTTCCAACTAGATCAAGAGATAAAAGATCAGAACCTAGTTACACCCAGAATAAAATAAGTAATAACTTTATATCAAAAATATTAAATAGAAAAACAAGAGAAGAAAATAATCAACAATTAGGAGAAATAATAGACACAGATAAAGATATACAAATTTTTCAACAAAATCAATTAAAATTATTAAATCCAAAGGTACTATATAATACAAATTCAAAATCTCAATTATATAGACACTATAGAGAAGAACAACTATCAGTATTAGGAAAAAATTCAGTATCATTACCACTAGTAAATACTGAATCTATAAAGGAAATACAATATGTTAAAAAAGATCTAATGCATATAGGATTAATAGTTATAGGAATTAAAGGATTAACTAGAAAAAATTTAGGAACAAAAGCATTAATTACTATATACGATAATAGATGGTCAGATATAAAAAAGGCAATTATAGGATTAACAGAAGTAGACATGACTAATAATGGAGGAATTTTCTACATAAGTTCAGACTTTATGATGAATTTAAATGAATTTGGAACTCAAATAAAAATAGGAATACAAACTAAAGGATACGAAGAAATGAGTAGTGGAAAAAATTTATTAATATGTGTAGGATTCTTAGGAAAAATGACAGATAATAGTAATACTAGATTTAAACTACAAATAAACGATGTAGTAGAAGTAATGGGAAATAAAGGAATAAAACTAATAAAACCAATAAAAATAGACCTTGAAGAATATGCAGGATTAGAATGGAAGTTAGGAGACTTTAAAGAAAAAGAAGTATTAACACCGGATGCTCACTTAATATATACAAATTCTAAAGGAGAACCTTCGATTAGATTTACAGACTATAATTATGAAGCTCAAAAAGACTTTGAAGAAGAAAGTACTATAGAAGAAATGCCTTTAGAAGGAATGAATATGGAAATAACATTAGAAGAAGATTATGCAATAGGTATAGCTATAGAAAAAGCGAAAGAAATATGCAAAGAAAATAATAATAGACTTTTTACATGTAAAGGATGTAAACTAAAAGACCTAAATTTAGAACAGACCATATCTCATTTTAAAGTATGTGAACAAAGAAATGATAATAAAGGATATAGATTAGAAAAAGATTTACAAGATAAATTATAAAAAAGCAATAATATAATGACGCAAATACAAGACGATGATAGTGAAATATCCGAATTAGAATCTATACTTAGTCAGAAAGAATTAATGGAAACAGCTAGTTCTAGTAGTTCATTTCAAAGAACAAATGAACAAGGACATACTGCAGACAATAGCACAGGAAATATACCACGAAGAAGAGTATATAGACAAGGAGATACTCCAACAATAGAAGTAAAACCTATGGGAAAAAGAATGCCTATAGAAGAACCAATAATACTCCAAGAGGGAGGAAGTAAAGGTAAAATCTTAAATATAGCAGCACATGATCCACAAAGGTGGAATTCAGTAATAGACTTATGGAAAGGAATAGTAGTAGCAGATTTTATAAAAAATTATACTGAATCGATGCAGAGACAATGTACAAATACTTAGAAACGTTCTTAGGAGAATCAACTAAAGCTTTATGGGAAGCTTATAAAGTAGAATTCCCATCAGAATTTCAGTATTTAGTGTCATTAGGACCAAATCCTTATAACTTTACAAATAAAGTACATACATTAATAACAGGAGAAGATCCAAATAGTGGATTATTAGCCTTACAACGAAATCTTTGTAATAAAATTAGAACAATTAAGTATAAGTAATTGGTATTATATAAAGAAATTTTTAAACGATTACTTCTATTATTGTACAATCAGTGGAAATGCTTTTGATCAAGACTTAGGCAAAAAATTATTTAATAAACTACCAGGAGCCTTAGGAAGAGAAATAGAAGAAAGATGGACTAAAAGAGAGGGAGTAATACAAAACCCTCAAGCTAAATGGTCAATAGGACATAGAATACAACATATAATGGAAATACTACAAGAAAAATGTACTAATTTACAAATACAAAAGCAACTAAAACAGAATGAAATGAATTTCTGCAAAGACATAATATATACAACTCAAAGTTATGATAAAGACCAATATAAAAAGAAAAGATATAAAAAATACCATCCGCAAAATAATAAGAGATATAATAGGAAAGGATATTTTCTTAGAAAATCCTCAAAGAAAGAAACCATATTTAAATAGAGATAGACATGTTAGAAAATATAGAACAGATAGAAATTATAAAAACAAGCTAGAATGTTTTACATGTGGAAGTATAGAACATTTAGCAAATACTTGTCCTAAAAGATATAATGCTAAAACTAGAAATGCACAACTAGTAGAAGAATTTAATGAAGCATTATTAAATGTAGACGAATATATGTCAGACAATGAAAGTATTTACTCTATAGTAAGTATTGATATAGATGAGAATAACAAAGAAGAAGATTCTTCTAATTCAGAAGGAGAAGAATTAATTAATGAAAAAGGAATAGAAGACTTGAATATAGATAATCTAAAAATAAATTTTATGAATATAATAGAATGTGAACATGATTTTGAAAAGGATACTGGATTAGATAGTAATCCATGTAATTGGTGTAAATGGTACCCAAGCAAACATAAAAGAGCTAAATGTAATAAATGTTTTATTGAAGGATGTATAAATTGCATAGAGACTCAATTAGGAATAATAACTCAGAAAAGAAAAGAAATATACACAGATGAACCTCTAATAAACTTAAAAGTACTAGTACTAGAAGCAAAAATAAAAGAATTAGAAGAAAGAATAGTAAGGTTAGAAAAGGGAAAAAATATACAACAGGAACAACCAGTAGATAATCAAGAATTAATGAATGAAGAATCTAATACTTTAATATGTAATGAAGACAAAAATATAAATACTATTAAAATATTAGCAAAACTTAATATTGAAAAATATGAAATAGAGACTTTAGCATTAATAGATTCAGGATGTACTAAAAGTATTCTAAATAAAAAGATTGTACCCATAGAATTAATAAAAACTTTAGAAAAACCACTTGCAGCCATGCAAATGGATGGAACACATAATATATATAGACATTATATAGATAAAGCTCAAATAAGTTTCTTAAATACTTGTTCAGAATTTTATAAACCCACCTATAAAATGGATAAAATATGGGTAAGAGATCTGGATATAAGGGTAGATTTTGTGTTAGGACTAGATTTTATATTACATAACAAAGGAGGAACTTTAATAACTTGAGAGACGGAATACTTTTTATAAAAATACTACTTATACTTGATTTTAACTAATAAAATTGAAACTAAATTAAGACAAAAAGAAAAATGTTGTGAAAATTGTAAAAATGATAAAGAATGTATTAAAAATAATTGTAACATACTATATGAAAATATACTAGACATAGAAGAAGAAGACGAAATAATTAATAAAAATTATGTTTTAATAGAAATGGAAACAGAACTATATAACTTTAAGACAGGAATACAGAAAATAGGAGAAATAAAGAATCAACAAGACTTAGATAATATAGTAAAAATCTTAGATGAAATAGAAATAATAGGAGAAAAACCTTTAAAATATTGGGAAAATAATCATGAAGTATGTAAACTAGACATAATAAATCCAGAATATATAATTAAAACTGCCTCAATAGAAGCTACAAATCAAGATCTAGAAGATTTTAAAATACAAATTAAAGAACTATTAGAATTAGGAGTAATAAGAAGATCAACTTCAAAACATAGATCAACAACATTTATGGTAAGAAATCATAGTGAAATAATTAGAGGAAAAGCTAGAATGGTTATAAATTATAAAAGATTAAATGACAACACTAGAACAGACGGATATAAACTACCAGACAAGACAAAATTAATAAATAGAATACAAGGAAAAACAATTTTTAGTAAATTTGATTGTAAATCAGGATATTGGCAAATAAAGATGCATCCAGACAGTATAGAATGGACTGCTTTTAATCATCTGAAGGACATTTGAATGGTTAGTAATGCCATTTGGGTTAAAACAAAGACCTCCAATTTTCCAAAGAAAAATGGATAAAATATTTGGAGAATATAAAAGATTTGTTTTAGTATATGTAGATGATATTTTAGTATTTAGTAGAAATATAAAAGAACATTTAGGACATTTACAAACAGTTTTTAGATTATTTGTTAATAACGGAATAATAATTAGTAAAAAGAAAATGGAATTATGTAAAAATTATATAAATTTTTTAGGAATTATTTTAGGAGAAGGAAAGGTTAAATTACAACCTCATATAGCTAAAAAAGGATTAGATATGCTGATAAATTAAATAATTTAAAAGAATTACAAAAATTTCTAGGTATAGTTAATTATGCAAGACCTTTTATAAAAGATTTAGGAAAAATAGCAGGACCATTATATTCTAAGACTGGAAATAAAGGACAAAGAAATTTTAATATAGAAGACATAAAATTAGTACAAAAAATAAAAGAAAAGATAAAAAACATTCCTGATTTAAATATGCCACTAGAAACAGATTATTTAATAATAGAAACAGATGGAAGCTTTGAAGGATGGGGTGCAGTACTAAAATCAAAACCACATAAATATAGCATTAAACAAGAAGAAAAGATATGCGCCTATCAAAGTGGAAAATTTAAAGAAAAAGGAAATAAGGCTAGCATAGATGTTGAAATTTTAGCAGTAATATATGGTTTAGATAGTTTTAGAATTTATATTTTAAATAAACCAGAAATATTAGTAAGAATGATTGTGAAGCAATAGTAAAGTTCCATCAAAAAAATAATGATAAAACTAGCAGTAGAAGAAGATGGTTAAAATTTTTAGATACAATATCTATTTACCCTTCTATAAATTTTGAGCATATTAAAGGAAATGATAATAATATAGCAGATCAATTAAGTAGATTACTAATTAAAGTTTAAATTTTACAGAATGAGACCTCTACTATCAGACAAAGGTAAAAAGGTTCAACCTTCAACCTCAGGTTTGACAGACTCTTATAAGCAGACAGTATTAGCTAATTTACATTTTAAATCATTAGACAAAATTGACGATGTTAGAGTAGAAAGAATGCAATTTGGATTACAAAACTTAATTGCATATGGACCGTCAAACCTAACTTTTAGACATTTACCTAATCACAATTAGACAAACAACAGACATGTCTTATAGATAACATATGGATAGCACATAATAAGAAAGACACTAAGTACATAATTGCTGTTCTAAATGCTTTAGGATACTATTTTACTAGTAAAAATAAAGACAATAAGTTTAAATATTACGTAGTAGTTCATGGTAAGACAAATGGTGTTTTCCAAACATGGATAGAAGTTTTAGACTCAATTAAAGATTTTCATAAACCACTCTTCAAAGGTTTTAATGATTTTACAGAAGCTTTAGATTATGCTAGAGGAATTTTAGGACCAAATTATTATATTTCTCCAGCTCTCGAGATTAATCCGTAAAAATCCCACAAAGATAACATCCAAAAAGACACAAACAAAATTATACTTTGCGAGCATTGCTCATCCATGACTGAAGCATTCAAAAGGCTAAATTTAAAAAATGAAGCCTTAATAGAAGAAAATGCCAAGCTCAGAGAAAGACTCAAAGAACCGGAAAGCAAAGGTAAGAATATACAAACTCAGACAGATATCTGCAGGTTTTCCATCCCAAACAAAAATGGATGAGATGGGTGTGCATTCCCCATGAATGCTAAGAAATCCATCAGATCGGATGATGATACTGACTAGTCCGGTTCAAACGGTGGCCGGTAAAGACTTCTCAAATCCGTTAATGGCTGTCACTTTGCCAAAAAGTGAGAAAGACGAAAGCTCATCTTCAAGAAGAAAACTACCACTCTCATTTAACCAGACAATCAGACGAAAAGTTAAAAAAGCCCAAAAAAATAAAGAGTTAGAATTCCTAATAACCTGCATCAGAGAAAACTACTCAAACAAAAACAAGAAAAAGACAAACATATAAACCCAAGCCCTATACAAAGCCCAAGACAAATTTCTACTCCTAGCCCAAATAATTCGGATAATTTTGAAGACTCAATACAATTTGCTCAAGACCCAAACGATGATGACTCAGGAGCAAGTTTTGATTCAATTGCACTGCATAATTTAGACACATAAAAAAAATAAAATAATATATATATATATATATATATATATATATATATATATATATATATATATATATATATATATATATATTATCTTATCATATTATTACATTTAAAAGAGGGATGCCTCTTTAGTCAAAAATGTGAGTCCCACTTTACTCACTACCACACATGTGGAAAAACTGTTGGGACGCGTCGTATTCAAGAAAAGAGATAAGATAAAGGATCAGATTCTAGAAACAATAATGCAAGAAGAAGGGACAATAACTTCACGTGACGATGGGGCCCAAATGTGTACCCGGCTGAAGTGATAAGATTCCCTTTTTCATTTGAAATCCGGAGTTTGAAGTCCGAAGACACCTATAAAAGCAGAAGTTATCAAGACAAGAAGAGAGAGAAGAAAGCTAAGAAAGAAAAGACTCACTACAAACGCTCTCAAAAAATTTCCCAGTATAACCTTTTCTCAAAAAACTATCTTTTAGACATTGTAAAAAGATTTTCAGTTTTTAGTTCTTTAAGTATTTTTTAAAGCTTGTTTAAAGAAAGCTTGGAAGCTTTTTCAGGTTTCTCGAAAGGGAAACTTCACTCTGTTCTAATAATGTAAGTTTTCATATTCATGTTTCTAGTACAACTTCCCATATATGTAAATTATGTGTGTTAAGTAAATACATGAATTTTATATATTTTAAATTTTGTTAAGCATATATTATCATGAATCTATTTTACTTAGTATATGGTTAGTCTCTTAGCCTCTTAAAATTATTGATGGATTAACTTGTAAATTCCTAGGAAATTGTGGGGTCAGTTCGAAAGTTCATGGATGAACTATGAATGACCAAATCCGGGGTGGAGTTAAAGAAAATTAATTTTAAGAACAAAAGCTAAGAGAAAGAGATGAACAGTAAAAATAGATTCATGAATGGACAGAGTCCATAATCCTTAAAGGATACTGGATTAGATAGTAATCCATGTAATTGGTGTAAATGGTACCCAAGCAAACATAAAAGAGCTAAATGTAATAAATGTTTTATTGAAGGATGTATAAATTGCATAGAGACTCAATTAGGAATAATAACTCAGAAAAGAAAAGAAATATACACAGATGAACCTCTAATAAACTTAAAAGTACTAGTACTAGAAGCAAAAATAAAAGAATTAGAAGAAAGAATAGTAAGGTTAGAAAAGGGAAAAAATATACAACAGGAACAACCAGTAGATAATCAAGAATTAATGAATGAAGAATCTAATACTTTAATATGTAATGAAGACAAAAATATAAATACTATTAAAATATTAGCAAAACTTCATATTGGAAAATATGAAATAGAGACTTTAGCATTAATAGATTCGGGGTGTACTAAAAGTATTCTAAATAAAAAGATTGTACCCATAGAATTAATAAAAACTTTAGAAAAACCACTAGCAGCCATGCAAATGGATGGAACACATAATATATATAGACATTATATAGATAGAGCTCAAATAAGTTTCTTAAATAATAAATAGAATACAAGGAAAAACAATTTTTAGTAAATTTGATTGTAAATCAGGATATTGGCAAATAAAGATGCATCCAGACAGTATAGAATGGACTGCTTTTAACTGTCCTGAAGGACATTTCGAATGGTTAGTAATGCCATTTGGGTTAAAAATAAAGACCTCCAATTTTCCAAAGAAAAATGGATAAAATATTTGGAGAATATAAAAGATTTGTTTTAGTATATGTAGATGATATTTTAGTATTTAGTAGAAATATAAAAGAACATTTAGGACATTTACAAACAATTTTTAGATTATTTGTTAATAACGGAATAATAATTAGTAAAAAGAAAATGGAATTATGTAAAAATTATATAAATTTTTTAGGAATTATTTTAGGAGAAGGAAAGGTTAAATTACAACCTCATATAGCTAAAAAAGCATTAGATATGCCAGATAAATTAAATAATTTAAAAGAATTACAAAAATTTCTAGGTATAGTTAATTATGCAAGACCTTTTATAAAAGATTTAGGAAAAATAGCAGGACCATTATATTCTAAGACTGGAAATAAAGGACAAAGAAATTTTAATATAGAAGACATAAAATTAGTATATATGTATTCTATTGATTCATCTATAGATCAATTCTGAATACATTTAAAATTTGTTTGTTAGGTGTTTAAGAAATAAAAATAATGACCTACTTTTAAAATATATTTTAAATATTGAAACTTATTAATTTATGATCACACTTATTTCTTTTCATGTATATTAATTAGAGCCAAATAAAAGTGACAATAATTAATTATTTTTTAAAATAATGAATATTTATATTAAAGTAGAGTAGACATTTTAAATAAGTATAATGTATAGAAAAATATTAAGAATTAAACTAGAGTAATAGTAAAATAGAGTAATAAATAGATACATAATAACTCATAAAAAAGTGAAGTAATAACAAAATTATGTTTGTAGAACTATTTAGTTTTTTTTTGTTATCATTCTTGTTAGATTTTTGTTACCGTGAAGTTACATTTTTACCTTCGATCATCATTCACTTCATATATAAATTTTTTTCTAGAATTATTTGTTTTTCTTGCTATCTCTCTTATATATTTTTGTTAGAATGAAATTATATAATTATTCTTGATCGTCTTAAATTCAAATATATCATCCTATTCATTTTTATTTGCAAAGTTACTTTTAACATCTTTTTCATCAATTTCAATCTAACATATATTATTAATTTTATCACACTTATTTCTTTTCAAGTATATTAATTAGATTCAAAATAAAAGTGAAAATAATTAATTCATAATAAATTTATATGTTTAAAGTAGGCATTTGATAAGGATAATGAATATAAAAAATATTAAGAACTAAATCAAAGTAAGTGAAATAGAGTACTAAATATATATCACGATAATTCACAAAAGAAAATAAAAGAAAAGAAAAGAAAGTAAAGTAATAACAAAATAGTTAATTGTAATAACAATAACTAAAAATTTTTATAGAAATATTTAACTTTTTTTGTTATCATTCTTTGTAGATTTTTACTAGCATGAAATTACTTTTTTTTTTTTACTCTTGATCATTATTCGCTTCATATATAAAAAATATTTCTAGAATTAGTTACTATCTTTCTTAATAGAATTTTGTTAGAACGAAATTACATTTTTACCCTTGGTCGTCCTACCACTTCATTCTTCTAAATGTGTGTGTGTGTGTGCGTACGTGTGTGTGTGTGTGTGTGTATGCCTGCGCCAGCGCATGCCCAACATATGTTAATTTTTTTAATCCAATTTATGTGACACAAATGAAATTTGAAAAAGTGAACTAATTTTTTTATGTGTTTTCTAAAAAAATATTTTAAATTGTTAATTTATGTACCTTTTATGTTATTTCGAATAATATATGTTACTCCATCTGTTTTATTTTAGTGATACAAGTGATTTTTGGAAAGTAAACGAAATTTCTTATATGATTCTCACATATTTTTAGTTGTCATTTACTATGATTCATAGTACTTTTTAGTTCTTACGTTATTTACAAACAATATATACGACTTTTTTTTGTTTCGATAAAAATAAGTTAGTCAACCAAATTTCATTATGTTTTTTTAACTATGTTTTTCTAAAAATATCTTAAATTGTTACATTGCGTTTTTAAGCATCTTTTTTTAATGTAATTTTCAAATATGTAACAAATTAGAAATTAAAACGAAGAATTAAAGTTTTCAAATTATTATATTTCTATATTAAATTGTTCAAATCTTTAAAACCCACATACATGAACAAATTAATAGAAGGAAGCCAAATGATTTTTTTTTAAAAAAAGTAATATATGAAAGCTCATTTCAATAATAACACATATATATTTCATTTTTCATATACGACTCCATCCTTTTCGATTTATATGAACTTATTTTTTATTTCATTTCAAAAAGAAAAATAACTTCTGAATTTTAATTTTTTTATATAGATATTTAAGATCACAAAATTAAAATATATTTCAATACACAAAATTTAATATACTATTAATTTTAATTTTAATTTTGATTGGTTCCACCTAATATTATACTTGATATATAATTATTAAGAGCTAAGCTTAATCATTATTTATTTACTTTCATATAATAAATAGATATCACAATAACTCATAAAAAATAAAGAAATAAAAAAAATTAGGTAATACTAATAATAATAACTAAATATGTTTCCAAAACTATTTAAGTTTCTTATTATCAATCTTGGTAGATTTTTGCTTGCATGGAGTTACATTTTACCTTGATCATCATTCATTTCATATATAGAAAGATGTTTCTAGAATTATTTATTCTTGATATATTTTTGTTAGAATGAAGTTACATTTTTATTCTTGGTCATCTTTAATACAATATATCATCCTATTCATTTTTATTTGTAAAGTTACTTTTTAACATCGTTTTCTTTGATTTCAATCTAATATATATTATTAATTATGTCACACTAATTTATGATCAAGTGTATCAATTAGAGGCAAATAAAGATTGAAATAATTAATTCATGATATTTTTATATAAAAAATAGACATTATTTTTATAAGCATAATGAATATCACAATAACTCACAAAAGAAAAGAAAAAGAAAGGGAAGTAATAACGAAATGAGTTAATGAGAATAACAATAACTTAGAGTAATTTCCCTAGATAGTCACCCATGTTCAGGAAATTATCTAGGAATATCACTTATGTTTGTTTTAGGACTACAATATCACCCAACTTTGCCTATTTTCCTCAAAATATACTTGACAAAAAAAAAAATACATTATCTCTCTCCTACTAGGGTGTCATCTCACATTTTTTAATTTATTATTAATTTTTTTCTAATTCTTTTAAAGAACTGGAGGAACCCACATATTTTAATGAAGAATCGGAGGAGCTCATATTACAATTCTTAATGTAATTTTTTCTATGGGGTATAATATGTGGGTTTGTCTATTTAAAAAAAAAATATATATCTATATATAATAGGAGAAGTAAAAAGTGTCACATGTCAGCACCACAAATATTCAAGAATTTTGATTTTTCAATTTTTTTTAAAAAAATATGCTCTAAAAATACAACTAAAAAAAACAAGAATTTTAATATAACTATTTTAAATAGAAAATAAAAGTTCTTTTGTTAAAAAAAACTTTAAAGGCAAAAAGTGGATGATTTTTAAATGCCTCTAATTTCAATTTTAAAAGAAAAAATGAAATTGAACTATTTTTTTTTATAAAAACAGTAATGACTATTATTGGAAAAAAAAATAAAGATCTTTAAATGCTTCAAATTTCAATTTTTAAGGTTAAAAAAGGAAAATGAAAAAAAATTGAATTATTTTACCAAAAAAAAACTGTAATGTCTATTTATATGTATCACACTTTCAGTGATTTTAGGGAATGCTCCAAAAAAATGAAATGTAGAAATATCTATCTAAATAGGAGAAGAAAAAGTGCACCATAAAAAAAACTATAATTATTATCTAAAAAATTAATTAAAAAACTTATAGTAAAAAATAATAATTATCATTAAAAAATTAAAAGACTTATTTTTAAAAAATAGTTAAAACAAGCCATTAGTATTTAGTTGTAGAGATGGGGTACTTTTTTTCCAATAATTATTAAAATTTATTTTTATATATTTAAAAGCAAAATATGTTCAAAAAACATAAATAGAAAACACTATTTAAAAAATAACATATTGCAACTTAACATTTAAATAGGTTTAAAGCATAACTTTTTTAATAATAAAAAAATAAATAACGTGACATGGTATCCTAAGAGAGATAATATATCGTTTGTGTAAAGTATAGTCCTAAAACAAACATAAGTGATATTCCTAGGTAATTTCCCAAACATTGGTGACTCTCTAAGGAAATTACTCTATTTTTGGAACTATTTAATTTGTTTATTATCATTTTTGGTAGATTTTTGTTAGTTGCTATTTTAATTTATGTGATACAAGTGATATTAGAAAAGTCAACGAAATTTCTTATATTATTCTCACATATTTTTAGTTGTCATTATCATTTCAAATTCATTAGTGAAACTCGACCCTCACTGACGAGACCCCTGATCAACGGTCCGTCAGTGAGTCGACGGACATGCCCCCCCTCCGTCTTGCACTCCGTCATCTCGGTCAGAGACTTTGCAGGCGAGGGCTTCCTCCAATTTTTCTAAGTATGGGATGACGGTGGCCTCGACGACTCATCGAGCCAATGACACCTCATCAATCCCTTCCGTTGTGTGTAATAGTAGCTAGGTAAACAAGGGCCTTCACGAATCTTTCTAAGTGTGGGACGACGGTGGCCCCGACGCCCTGTCAATGCACATTGCCAGGCAGTGCTGCATCAATAGGGGTCCTCCTCAAGGGCCCTTGATTGGTCCTTGGGGAGTCGTACCCAGACGTTTCAATCATGAAACCACTCAAACACCCATTAGCTATCTTTCTACCCATTTCCGTACATTTTCGACTCCTAAAATGTAGTAAAAAGACTAAGGCACACTAACATCCCTTTGAACCAACATTTCGGATGTTTTCAAACTTTTTGGTTCTTACACCTTCTAAATGACCTATATTTATTAAAAATGGACTTAGAAACAGTGTTTAAACTTTATGACACCTATGTTAGGCTTTACCATGAGTCTTGGATTTTTCAAGGTGTTACATTATCCCCCCTTAGGAACATTCGTCCCTGAATGACACTAAAATTCTTTTGAAGGAAGAAAAAAACCCAAGACTAGCAGCCCAACCTATCAACAATATCCATTTAACATAAATCATGTCACTTCAACAAAGAAAATATCAAAAAATCATATTACCACACCTAAGGCTCAAAACACTTCATCATGAGGCATTTCCTTCTTACAACACTTATGAGCTCAACATACATCACATGAGTCAACTAACAAAAAGTTCAACTTATCAACATGCTACATATAATTTCATGAAGACTCACCATATCAAAATGCACAACATAACTCAAAGCAAGAAGAAAACAAAATTTCAAGTTTTTCTTAAAAAAGAAATACTATAGTGACTTCAGTGTAAAGTTTTTCACAAATGCATAATGTGCTAAAATTCACCCCAAAAATCAAGAAACCTTAACTTCTAGACATATTTATATTATTAAAGAGAATGGCTAATCTTAATCCTTAAAAATGATAATGACGTCGGTTACGTCTAGGGGTTAACACAGATGTCACAAACTTGGTATCGGAGTATGAGGTTGAATACCGTTGAGTTATGTCTCTCTCTCTACCACGTCTATGTAGGTTTGTATTCATAATTGTGAAGCGCGCCACACTTATGAGTAGGAATCTATATGATGCTTAGGAACCACTCTCTTTCTTGAAATCTTATATCGTGCCAATAGAGGATACTTATGGTGTGCTTTTTCATCTAAACATATTCTTGTGCTTATACGAAGCATAAACACTCGAAGGAGCGCGGCTCAAAGACTGGAGGAGGAAGTTGCTAATGTGGGAGCTCCTCCCCGTGATGAGCAAGTTCCTCCACTTGACGAGAATGCTAATGTAGATCAAGCCCCGACTAACCCTCCACCTATGATGGAGGCGGAGATGAGGGCCATTCTTGATCAAATGGCCCAAGACATGACTACACAAGCACAAGCCGCAATGGTTCAAGCTTAAGCTATGACGACTCAAGCCAATCGAGATGTTGCTCCTCGTCATCATCAACAAGTCACTACTATGGCTTCCAATCGAAGGGACTTCACTCGAATGAACCCTCCTACCTTCTATGGGTCTAAGGTTGATGAAGACCCCCAAGAATTTCTTGATGAGGTCTACGAAGTGCTGTATTCTATGGGGGTGACTTTAAGTTAGAAGGCCGAGTTGTCCTCATATAAACTCAAGGATGTGTCTCAAAATTGGTATGTGCAATAAAGGGACAATGGGCCGTTGAGAGGTGGTCCGGTGACTTGGGAGGTCTTTAAGGCGACTTTTCTAGACCGGTTCTTCCCTAGAGAGATGATAGAGGAGAACGTGACGGAGTTCATCAATCTTCGCCAAGAAGAGAAGAGTGTTCATGAGTACTCTTTGGAATTTTTTAAGTTGTCCAAATATGCTCATTCTTTAGTCTCTGATCCTAGAGACCAAATGAGCCTTTTTTGTGATGGGGGTGTCAGAGGACTTACAAGAGGAGTGCCCATCGGCCATGCTACATGACAACATGAACATTTCCCGTCTTATGGTCTATGCAAAAAGGGTTGAGGAGTCAAGAGCTAAGAGAAAAAGTAGAGATGCTAAGAGGTATAGGTCTTTTGATGGAGGCTCCTCAAAGAATAGGCTTGAGATACAAGATAAGCCTAAATTTAAGAAGCGGGGTTCAAATCAAATCCCTACTAAATTCCCAAGAGCTAGTTGTGATAGTGTGTCTAACCCTAAATTTAAGAAGGGAAAAGTTTCAAATTCACCAAAGGAGAAGCCAACTTGTGGAAAGTGTGGTAAAAAGCACTATGGTGAGTGCTTTAAAGGGACGATAATTTCTTTAGTTGTGGAAAGAGTTGTCACAAAATGAGAGATTGTCCAAACTTGAAAATTCAAGACAAGGGTAGTATCCAAGCTCAAGCAAGTGGTTCTAGTGATGCTCCAAAGAAAAACCGCTTCTATGCTTTCCACTCTAGGGGTGAGCAAGAGACCTCTTCCGACGTGGTGATCGGTATGTTATAAATCTTTACTCTTGATGTGTATGCTTTACTTGATCCGGGTACTACTTTGTCCTTTGTTATACCACTTGTAGCTAAAAAGTTTGATGTTCTACCCGATATTTTGCATGAACACTTTCTAGTGTCTACTCCGGTGGGAGAGTCGGTTGTTGCTAAAAGAGTTTATCAAAATTGTCCTATTTCGTTTCCCAATAGAGTTTCTTATGTCGATCTTGTAGAACTCAATATGCTTGATTTTCATAATTATATTGGGTATGGATTGGTTGCATGCATGTTTTTCATCCATTGATTGTAGGACAAGAGTGGTGAGGTTTAACTTCCTAAATGAACCCGTTGTTGAGTGGAAGGGGAGAAATTCTATTCCTAGAGGTCGCATCATATCTTGTCTAAAAGCATGTAAAATGATCTCAAAGGGTTGTCTCTATCACATTGTAAGAGTCCAAGATTTAGATTCCGAAATTCTTCTTATTGAGTTAGTCCCGTAGTAAATGAATTTCTGGAGGTTTTTCCTAATGACCTTCCCGGTATTCCTCCCAAACGGGAAATTGATTTTGGTATCAATTTGCTACTGGAAGCAAATCCCATTTCAATTTTTTCATATTGGATGGCTCCGGAAGGATTGAAAGAGTTGAAAGCTCAACTCACGTATTTGCTTGACAAAGGCTTTAGAAGGCCTAGTATATCTCCATGGGTTGCTTAGGTGTTATTTGTCAAAAAGAAGGATGGGTCTTTAAGAATGTGTATTGACTACCGCCAACTCAACAAGGTCATAATTAAGAATAAGTACCCTCTCCCTACGATTGATGACTTATTTTACCAACACCAAGGGGCGAGTTACTTTTCAAAGATACACTTGAGGTCGGGGTATCATCAACTCAGGGTGAGAGGGGAGGATATACCGAAGACGACTTTTCGGACTAGGTTTGGGCATTATGAGTTCTTGTTCATGTCTTTCGGTCTCACTAATGCTCCGACGGCATTTATGGACCTAATGAATAGAGTATTTCGAAATTACCTAGATTCGTTTGTTATTCTCTTCATTGATGATATCTTGGTATACTCGAAGAATGAGAAAGATCATATGGGTCATTTGAGGGTAGTGTTGCAAACCCTTAAAGAACATCAATTGTATGCCAAATTTAGTAAGTGTGAGTTTTGGTTGAGATCAGTTACTTTTCTTGGGCATATCATTTCTAGTGAGGGAGTTGAAGTAGATCGAAAGAAAATGGAAGCGATGAAAAATTAGCCTAGACCATTGACTCCGACTGACATAAGGAGTTTCTTGAGTTTACTGGGTTACTATCGGAGGTTAGTGGATGGTTTCACGTCCATTGCGTCTCATTTGATTACTTTGACCCAAAAGAGTAAAAAGTTTGAGTGGTCCGAGGCATGTGAGAGGAGCTTTCAATTATTGAAATATAAACTTACTACCACTCTGGTGCTGACCTTACAAGAGGGTACAAAGGGTTTTATGGTGTATTGTGACGCATCCCGAGTGGATTCGGGGTGTGTGCTTATGCAAAATGGGAAGGTGATAGCTTATGTCTCTAGGCAACTAAAGGTACATGAGAGGAATTACCGCACTCATGACCTTGAATTAGCGCTCGTGGTGTTTGCTTTGAAAATTTGGAGGCATTATCTGCATGGGGTTCATGTGGATGTTTTACCGATCATAAGAGTCTCCAATTTGTGTTTACCCAAAAGGAGTTAAATCTCCGACAAATAAGGTGGCTTGAGTTGTAGAAAGATTATGATATGAGTATACTTTATCACCCTGGCAAGGCTAATGTAGTTGCGGATGCCCTAAGTCGGATGACTATGGGTAGTGTATTCCATCTTGATGAATCTAAAAAGGACCTAGCAAGGGAAGTACGTACGTTGGCTAGGTTGGGGGTGAGGTTAGAGAGTACTTCGGATGGGGGTGCCATAGTTCATCATAATTGCTAGTCATCTTTAGTGGTTAGGGTAAAGTTCAAACAACACCTTGATTTAGCCTTGATGGAGTTGAAAGAATCGGTCCTTGCAAAGTTGAATAAATCATTCTCCCTAAGGGGGGATGGTGTGTTAAAGTACGAAGGAAGATTGTGTGTTCCCGATGTAGATGGGTTTGGGGTTCGAATCTTAGAAGAAGCACATGGCTCCCGCTACTCAATTCATCCGGGGTCGACAAAAACGTAGCATGACCTAAGGGAAATATATTGATGGGAAGGTCTAAAAAGGGACATAGCGAAATTGTTGCTAAGTGTCCAAATTGCCAATAAGTAAAGGTCGAACACCTAAAGCCAGGTGGCTTACTACAAGAGATCCAAATTCCAACTTGGAAGTGGGAAGACATCAATATGGACTTTGTAGTAGGTTTACCCTGATCCCAAAAGTCCTATGATTCCGTATGGGTGGTTGTGGATGAATTGACTAAATCCGAACACTTTATCCCCATCAAGTCTTCATATTCGGCAGAGTATTATGTAGGAATCTTCCTATATGAGATTGTGTGCCATCATGGCATTCTGTTATCCATCATATCAGATCGGGGTGCACAATTCACATCTAAATTTTAGAGGTCGTTCGACGATGAAGTTGAGCACCGCTTTTCATCCCCAAACGGATGGTCAAGTGGAGCATACGATACAAACCCTTGAAGATATGCTTAGAGCATGCATTATTTATTTTAAAGGGAGTAGGTATAGGCATTTACCTTTAGTGGAGTTTGCATACAACAACAATTTTCATTCATCCATTTCCATGGCTCCCTATGAATC
This sequence comes from Solanum arcanum, assembly GCA_027789145.1. Classification (NCBI taxonomy): domain Eukaryota; kingdom Viridiplantae; phylum Streptophyta; class Magnoliopsida; order Solanales; family Solanaceae; genus Solanum; species Solanum arcanum. The sequence continues at coordinate 21,590,933 of CM050936.1, read as the reverse complement.
CTTGTATGGTAGGAGATGTAGGTATCCTATTGTTTGGTTTGAAGTGGGTGAGCCATCGTTTCTTGGTCCTGAGTTTATTTATAAGACTTTTGGAAAATGTTCATATCATAAGGAACCAGTTGCAACCGGACTATAGTCGGCAAAGGTATTATGCCGATAATAGGAGAAGGGATTTGGAGTTCGAAGAAGGTGATAAGGTGTATTTACAAATTTCACCAATGAAAGGGGTGGGTTAGGTTTGACAAGAAAGGGAAATCGAGTCCTCGTTATGTGGGTCCCTATGAAATCTTGCAAAAGGTTGGTAAGGTTACCTATGAATTGAAACTTCCTAGTGAATTGGCTTCGGTTCATCTGGTTTTCCATGATTCTATGTTGAAAAAGTGAATTGGTGACCCCGAGTCGATTCTTCCTATTGAGGGTCTTGGTTTCAAGGATAACCTCTCTTATGAGGAAGTCCCTGTTCAAATTCTTTATAAGCTAGTAAAGAAAATGAGGAATAAAGCGGTGGTATCCGTAAAAGTGATATGAAAAAATCAATTAGTTGAGGGTGCTACATGGTAGGCAGAGGCCGATATGAAGTCCCGTTATCCTCATCTTTTTAAGAATTAAGGTTAGCCATTCTCCTTAATAATATAAATATGACTCGAAGTTAAGGTTTCTTGATTTTTTGGGTGAAGTTTAGCACATTATGCATTTGTGAAAAACTTTACAGTGAAGTCACTGTAGTATTTCTTTTTTTTTTTTTAAAAAAAAAACTTGAAATTTTGTTTTTTTCTTGCTTTGAGTTATATTGTGCATTTCGATATGGTGAGTCTTCATGAAATGATAGGTAGCATGTTGTTAAGTTGAACTTTGTGTTAATTGACTCATGTGATGTATGTTGAGCTCATGAGTGTTGTAAGAAGGAAATGCCTCATGATGAAGTGTTTTGAGCCTTAGGTGTGGTAATATTAGTATTGATATTTGCTTTGTTGAAGTGACATGTTTTATGTTAAATGGATATTGTTGATTGGTGGGCTGCTAGTCTTGGGTTTAGTCCTTCCTTCAAAAGAATTTTAGGTCATTCAGAGACAAATGTTTTTAAGGGGGGATAATGTAACACCTTGAAAAACCAAGACTCATGGTAAATCCTAACATAGTTGTCATAAGGTCTACACACTTCTCTAAGTCCATTTTTAATGAATATAGGTCATTTAGAAGGTTTAAGAACCAAAATGTTCGAGAAGTTGGTTCAAAGGGATGTTAGTTTTCCTTAGCCTTTTTACTAAATTTTAGGAGTCAGAAATGTACGGAAATTTGTGGAAAGGTATCTAATGGGTGTTTGAGTGGTTTCATGATTGAAACGTCTAGGTACGACTCCCCAAAGACCAACCAATGGCCCTTGAGGAGGACCCCTGGAGTTTGATGCAGCACTGCCCGGCAGTGTGCATCGACGGGACAGACGACGGTCTGTACGTGGCTTAACGGGGCGTCGAGGCCACCTTCGTCTCACACTAAGAAAGATTCATGAAGGCCCTTGTACCTATCTATTGTTGCATGCGACGGAAGGGGTTGACGAGGCGTCATTGGCTCGACGGGACGTCGAGGACACCGTCATCCCATATTTAGAAAAATTGGAGGAAGCCCTAACCTACAAAGTCTCTGACCGAGACGACGGAGTGCATGACGGAGGGGGGGGTTGTCTGTTGACTCACTGACGAACCTTTGATCGAGGTCTCGTCGGTGAGGGTCGAGTTTCAGTAATGAATTTTAAATGATTTCATTTAAATTAATTGAGTGGTTTAGGGGTTAGTTAGTTATTTAAGAGAAAATAATTAATTTAATTAAGCCCCTCTATAAATACCCTTAACCCTCATTAACCTAAAGAAAACTCTCAAAATAAACTCTCTTCCATCTCTCTTATTTCTCTCTCTACATGAACTCACCTGTCACGACCCAAATCCGGGCCGCGACTGGCACCCACATTTACCCTCCTATGTGAGCGAACCAACCAATTTAACCCTTATCATTTCAATATATAACAACAGAAAGTAATGCGGAAGACTTAAACTCATTAATAAAACAATTCAAAACTATTATTATTATCCCCAAAATTTGGAAGTCATCATCACAAGAACATCTATCTCAAATTGCTAAACTAAAACTGTCTAAGAAGCTAAAACAACTACTAGCTAGTCCATGCCGGAAGTTCAAGGCATCAAGACTTGAAGAAGAAGACCCAGTCCAAGCTAGACGCATTAGCTCACCCTAAATTTCCGAAGGTAGTGAAGACTGGCTAGATCTACTGTTGAGTTGAAGTTGACGGAACGTTTGCTGCATTGCACAAATAACAAAGGAGAAAACATAAAAGTAGGGGGTCAGTACAACCACAAGTCTCGAGTAGATATCATCGGCCAACTCAAAATAGGGAACAGATATGTCAATAATGATGTAAATCAACTACAATACTCAACATGTAGCAATAACAACATAAATTCATCAATAACTACAACCGAAGTTCACACATGAGGACTCAAGCCTCAATACCATACTCATTTGGGAATTAAGTTCATTAGATTGAGTATATTCATTATCTTTCAAGATTCATTATCTTTCTTCCTCTTGTGTCGATGCACGTGACACTCCGCCTCTATTTCTATCCTGGTGCCTAACGTGGCACTCCGATCCTCATATACTATCCTGGTACCGAACGTGGCACCCGATCCATATTCTATCCTGGTGTCGGAACGTGACACTCCGATCCTCATATTCATTCTATCCTGGTACCGAACGCGTGGCACACGATCCTCATATTCATTCTATCCTGGTACCGAACGTGGCACCCGATCCTCATATTCATTCTATCCTGGTACCGAACGTGGCACCCGATCCTCATATTCATTCTATCCTGGTACGAACGTGGCACCCGATCCTCATATTCATTCTATCCTGGTACCGAACGTGGCACCCGATCCTCATATTCATTCTATCCTGGTACGGAGCGTGGCACCCGATCCTCATATTCATTCTATCCTGGTACTAACGTGGCACCCGATCCTCATATTCATTCTATCCTGCACCGAACGTGGCACCCGATCCCCTAATTCATCAAGCCTTCTTTCATACTAAGGCATCATCATTAACAAGTGAATTAGGGTTTTTATCAAGATTTGGGATTCAATAGCTTCATCATGCTTATTTATTCACAATTTCATAATCATATTCATGCAAGCATACAGTTTAAGCATATAGAAGGGTTCACAACACTATCAATACATATCATTCACTATTACGAGTTTACTACGAATATCGTAAGAGAAACCATAACCTACCTCCACCGAAGAATTGGATCAACAAGCTATCTCCTCAAATCCTTGCTATCCTCTTCGTTTCCCTCTCTCTCTAATCGTTCTCTTTCTCTTTCTGTCTCTCTTTGTTCTTTCTTATTTTCTTTATTCAAACCCTCTTTCTTTTACCCTAATTCATATATAATTAAGAATAAAAGATGGTAATAATGACCCACTAATTAACTTAAGGTTACCTAATTTAACCCCCGAGTAATTAGATTTATTAATAATACCCTCAAACTTTATAATTAAGGAAAGAATAGTCCAAAACGTCCCTTAAAACGAGGAAAGAAATCCTAAACCGCTCGGGATCGCAAGAACCCGTGACGTGGCCGTCGTGAGTGCGACGGTCCGTCACGCCGGCCGTCGCCTCCCAGTTTCAGTGGCTGTGACGCCCGTCACCCTGACGGTCCGTCACGCCTCCCCTCCGTCCTGACGGTCAGAGACTCGTTTCTTGTACCAAATTCTCAAAAGTTAAAGTGTTTTGCAACGGAAACTCACGACCGTCCGTCGTGGATGTGACGGTCCGTTCTGCCATTTCGTTACGAAGTTCAGAGAGTCGATTTTCAGTACATAATTTCAGGATTCTAAGTGTCGTGGGACGACACCTCCTCGACGGGCCGTCGTGACCACGACGGTCCGTCGGGACACACGTCGTCTCAGGCAGTTTTCCCCGTATTTATTCTGCTGCTCTAAAACGACTAAACAGGTCGTTACATCACCATTGAAAGCTAGCAAGAACTACGGTTTGGGGGCTGGAAAAAGGGTAGATTCTTCATCAAATTGTTGAGAAGTATGGGTTTCATTCACCTTTGATATCCTTTCCTCACAGGGTTCCTTCAAAATACATTTCAAAAAGTTGAGTTTTCTTATGGGTTTCATTCAATTACGAAATTGAAGTTATGGATTGAGTTGTTAATGAATTCTTAAGGTTATATTGATTATATTTACATGTAATTCAACTTGTTTATGATAATTGTTGATGGTTTGGTCTAATTGAAGAATATGACCCTCTATCCCTAACCCTAGGTAGTTATCTTCACCTATGTTGTATGGTGATCATTTAATTGAATTGGTTGTTGATTAGATTATTAATTAAATTAAGATGAATTATATGCCTATCATGCTAGTTCTTGATATGTGATTTAGATTTTGAATTATAATGTGAAATTAGCCTATGTATCTTGTTTCAAGTTGTGATCTAAAGATGAATTGTGTTATAGAGATGAAATTGGCCTTGTAATTCTATTGATTATCATTGTGTGATAATGTTACTTCCCAAGTTGGGCTAAGTTATGGGTTGATGGTAATACTTTGATAATAAGCTATGAGAAAGACTTGGTAAGTCTTAGAATCTCTATCTTTACTTCCAATTGTGATTAATTGTTGTTAAACCATGATATTACATTGGAGTATGCCTTATATTAGGATTATTGGGTGGTATGATGTTGAATTGACATGTCTTGACTATGTAGTGAGGTAGATTAGGTATATATGCTATCAGGATGGTGAAAACTATCAATGTGCCTTAATATGTTATGAAATGATAAAGTGTTAACCGCACTTATATGAATTGTGATGAAAGGACTTATACTGATACAATTCTTTTTGAGCTATTGATGATGATGATTATACAAGGGGTAGACCCTATGACCTAAATTAAGTTATGATTGATAATTAAAGGCTTAAAGACATTTCAAAAAGGGATTCTAGCTTAGCACCGAGTGAATTAGATAGAGAAGTGTCCTTTCCGACATAGGGAAGGTAGGAACACGACATTACTCTTGAGATTGGAGTCTATAATGCATGGCGCATAAAGAGGGTTAAACTAAATCTCCTAGTTCTTGAACTATGTTGCACCCATAGGAATACTACCTAGTGGATCCATGTTGTTTCTGTGTTTTATGTTTTCGTACTACCTTGGCAATTAGTCCGCCTTCTTTCAGTGTAGGGTTTTATGACACCGGATTCCACACTAGCTCATACGGTCTATGTTGGTTAGGGCAAGATGTTCCCAAAAAGGTAAAACAAATTAAAGGACTTGAACTCTAACATGGATAACCTAAGGGGTCTACCTTAGTTTAGGTAGGGGTATGAGACTCTACCTAGACATTGCACTAGTTAGTCTTGAGGGGAGTCTTAGGAGGAGGTTCTTATATGTTTATGTTAAGATAATATATGATGTATATACACATGATGACCATGTAATATTGTTGATAATATATGTTTATTAAGTTCGTTTATGAATATGCCTTGGATTATAATGATTATATAAGATGAAATGCAAGCCTAAATGCCATGATATGTAAAGTTGGACATTAGTCATGTTTTCTTATTAAGGATACTTGAATGAGTAAGTTTATGAGGCTTTGCTTGGTCATTACACTTGTTGACTTGATAAGGACTTGTGAGTATTTGTCCTGCTTATTATGATATGTTTAACTCTGATTCATTCTTGTGATATTATTCCTTGATTTTAGGGGTGTAGTAAATCATGATTCCAATTGTGTTGGGATAAGTATTTCTTGTTGAGATAGTAAGCAAGTTTTGTTGATAAATATGACTTACTTGACTTTGCATTAAGCCCCAAAAAGGGGTAGAATGACATGTTTTGATAAAAAAATCCCTTTTAGCATGTTTTGCTTGTGTATGAGCATAAGAACTCATCGAGTGTATATGCTATAAGGATGGTGAAAACTATCAATGTGCCTTAATATGTTATGAAATGCTAAAGTTCTAACCTCCCTTATATGAATTGTGATGAAAGGACTTATACTCATACAATTCTTTTTGAGATATTGATGATGATGATTATACAAGGGGTAGACCCTATACCCGAAATTATGTTATGATTGATAATTAAAGTCTTAAAGACATTTCAAAAAGGGATTCTAGCTTAGCATCGAGTGAATTAGATAGAGAAGCGTCCTTTCCCACATAGGGAAGGTAGGAACACTACATTACTCTTGAGATTGGAGACTATAATGCATGGAGCATAAAGAGGGTCCCAACTAAATCTCTTATTTCTTGAACTATGTTGCCCCCATAGGAATACTAGCTAGTGGATCCACGTAGTTTTTATGTTTAATGTTTTCGTACTACCTTGGCAATTAGTCCGCCTGTGTAGGGTTTTATGACACCGGATTCCACACTAGCTCATACAGTCTATGTCGGTTAGGTAAAGATGTTCCCAAAAAGGTAAAACGAATTAAAGGACTTGAACTCTAACTTGGATAACCTAAGGAGTCTACCTTAGTTTAGGTAGGGGTATGAGACTCTACCTAGACATTGCACTAGTTAGTCTTGAGAGGAGTCTTGGGAGGAGGTTCTTATATGTTTATATTAAGATAATATATGATGCATATATATATGATGACCATGTCATATTGTTAATACTATATGTTGATTTAGTTCGTTTATGAATATGCCTTGGATTATTATGATAATATAAGATGAAATGCAATCCTAAATTCCATGATATGTAAAGTTGGACATTGGTCATGTTTTCTTGTTGAGGATACTTGACTTAATAAGGTTATGGGGCTTTGCTTGGTCATTGCACTTATTGACTTGATTAGGACTTGTGAGTATTTGTCTTGCTTATTATGATATGTTTAACTCTGATTCATTCTTGTGATATTATTCCTTGATTTTAGGGGTGTAGTAAATCATGATTCCAAGTGTGTTGGGATAAGTATTTCTTGTTGAGATAGTAAGCGAGTTTGGTTGATAAATATAACTTACTTGACTTTGCATTAAGCCCCAAAAAGGGGTAGAATGACATGTTTTGATAAAAAAACTTCCTTTTAGCTTTGCTTGTATATGAGCATAAGTTCTCATACTTAGTACATGTGGAGTACTAACCCCGTTTTTTTCCCTTGTCCCAAACACTTTAGGTTCCGGTCGTTGATGAGTTTGGAAGGCGATATTGTTTGAAGGCTTGGATTCTTCCATTCATCCAAGTAGGGTAGGTCCTCAGATTTCGAGGGCAATGCTATCTTCTAGCTTTGGACTTTGTTATGAACTTATTGACTCTATCATTTCTTTCCTTGTTGTTTGAATATTGTACTTTCGTATGACTTATACATGGTCTTGTTGACTTGATGTAAGGGCTATGCGCATGTTTTGATAGCCGTTTAGATGGTATGAGACGAGACAGTCGTTGAGACTACTTTTATATATATTATATATATATATATATATATATATATATATATATATATATATATATATATATATATGTATATGCAATAAAAGTAGAAGGATATATAACCTTCCTATATGATAGGTCTACGTATACTCGATATGATTATATATTATGTGTATGTGACATGAAACTAAGAGGCTAGTCTTAATCCTTAAAAAAGATAACGACGCGGGTTACGTCTAGGGTGTAAACCCGGATGCGATAAACTTGGTATCAGAGCATGAAGTTGAATACCGTTGAGTTATGTCTGTCTCTCTACCAAATCTATGCAGGTTTAGTTCTGTAACGACCTGTTTAGTCGTTTTGAGCAGTAGAGTATTTCTGGTAATAATTGCCTGAGTCGACGGATCCCACGACGGACAGTCACGAGCACGACGGACCGTCGAGGGTGTCTCATTTGTTTACACTTAGAATTCTAAAATTTGGGTACTGAAATCGACTCTCTGAACTTCGCGACGAAATGGCAGGACGGACCGTCGTGGGCACGACGGACCATCACAGACCCTTAGTGAAATTTAGTCTCTGAACTTTGTGACGGAAGCAGCAGGACGGACCGTCGCGAGACGGCCGTCTGAGTATGTAAACCACTGTGGGTCGGATTTCTGTTAAATGTTTTGAGGGGCGTTTTGAACTATTCATGCTTATAATTATAAAGTTAGTGGGTTAATGTTAATAATTCAATTACTTGGGGGTTAAAGGAGATAACCTTGAATTAATTAGTGGGTTACTTTTGTCATCTTTTGTACTTAATTATATGCTAATTAGGGTAAAAGAAAAAGGGTTTGAATAAGAAAAATAGAAAGAAAAGAGGAAAAGAGAGAAACGATTGAGAGAAGGGAGAAAACGAAGAGGAAAGCAAAGCATTGGAAAAGTAGATTCTTGATCACGATCCTTCGGTGGAGGTAGGTTATGATTTATGCTGTTTCATAGTAAACTCTTAATAGCAAATGATATGTATTGGGTAGTATTGTAAACCCTTCTATATGCTTAATTGCGTGCTTGCATGATGTGATTATATAATTGTGATAAAATAAGCATGATGAGGCTATTGAATCCTAGACGTCGAAACCTCTTTGTTAATGATGATGCCTTGGTATAAAAGAAGGCTTGATGAACTAAAAGAATGAGGTTAGGGGATCGGGTGTCACGAACCGACACGTAGTATTAATGGATCGGGTTTCACGAACCGAAACGTAGTATTAGGGGGATCGGGTGTCACGAACCGACACGTAGTATTAGGGGGATCGGGTGTCACGAACCGACACGTAGTATTAGGGGGATCGGGTGTCACGAACCGACACGTAGTATTAAGGGATCGGAGTGTCACGTTCCGACACCAGGATAGTAAAGAGAATGAATCTTGAATTTTGCTAATATACGCAGATTTAATGAACCTATTTCCCAAATGAATATGGTATGGAGACTTGCGTCCTCATGGGTGTACTTGGCGTTACTATCAATGATTCTTGTACTTGTTGTTGCTACCTGTTGAGTATTGTAGTTGAATTTATGATATTATCTGATATATATTGCTTTCTATTTTGAGTTGGCCGATGATATCTACTCAGTACTCGTGTTTTGTACTGACCCCTACTTGTACGTTTTCTTTTGTTCATTGTGGAGTGCAGCAAACGTACCGTCGTCTTCTGCTCAACCGCAACTCTAGCCAGTCTTCATCACGTCAGATTTCAGGGTGAGCTAATGCTTCTAGCTTGGACTGGATCTTCTTCTTCATGTCTTGATGCCTTGAAGTTCCGGCATGGACTAGCTTTTTAATTATTTTAGCTTCTCAGATACTCTTAGATTTAGTAATTTGAGGATAGATGTTCTTGTGATGATGACTTCCAGATTTTGGGGAATGATAAGTTTTTGAATTTTAGAAGTTATTTACTTGGTTTCGTTAATGAGTTTTAAGTCTTCCGCATTATATTTTGTTCATTATGGTTGAATGTTGGGGTTTGGATTGGTTGGTTCGCTCACATAGGAGGGTAAATGTGGGTGCCACTCACGACACGTTTTGGGTCGTGACAAGTTCTTACGTTATTTTCAAATAATATATGCAATTTTTTTTTGTTTCGACAAAAATAAGGAGTCAATCAAATTTTATTATTGTTTTTAAACTATGTCTTTCTAAAAAGATCTTAAATTGTTTATTGTATTTATAGGTTTTTTTAATGTAATTTTCAAATATGTAACAATTCAGAAGTTAAAACGAAGAACTTAAAGTTTTCAAATCATTATATTTCTATTTTAAACTATTCAAATCTCTAAAAAAGCTCCACATATATGCATAAGTTAATAGAAAGAAGCCAAACGATCTTCTTAAAAAGAAATATATGAAAGCTCATTAAATAATAACACATGTAAATTTTATTTTTAATATATGAATCCCTCCTTTTCTATTTATATGAACTTATTGTTTTATTTTATTTCAAAAAGAAAATTAACTTCTGAATTTTAATTTTTCATATAGCATATTTAAAATCATAAAATTAAAAATATTTAAATATACAAAATTTAAATATACATATAAATTGTAATTTTAATTTTGATTGATTTCACCTAATATTATACTTGATATATAATTATTAATAGCTAAGAATAATCATTATTTTTTTTTCTTTCATATAATAAACAGATCTCACAATAACTCATAAAAAATGAAGAAAATACAAAAGTGAGGTAATACTAATAATAATAACTAAATATGTTTCTAGAACTATTTAATTTTGTTGTTATCATTCGTGGTAAATTTTTTGCTTGCATGAAATTACATTTTTACCTTTGATCATCATTCACTTCATAAATAAAAAGATGTTTCTAGAACAATTTATTCTTGTTAGATTTTTGTTAAAATGAAATTACATTTTTAGTCGTCTTTAATACAAATATATCATCCTATTCGTTTTTATTTGTAAAGTTACTTTTCAACATCTTTTTATTTAATTTAAATAAATATATATTATTAATTTGATCACACTTATTTATTTTCAAGTATATTATTAGAGCCAAAATAAAGATGAAAATGATTAATTCATGATAAATTTTTATACAAAAAAATAGGCATTTTTATAAGCACAGTGAATAAAAAAAATATTAAGAATAAAAATTAATTTAATAGTAAAATAGAGTAATAATAAAATAGATATCACAATAACTCATAAAAGAAAAGAAGATGAAGTAATAACAAAATAAGTTAATGATAATAAAAATAACTTAAGATGTTTCTAGAATTATTTAAATTTTTTATTATCATTCTTGATAGATTTTTGTTAGCGTGAAACTACATTTTTGCCCTTGATCATTATTCATTACATATATAGAAAGATGTATCTAGAATTATTAATTATCTTTCTTAATAGATTTTTGTTGGCGTGAAACTATATTTTCACCCTTGGTCGTCCTCCCACTTCACTCTTCTATATAATAGAAACTAGATAAGTATGAGTCGTGCTATCACGGGCCCAACGCTTAATTTTATGGACAAATTACAGAAATACATACCTTTTGTTTCACTTATTTTCATTATTTCCTATTATTTTTAAAAATCTTTTATTTCTTTAGTGTATCAGAGTTGCATATTAATGTATCCGAGCCATATTTAATGCATCCAAGCTGCATATTAATGCATTCAAGCCAGTATTTAGTGTATCCGATCTACATATTATGTGAGCTAATTTTTAATCTATTCAAACTACAATTAATATATCTGAGTTAGTTTTTAATGTATCCGAGCTACATATTAATGTATCTGAGATAATATTTAATGTAATCGAGTACATATTAATGTCACCGAGCTTCATATCAATGTATCCGAGAAAGTATTTAATGTATCCGAACTACATATTAATGTCACCGAGCTTCAATTATTGTATCTGATTTTTAATTTTTTTAAGAAATTAATGTAATTAAAAATTTATTAGAATAGATTGTAATTTCATATTAAAACTATGGGATTTATGGAACTTACACTAATTTTATTTGAGGCATAATATTGCAGAGTATAAATGATAAAATTCCATATAAACATCATTATATATTATTTGTTGCCTATTAAATAAAAATATATTTCAATAAAGAACAATATTACTATCTTAAATGCAATATAGTTGCCAAATATGTTATTTAGGGATCGATTTTTTTTTTTGAAAAAAATACAAGTTATAATGAGAATAATTATGATGGGATAAATTATATTGAGATTATTTCTTATTGCATGTATTCTATACAAAATAATATGCATTGCATAAATTTTAAGAATAAATTATTTTTTTGTAAAAAAATACCATTCATTTTATTTAGTCTTTTTTTTATGTTCTTTACAACTTTTAGTTATACATTTTTAAAAATGAAATTTCATTTTATTTGGTTTACATATTTTTGTGTGCGCATTCTCATGATGCTACCTTATATATTTTAAAATAAATTCTTCTTTATTTACCTAAAAAAATAGAATTTTAATCTTAATTTGTTAAAGTAAAGAGAATTTATTAAAATTAAAATATAAATAATCATAAAAATTACACTGTATTTATAAACATAATTTTAATTATATTTTGTAGTGCAATGTTATAAAAGAAAATATGAAGAATCTTCTCCAAATAGAAACAACTGACTTACAGATCGCATTAACCATAGAATTTAGTGAGCAGTGCCTAAAAATAATTTTAAATTATATTTATATAGTGTAACTTTTAATAGAAAATATCATAAAAATAAAGAATAGTGAATATTATTTGACGTTATCCTTCCTAACAAAAACGATCCCTTATTCACGTGAATGCCATACTATAGGGGCCTTATACGTTGAACATATATTTAGGAGTACTAATTACATTCATTCTATATACTTCAGCCGCATTGCTTTACGTGAGGCATGTACTATAGCCCAATCCATCTCTTTAGTCCACCTTGTGCTGTTTTTGTTAATGCATAGTCAATTTAATAGTTTCTGACAAAGATTATTTTATCTTTCCATCAAGTTTCAGCCTAAAATGCAACAAGAGTGAAGATGAATCAGTAATAATCTCATCTTCTTTGTCAGAAGAAGTTCTTTGAATCAGGCTAGAATTTAAACCGTCTAAGAATTAAAGGGGGAACATAACTTCACCAAATGGTGCAAAGAGACGGGAGGAGTCAAGTGACTAATGAAACTCGAAGTATCAATCTAAACTTGTCAGTTCTTCAATTTGATCAAGAACGAGAAAAAGTTGCACGTACAACTTCTGGATGAATGTTGATATTTTAGTGTCTTATAAGCATTTAACTTGACCATATTGAATAAGCTTAAGGATAAAATCACCAAAAAATACAAATTTCTGAAGAAAAAAAAAAACACAACGTGTAATAACGAAGATATTTAAAAAATCTTTATGAGTAAGAAGAGATCAAACATTTGTTACTCCTAATTCAGTAGCAACATCTGACAACACTTAGCTAACCTAACCAATAAATAAATAAAAATAGACCAGAAAATAAATAAAGATAGACAATATCAACACTTGGATGCTATTCCATAAGCAGACACACACATGTATAGGTAAGTATCATGAACACCTTAACAAATAGTGCTCCACCAAACACTACTAATTAAGCATATAAATAATCTAAAGTGTAAGAGAAAAAATATCAAACATGTTCTTACCACGAGAAGACGATGAAAAAATAAAAAGCACTGCATTTGGGATATTAGCATTATATTTCTATCAACTTAAAGCTTAAGTATTAATAATATTTTGGTAAGCAAATAGAATTTTATTGAACCTCAAATCTGTTTTCATGAAATTTAGATTACATAACTTAAAGCTCAACTAATACCTGCCATATAGAAATTATAACATATATTCAAGAAAGTGTCTGCTTTTGCTGCGATGCTCTCTAGCACGAGCCCAACCACTTAAAGTGAAGATTGATTATCTAAAAAATAGTCCTTGTATATTTAGTTTTGCAATCTTGATAGATATCCAATAGAAAACATGAAGAACGTAATCAACAACGGAGCAAAAACAAATAAGATCACATGCAATTATTTTATAAGCTTGCTAAATTAGGTAAAAATAAGTATCGGACAAAGATACCCACCAGAAAAGAACCACAAAAAAACTGCCAGAAACTACATGAAGGCATTTCCACTATAACAAGCAACCAAAAACATATAAAAGTCCATAGAAGACTAAGGTCAGAGTATTTATCTTGATATCACTCCCACAAAAAAGTATGTATTCATAAATCTTGTATGCTGATTAAAAGATAACACTACAAATACTGATGAGACCAAACTCATGTCCTATTGCTTCCCACTACAATGTTAATAAGATTCAATGCATCAAGACACAATTCCATGAGGCACATCTAGACCAATCAGCCACTCATAACTCCAAGGAAATAATTAATATTAAGCTAAAAATATAATCTGGATTAAATTGATCAGGGGTGTCAAGTGAACAATAAGAAGAGATACAAATATATTTTTTTCTATATAGCTGATTCATTACATTAATCTAAGTTGCTTGAACATTGCGGGTGATTGATACAGGTGCATATCTATAGGTTGAATCTTCTATGATCAAAATTTTAAGATTTCGAAATACGGATCCATGTACGGATATAGGTGCAGAGATTTGAATAATAATAGTACAAATAGAGTAATAAAACCTAAAAAATGAGATATTATATGAAAAACTTGATGAGAAAATATTAATCAAGAGAAAAATCCGAGAAGGGAATAAAAGGGAAGGGAGTGACAATAGAAATTTATATGGGAAGGGAGTGACAATAAAAATTTATATGGGAAGGAAGTGACAATAGAAATTTATATATATAGATATTATGTGAAAAACTTGATGAAAAAATATTAATCAAGAGGGAATAAAAGGGAAGGGAGTGACAGTAGATATTTATATGGAAAGGGAGAGACAATAGAAATTTATATATACAAGGTACTTCATTCTCTAGACTTTAACCTTAATTTTTGTTTTCATTACAACTTTTTGTGAATTTATTCAGAATTTCTCCCTTGAATTTGGTCAAAGTATCCAAAAATCGATTGACCAAATCAGGTATGGGTTCCACACCCACATCATCTCGACATAAGTGGAACCCTGAAAGTGAAGAGTATGAGCAACAAAGACATTAATGACAATAAAATTATAAAATATAAAAATAAGGCTTCAATATATTTTCTAAGAGTGATGTACTACTTGAATAATCATTGGAAGTAGTGGTTACCTAATTGATCCAAAGTTGGTTAGCATTTCCAATAATCATAATTCCTCCTATGAATAGGCCTTTCCGTTTGTAATAGTACTTACTCCTTGATTAGTTCATCGAATAGCATAAATAATCTTGTAAATGAGTTCTCAAACTCTCATGTAATCCCTCTTGGTATATATATATATAGCAATGGCCACCTAATTTGGAACTTTAGGGAAGGAGCGGAAGAAGCAAGCAAATACCTTCTTACTAATAATAAGTTCTTGGGTAATAATGTTATTAATTACTTGCTGCCTCAGGAGAAAATAAGGACAAAGTGGTTTAACAAAAACTCATCTGATAGAGAAAAGGGATGAGGGAGAGACTTCACTTATAGGCCTGAGAGGGAGGAAAAATCCTCATAGAGATGAAAAGGATTTTAGAAGAAGAAAGAAATAGCAAGCTAATCCACAATTCATTCGGAAGAGTTCAATGTAATTTTATTGCATAACTGTTGCCAATCTGTGTTATGAAAATCAGAAATTACTGGTTGTTAAAAACAGTTAGAAACACGAAGTAACTGAGATTTTTAGAACCTGTAAATAAGATGAACATAAATTTATTTGTAAAAAATAATTGAATCTGTAAAACTTACCAGAATCTGGAATACTCTTTTTGATAATTTAGGAAGAAAATCAAGTCCACTGAATTCACAGTGTCCCCTTAAGGAAATTATTCCCCTCTAGTATCCGAGGTTTAATTTGGAATATAACCTCCCAGGGTAAAATGATCTTAATTAGTAGAGTATAGATACCAAAAACTCTACTGTCAGCAAATCAATCCACAGCAGGAAAGTACACGAAGAAATATGTGTTTTTTAAGAAGAAGGAAGATCAGAAAAATCGTTGGGAAATATTCTAAAGATACTCTTAGCAAACTATCGATAGGTAGTGTAGCACATGTAGAGGAAGAAAGAAAAGAAATAGCAAAGGTTCTCTTAGGAGTTCGTGTTATGAGCATATCAGATGGTGGTGTAATAATTCATAATGAGTCAGAATCTTCATTGGTAGTGAAGGTTAAGGAAATTACAGACTTTGATTTGTTATTACTTCAACTAAAAGGTGGAGTCCATTAGCAGAGAGTTGAGGTTTTCTCCCAAGCGGATATGGCATGCTTCGCTATCAGGGTCGATTATATGTTCTGAAAGTTGGTGAGTTGAGCCAACATATTCTTGAAAAATCCCATAATTTAAGATATTCTTTTCACCGAGACAACACTAAAATGTATTGTGATCTACATGAAATATTTTAGTGGAATGACATGAAAAGGGATAAAGCATGTTTTGTTACTAAGAGCTCCAATTGTTAGTTAGTGAATCTAGAACATAGAAAAACAGCATGTATCGCTACATATATCAACATTCCTACTTACAAGTGGGAAGTGATCAACATGGACTTCATCAGACGTTTACCTCTTACTCGTAGAAAATATTATTCAATTTGGATGTAGTTTATAGAGTTACTAAGTGTGTGCGCTTTCTGGTGCTTAAGACAACAAATTAAGAAGTGGACTACACCAAGCTTTACATTAATGAGTTAGTCAGGTTGCATGGAGTTCCTTTGTCTATCATTTTAGATAAAGGTCCTCAGTTTACCTCTGATTTCTGGAAGTTATTTAAGAAAGGTCGTGGTACTCTGGTTAATCTTAGCACAACATGTCATCAATTTACAATGATTTAGTGTCCTCAAATGCTTAGTTTGTGCGTATAAGTGATGTAAAACCCTTAATTTCCTTGTAAATGAACTGAGGAACATAGCAAGGACACTAATTTGCAAAAAGGAACAAAGAAAGCTGAAATAATAAAGAAAAGTAAGCCTGGCGATTGCCAAGTTCACTTGGTGAGTAAACTAATAGACTCTTGATTGCCTAAAGTTCTAGTTTGCCAAGCCGTGAAGGAGAAAAGAAAGTTGGTGAGAGGAAGAATCAGTTAGTGAGTCGCCAAATAGTTCCGCAATGCAGTGTTGTATCACCAAATATTATAGAAATTGAGGAAGTTAAAGTCCAAGGCATAAATTTATGAACATTGACCAAAGGGAAAATCGTCAAGCTGATCGGCGCGCCCAACTTTCTGCATCGAATGACCCTTCACACATACTTTTGGTGACTATAAATATATATTTGAGAATTTGGTTTAGTATCAATGAATAATATTATTCCATTATTTTGTCATAACATTGAAATAAGTTTCTCTTTAGTTTTTCCTATTCTTTGAAGGATTGAAGTTGTTCACTTTCGTGAAATTGGAAGTGACTATTTGAGATTTTTAGAATTTTAAAATTGTAAGGAGAAAATAAATGTTACTTAGTTGATGGAACCACAGTTGGGTAATGATTTATATATTTTGATGACGTCAAGCTAAAACCCCAATTCTTTGGGGTGTGATAAATATGACTATGGGTTGATTTAGTTTGTGTATTTCTAATTATTAGTTTAAATGCTGTTTAGAAGTGAGTTTAATCAATAATAGTGGTTTATTTTAATAAATGTAGTTGAAAATTCAATTCTACCTTTATGTTTTTTGCTTGCTCGAGAGAGAGAGATTTAAAACCTAGCTCATTGATTGATGCTCACTGGGCATTGGCTTGACATAGGTTTATCTTTAGAGAGTGAATCCTAAACCCATTTCGACATAGTCAGCTCGAGAAAGTGAATAGACTAAGGCGTACGCTAGTCTTATTTTGCATAATATTGGTGTTCGAGAAAAACCAACTTGATTCGGGGTAAAATTGTTGAGAGAATGTTTATTATCTCAATGCCTTAGCTTACTCACCGATATGCAACTATTTCCTAGCAGATGCAATTTTCCATTTGTCTATATCAGCCTATAATCGAATCACATCCCAAGAATGCATCTCATTATTGTATTTTGTATTGTTTGTTGTTGTTGTAGTTGATAGTTTTAAACCAAAACCCCCGTTTTTTTATATTCGGGTTACCCCCTGGTTTGGATAATATTTTTATTTGATAATTTCTATTCCTATGACTATTTTGAGCATATTCATTCCTTTCTATTGAATCTTACACATGTATCACTCTTTGTGGGATTCGGCCCCAACACATTTAGTTGGGCTATATAGTTACTAAAGATCATTCACACTTAGAATTGGATGAAGTATCCTGAAACATTAATAAACATAGCGCTGCATCTGGGGGTGATATTGTTAAGTGTCTTTGTCATATCAGGGGAGCACCCCCTAGACATAACTGGCCTCGTCTTCTACTTTGAGGACTAATACTATCCTCTTAGAATTCATCATTATATTTATAAGTTAAAAATGCAGAAAATTTAAAACTTTTCTGTTATTTCTACATCGAGGTTTACATAGACCTCTACATACACATAATATATCCCTATCGAGTATAAATAGACCCTTCATATAAGAATATTACATATCGTCTACTTTTATTGCACATACATATTATAAGATAGTCTTTTAAGAAGTCTATAACATTGTCTCATATTAAACAATCTAGACAAAAGTATCACAATTTTGGCATAGCTTACATCCACAATTACATCCACATATAGGCTTTACAATTATAGTAGTAAAACGAAAAAGAATGAACGAAGTGTTTTTAAGACGATAATATTCAAATTCAACATGAGTATAATATTTACTTTATAAGATCAGTATAACATAACAACATCCTTCTAGGAATTCTTTCAAATCCAACTAGTGTAATGCATAGGTAGAGTGCCATACCCCTACCTAGACAAAGAAACCTCTTAAGTCACCTTATCTCGAGTTCACATCATAACATTATTTTTCTTTTGGGAATATTTTCCTTAACCCGACATAGACCATAAGATCTAAGTGTTGAATCTGGTGTTGTAAAACCTTACAGCGATGGAAGGTGGTCTACCGGACAAATTAGAGACAAACATAAATGTAGCTTTCTATGTGGATCCAATAGCTATTCTTCCTATGATGGAAACATAGTTCTAGAACTAGAAGATATGTATGAACGCTCTATATGTATATGGCATTAAAGCCTCGTCTCATGGGAATCCATTGGGTGAGTGTCCCTCATAGGGGAGTCAACATCTCATATGGAACTATAGGGTGAATTTTCCTCTATAGGAAGTCAACACCTCACATTGTCAAGTTCATTCTGTGCTAAGCTAAGTCCCTTTGGAAATGTATTTCTTTGACAATCGCACTTATTTTAGGTCATAGGGTCAATCCCTCGTATAATCATAGTCATTTAGCTCAATAGGTATTGCATGAGAATAAACTTTAGTGGCAGCCCTCACGTGTGACATTAACATATCATCATCATGTCATAACAAGGCACGTAGGAAAGTCATCACCAACCTTATATCATTTAATCTTAAGAATAATCTCACAACACATCGTCAAGACATTTCAACTAAACATCATACCAACACTTATGTAGGCTTTTCACAAGGTATACTTCAATTGAACTACATCACTAATCAGAAGTCATCATACTTGAAGTAAAGGTTAGGATCAAGAAGAATTACCAAATATCCTTCAAAAGCCATCACCATGGTCTTACCATCAAGCTAACAATTATATACAATTATATGTGTGGCAACATCAATCAATAATAATTAACACATGAACTAGGTAAATTACATCATCACTATGCCAATAAACATCAATTTATAACCTAGGGTTAGGAGAATTAGGGTTCATCATGAATTCATCAAGATTTAGATCTAATCCAAGAAAAACATTACCCTAGTTAATTCATATATGAATTAGAATAGATAAAATAAGTCTAATAATCAAATCATTCTTCAATGGAGGAATTGGGGTGAGTGAAAGTAGAGAGAGGTGAGAGCTTTTGGGTTTTGTTTTGGAAATTGGGTTTGGATAAGTGATAATGACTTAAAAATGACCCTTAGTATATATATAATCACCCCCTAAATTACCCAAAACACTCCTCACTTAAATTATTATTTTTGTGAAGTCTAAATGTCAAAAATATGATTTTACAGAATTTGGAAAGTGGGTCAAAAATACGATTTTTCCAAATTTGGAAAGTGTCTCCGCGTCGCAGGGAAAATACACATTTATTTCTCAAAAATAAATTTTGGGACAGTGAGGTCCGTATGGGCTGCTTCTCGCGCAGCAGCCCACTAATTCTTGACTTTCGCAAGCTTTTGCAGCCTGCACACCCATGTTGGGGTCCTCCTCCCTCACCCTTCGGATAGTCCTTGGGGCATCTTTATTGTACTATTAGACCCTCTATAATAAATTCATCCTAAATAATGTATTTTTACAAGTTTTAGATTTCATTTGACCCTTCAAAACCATCCCAAACATAGCGACATCAACTAGTTCAATTAGTCTAATTTTCGGACGACATGGAGGTTCTTTGTCGTCTTGGATCTAAAACTTATTGGATTAATTATATACATTATTTTTTAGGTCTTAAAACAGTATATATACCCTTAGACACTCATGTTAGGCTCTAGATTAGGTCTTGACTTTTGGAGTGTTACAGTCTTTTGGTTAAGTTGAATTTTGTTCTTTTTGGTAATAGTTGAATCTACTTACTTTTAGTTTTATTTTGTGCGGTCTTGATATCTTGTAAAAACGGTAAACCAATGGACCACCCTCTTCTGAGATCGATGGGTTCTTAGGGATGACATCCTTATTTTCAAGCGATTAGATGTTTAAAATATCCATGAGTTGTAGCCAATATTTAAGGAATTATTGCAGCAATTCCCAACTGATGGAATCCCAGATAACATGCTACTCAAATGTTTCTACAAAGGTCTTAGTCTTGAAAATAGAATATTAGTAGATCAACTCTCATAGGATTGTTTGATATGACAACCTTATGAGACAATAGACCAACTCCGTGATTGCGTGGCTAAGATCAACAAGGAGAAAGAGAAGGACCAAGACTTGGCCACATTATTGGGTCAATTAGATCTGTAAAATAAAAAGGTTATGGATGTGGAAGTAATGTGACAAAGAAAAGATATGTACATTCCCTCTCACAAGCTTCGAAGAAAAAAAATCATGAGAATTGGCAGATAGTAAAGGTACACTTTTTCATACATCAGAAAGTTAAAGAACACGACAGAGTGTTGAGGGAGATAAGAGAATATGTACAGATTCTAAATCCAATGAACCCTTTTACTACGTGTTCATTAAGCTACTGGAGACCCAAATGGGTCAGGTGTTCTCTTGTCTCTACCCAAAGAAAGGAAAAGGGATGCTAGTGTCATTGAGGCAAACCCCAAGAATGAATCCTAAATAAGGTACTGAGTTGTGCCACGACATGACATTAACTAAGGCGCCTTTTGGGAGGCAAACCAAGAAATATGGAGTTTGGCAAGAAAAAGTTCCAATTGAAGACTCACCGAAGAGGCCGGAGAGCATGACTTGGACCGTTATTTTACTCAATAACTTCAAAGGTTTGATTTTGTAAAATTCGCCTAGGAGAAAAATGGTGTTTTGCCGAATGGAGCGACGATCGCAATTTTTTTCATCGTTTGTATCCCCACATCAGTTGGAGGTCCTATAAAACTCATCATGGTAAGGGCCTACTCAGCGTGTCGCTGAGTGGGTCGGAGATCAAAACTAATGTCGTCGAATAGGTGAGATTTGGACGATTTTAAAGGAGAATGTTTAAACTTTAATACTCTTTCACATTCCCTCACTTTTAAGCTTCCCAAAATCAGACCCGCACTATATTATTCTATAATTTTGTGTTTTTACTACTTTTTAGTTGTTATTGTTTGTTGAGAGTTGGATTCTTTGTCTCGTAGGTTTTCAAATCAAATATTATGTATTCAAGGTTGGTTTTCCGACCCCGAACTCATATTGAACGATTTTACTAATTTGAAATTGTTTTATTATAGTGATGTGTGTTGGGCTCTTTTGCATCGTAATTGTATTCTTGTGTTCCTTTTTTAATTTGAACATTTTGCCTAAAACTATTAATTGTTTATTTCGTGATTTTCATGCTTAAAATTGATCATCATTGTTTGATTGTATGTAATTAATGTTGGGTAGATTCTTGTGAAATCTATGTAACTCAAATTGGTATCGAATGACATATTTTTTTGATGATGAATCGTTAGACGTTATTCCTAAGGGCATAAGTCATCAAAATTCCTAATTTGGATAATTAGAGAGAAGTCTAAGTATTCCGGGGACATGGGTAGTATGGGTGTAAGTTTAATTGAGCTAGTGTATGTGTTGATTTTGTTTATGGGGGTTGTCGTGTAGAATTTGGATGTCGGAGTAGAAAGTAGGCACGTTGGGTTATTTGACTAACTTGGTCAAGCTTGCCGAACAACTTGGTACTTCTCTGAAATCTCCTTGATTGCCTTTAATTTCATGCTAAGTTGTAGTTTAGGTTTTTTATCTTTTGGCGAGAAACCTGAGTTTTCCGAGTGAAGTCGTCGACTAAATGAAAGTGTTACAACTAGGGTACCCCCTAGACGTAACATGGCATACTTGACCCCAGAGGGATCTCATAAAAGCCCTTATCATATTTATAACATAAGATAATGGAAAAGTATGAAAAATATAAAAATTTACAATAAAAGTTATTTTCAAAAAAATGCAAGCGCAATTCTCAATCTTCTTTGTCTCAAACAATCTAATACAACTTTTAGAATAAACTCTTAGGACACATCCCATAGAATAGTCTCAAATCATACAAAAATGACATAAGGAAAATAAGTGTTCGTCCTTTAAAATATGAGGAATCACCAATTATTCAACTGTTCTTGCACCTTAGGAACCTAGACTTCAAAGTAACCCAATCTACGAAACCCTACATTTGATTAGATCATAGGCAATATGCCTCAATACAAAATATACCAAGTATGAAAGCAAGATTAAACTCATAAGAGCATCTCAAAATTGTTAGTCAACGTAAGAGGATGATTCCACAATTCGGAATCATTTAGGCTTTTATATTAATAAATTTAGGGTCCTTAAATGCATTTTTTTTCTCAATAAAGAATAAAAATACTTGGTTTTATTGAGGAACAATGATGGACAAAGGAGAGAAAAATAACAAAGTCGCTAAAAGAACAAAGAAAAGAAGGTCTAAGGATTTCCTAACTCATTAGGAGAGTCAGTGAATGTTCTTGGTCTCGCCTTGTGTTCCTGTCTGCTAAGCCATGAAGGAAAAAATCAAGTATGCTATCAAAAAAATTAGTTGACAAGTGGTCGAACAGTTTTGCCATGCAGTATTATATCGCCCAAAGTTATAGAACCTCAAGGATGATGAAGGCAAAATAAAAATGGTGATACAGATGACAAAGGGAAGATTGTAGAGTTGAAAGACGATCCCGACTTATTGCACAAACTGATCCTTCGCATCATAATTTTTACATCTATAAAAATATTTTTAAATTGTAAGGTTATGACGGAGATAAAGAGTTATCAATCTAGTTTTGAACATTGTTTAATTTTCAAGTTTGGAGACATTTTTCCTTTAACTTCGGAGGATTTTTATGATTTCAAATTCCAAGAAATTTGATGTGGATGTTGAATATTTTTCATTTTAGACCTTTGTAAAAACAACATCAATCGTACCAGTTGATGGAAAAACCAGTTGGTATATATTTCTTGCTTTTACTATGTCTAGATAAAACTCTATTCTTGGGGTGTGAATATGTGATTATCGGTTGATAAAACTGTTAACTATTGCTAGTTGATAGTTTATTTTATGTTTAAGAGTAATTTCTTTCAGTACTTGTCGTTGAATTTAATGGGTTGTAGTTGCAAATACAATCTTAGCTTAGTGTTTTAGGCATGCTCGAGTGAGGGGTTTTGTAACCAAAACTGCTGAATCAATGGTTTATGGGTAGTGACTTTTCATGGGTTCAACTTGAGAGAGTTAATCCTAAACCCTCTTTCACACATTCAGCAAGAGAGAGTGGATTGCCTAAGGCGAGGGTTCTTCTTAATTTATGCTTAGTGGTGTTCGAGAGAAAACAATTTTATTAGGGGTTAATCGTTCGAGAAAGAGTTTACCCCTTCGAAGTCTTGCTTAACTATTGATATTCAAATACTTACTATTAATTGTAATTACCCATTTTTTTAATCTTATCCCATAATCCTATCACATCCCAATAAACCCGTCTCCATATTGCCGCATTAGTTTTACCGGAGCCTTGACAATGCAAATATAAAGGGTGTTACTAACATTCTCCAAGAAGATAAATGCAACAATCTTATGTGATAATGGCTCATCTCTTTGATAGGATGAGCAATATCAAAATGGCTTCGTACACTAGTGAAGATCATGTATCTCCTCTCACTTTAAATTTACCAAGGAGAAGATGGAGAAAGACCAAAATATGGACCACAAAATGGCATATATCATGATACTATGTGATATTTTGTCGAGAAATGTTATGGGAGCTGCTGCTTGAAGTGTCCATACCATAGATGTCGGGTGTGCTAATCCTTAAAAGGAAAAGTTAGATGCATTGTACAATTCTTTTCCATCCATGACACTGTTATCGTTCAAACTACCTGAGGCAGGATGGTAACAAAGGTTGTATTGATCAAGATTGAGAATGGAGGGACCAAAATCCCAATTTGAAGGATGAGGAGAAGGATAGGTTTGTGCCTCTCAACAAGCGCTAGAAGTCGAAGGATTCAGAAGATGGACGGTCTGAGAATATGCTTTATCATATCCTAAAAAAAGTTGACGGGTCTGCAAAGATTTTGAAGGAAATGAAAGATGATATATTGACCCTTATATAAACGGTTACCTCCTATTCCATCTCGATCAAGCAATGAGAAACCCAAATGGGCAATATTTCGTCACATTTGAACACGAGAAAACAAGGAGGGTTTCCTAGTGACACTATCGTAAACCATAAGAATGAGGATTGAAGGTGGAATGGTGTCGTGCCATGACGTTAACTAAGGCGCTTCTTGGGAGGCAACCTAAGACCCTTTTTATTGCCTTATTTTTTTTTGAAATAATGGTGTATTCATTCTGCAAATTGAAGTGTGGGAAATGCTGGAAAGTGAAGATTGGAAAGCTAAAGGTCTAATTGGTGAATAGTCGAAGAAGTTGGTGACATGGACCCATACCGTTGTTATATTTAAGACCACTTTGAAAAGGAGTTGGTGAAAATCGACGAGCCTAAGAAATTGTTGGCCAACACCGAGAGCGTCGGTGATCCTAATTTTGTGTGCGGTTTCGACCCCACACATCAAATGGAAGCCTATATAACTCAATAAGGTAAGTGACTACTCGACGTGTCATCGAGTGAATCCATAAGCATGGCCAATGTCGTCGAGTCCGTGAGAATGGGACAGTCGTAAGGCTAAAGGTATAAAAATTTCAATCTCCTTCACTTTCCCCCACTTTTAATCTTCCAAAACTCATACCCACAATTTACATTATATATATTCTTTGCATTCTAAGTGTTTTATTCATTGACTTGTGCTCAAAGTTGGAATACTTTGTCCCCTAGCACTTAAATTTTATGTTGCTCAGTCACGACTGAGGACCACCCCTAGATGTTACCGGCGTCGGCATCCTCGGATAGGACTTGGACAAGCCCTTATCATTCATCATAACATATCATAGTTCAAAATGTGGAACAATTAAAACTTTTTACATATTGAGGTATACAGAGATCTCTCAAATACTATATATGGAGTTTAATTAGACCTCTTGCATATGAATCTTACATTGGCTTTTCGTTTAGCAAACATAAGGTATAATACGTAGCGATGCTACATAGGGCCAACACCTAAAATCTTAAATAAATAGGAAAAAATGAATGTCTTTAGACAATAGCGATGCTAATAAGGTATAATACGTAGCACCATCCTCAAACTTGAGGACATACCAAAACTTATGGAAAAGTCCATGATTTCTTGCAAAGCGACCTTGATAACTCAACGGCCCGAACCTACATTGTTTTGGAAAAGGGAAAGAATATGGGCTAGAAAAACCACATGTGCTAAGTATGGAAACATATGCAAGTAAAACCATTGAAATCATACTTAAAAGGAAATTTAGTTCAAAACCATTCTAAGCCACTTTCAAAAACCTTTATGCACAATCAAGAACATATACAAGCCATCAAACATAACATCACTCAAGAAAAGACCATATTCAACACAAGACAAATATGATTAGAAAGTCAAGTCTTATCAATATAAGTCATATCAACATGAATTCAAACATATAAACATTTTAAAGGATGAATAATGCCAACATAATGTCATACCAACAATTCACGTACAACAGTTCATAACATCACCTCATATAAGACCCTTACTCGCAACCCCTTCCCAAGCTTACGAGTGCAATGCTTATGTGAATCCCTATAACCCCACATAATCATGTAAACCTTACAAATGATCATAAGTACTGTCAACATTTCATATATTTTCCTATCATACATGTTCTTCATCAAATAAATCAATTTATACAAATAAAACATTCATTAATCAAACTAACATCATATAGGATCATCAACATATAAAGTCATCATATACAATTCATTCATACCATGAGTACATTAATACAACCTCTTAGGACTCCCTTCAAGGTGAACTTGTGCCATGTACAATTAGAGTCCCATACCCCTACCTACATGAAGTAGAACTCCTCAAGTTACCCTAGTTAGTATTCACCTGCGTACTTTGATTTTACTTTCGGGAAAAATAACCTTAACCAACAATAGACCAGGTGAGCTAAAAATTGAATCCGGTGTCATAAAATCCTACTCCGAAAGAAAGTGGCTACTTAAAAAAGTAGCATGAAAACATTAACATATCATTTTAGGTAGATCCACTAGTAAGTATTCCTATGGAGTCAACATATTTAAGGAACTAACGACATACTAGAGACCCTCTTTATGCATAATTGCATTCTAATCTCCATATCATGAGAACCATTGTGAACCTACCTTCCCACATTGAGAAGGGACACCTCTTATAACTAATTTACTTGGTTCTAGGCTAAAGTCACTTTGAAATGTCTTTAAATCATTCTTAATCATCATAGCTTGATATAGGCCATAGGGGACTAACCCCTTGTATATAATATCATTATCTCATTAGGTATTGTATGAGACTGTCCTTTCATAACAAACATTCATTTGTGAGATCAACACATCATAATCATATCATAGTAAGGCATCCAAGAGATTTAAATTAAACATTGTATCGTCATATACTTAATCATGATCTCGCAATTTACATAGTCAAGAAGTTTCATCATAATCATCCTATCATCATTTTCTTAATTTTATCATATATAATACTTTAATTGAATACCATTATCAAGTATAAACCATAATCATTGACGTAAAGAACTCAATATGACAAAGCCTTACCAATTCACCTTCATAGGCCTCCTTCAAAATCTTACAATCACTCCAATCATATTCATCCATTGATCCACTTAATCACATTATATATACAAGAAATAAGTCAATTGTATCATCACTAATCATTTTAACCTCAATTCATAATCTAAGGTTAGGGGAAAAGGGTTCAATCAAGAATTCTTCCATAGATTTAGGTCAAAGACTAAGAACTACGACAATTAACCCATATATAATTATGATATATCAATAATGAAAAAAAGAAACAAACATCAAATAAATTTGAATGCTCAATTTAATTTACAAAAATCACATTAATATTGTACTCGACAGGGCCCTAGGTGCAACACTTGTATTTGAGGGCTTGCCTGGTGCTCGGTCCTTAAATGACTTAAAGAGGTTGCTTGCACCTTTGATTTTTGATACCACCCTTAGGTGGAATAAGGTAGAATCTCTTATTGAGAAGAAGGATCTGAATATTTCCACTCTGTACTGGTTTGGTTTTATCAATAACTCCATAATGTCGTCCCAAAAAGAGTCCCTCTTCCGCCAATATAAGGCGTCTTACCTTTGGTTGATATAGCCTGTAAGAACGTTGCATAGGTCTTATCATAGACCAGATCACAATGAGGTGAATAGTAGTGAATAATCCACTCATGACTCTATACCTTAGTAGGATATATTAGGTCTTCTCGATGGGGCGTATACACTGGACTACACACATAACTATAGGTTTTTATGAATGTTATTAGTAGCTCCCTTATATTCAAATTCAATTGCATTGACCTATTTATTAATTTTGGTTCAGATTCTAATTTTAGCATGCTATATAATTTATCATTGCATTCAGTTATTTCATGTTCAGTATTCTAGTTTAGTATCATGTTTATCTAATATCATTGCTCAGTGATATGCTCCGGTTCAGTTATTCTTATTGTTCAACTTTACTCTATCCCACGTGCTCAATACCATTCATGTACTTCCGCATACTATGTGCTATCTCTTCTCATAATGTAGGTTCAAGTTCTCAACTGCCAGATCACTCATAGATATGTTCCCTATATTTACCTCACCACTATCATTGTCCATTTCTCATTCTCCTAGGACAACATACATGCTCATTTGTTTTTAGTTTCACTTTAGTTTTCCTAAATTTAGTTTGTGCATGTCCCAACACTTTTACTTAGTTAGAGGCTATTTTCATACATAGTTATAATAAACTTTAGTATTTGAGTTTGACTTTTCAATTGTTGTTACTCCTAGTATTTATATTTTCAGATTTAGTAAAGGTATTCCACAACCCTCACTATTTCTATATTCAAACTTAGTATGGGTACTCCCCATAATTTTAGATTATTTATTGACTAGTTTGCAAACAATATTCATTGATTGAGTTTATTATTAAGTATGTTTATGATATGTCAACAGAGATAGCTTAGGGTCACTCTGTTATACCTCTGAAATCCAATGACCTAGGCTAGATCCTCACCTAATGAATAATTATTAAAAAGGTATTTCTATACCTAAAAACTAAGGTAATTATGTTTATTTGGAAGTATTAAAACCTAAACATCATGAAATGACCATGACATCCTGAAACTAGTGAAATTGAACTAGTAGATGTCTTAAGGTCTTGTGAAGGTTTAAGAGTTTTTAGGATCAAAACATCCAGGTACGACCCCCAAGTACCCCCAAAGGGTCCTTGAGGAGGACCCCAACAGTTGGCCAACAAGTTACCGAGGCAGCTTGTCTAATGCATGAATGGAGCATGTCCGCATCACGGTTTGGCTCCACCAAAGGCCAAATAATGTGTACGGCACACCGAGGTTGTCAAGGATTCTTCTGTACCAAAATTAATTTATAGAAACTCGAGGAAAATCCTCCACAGTGTGGACTTATTTCATGACGATAATTCAAAAAATAAAATTCAAATTTGACTTTATTAAAAGTTCCATCCAAGTGAGGGTTGTTTTGGAATATTACGGTATTATTATATATTGAAGTTAATCCATATTAAACCTATTTCCACACTAAAACAGAACCCCAACTTATAAACTTAATTTCTCTCACTTCTCTCTCTACACTAAACCTCGATTAAAGGACGTTGAAACTCAAAGAAAATGATCAATTTTCTCAAAAAGTTTAATTCAATTTCGTTGCTAGGTCTACAATAAGGTATGCTTTCTTTCACTGTTGGCATTCTTTTCCCCAAGATGTTTTCAAAATTTCCTAAAATTTGGTGGTTTTCTCTACACACTGTTCTTGTTTGAAAAAAGAAATTATGAATTAATTATTGTGAATTATGATTACTTAAAATATTTTAGGTGTATAGTGATGGATAATTGTTGTTGTTCTTTTGAAATTCCCCTGGACTCATTTTCTTCCTTAATTTCCCAAATCTTTGATTTGATATGGTGAATTGATTGAAGATGATGAATATATCAATGTTTTATATTGATGTTAGTTTTGATATTACTTTATAAATTACCTTATATTAAGTATTGGTTATACATTGTTGGGTGATTTTAGCATGAAGAGCATGAAGGTATCAATGGTTGTTCTTCCTTGAACTGAAGTATGAAATATGAAATAATTAAATAGCAATGGTGCTATATCTAATGTGCTATTGTGGTGTTGATTACAAGGTACCCTCATCCTTAATCCTATGTACTTGAATTATCTATGAAGTATGTATGTTATGGTATTATTGCTATATGATTGAAATACATAGTTCTCATAATTATAATGAAATCTTAATGTGAAAGGTTTAATCACTTGCTAATATGTGTAAAGTAAAAGGATTGTTGTCACTTATGAACCTCTATGAGCTATTATATTGAGATGTTTGCATTAGAGTCTAGTACAGGCTAATGTGATTTTATGTGTTGACTAAATATAATTTTTAAAAGGAATAGATGTTTGGCACCGATGGGGGGGAGGGGTCTCACGATTAGTATGTCCGGCTCCCACATGTGTTTCGTCACATTTAGCATGTATGGATTTCCCAAGATATGTGTTGTCTCATGAGATAAAAACCCAACATTTTGCAAGTTAGGTTTTCTAGTAAATATCTCCTTTATTTTTAACTATGTGCCCACAAAGGACTCTAGCTTAGTTGATCCATCTAGATAGCTATGTACGAAAGGTAACACCTTAGACAAGTGCTAACTCTATCTTTTTGGTATAGGAGTAGAACACTGATTCCATGTAGATCTCATCGTTTAATGTCGGTTATTGCAACCTCTTTCACTGATGTAAAAGGTAATGAATAAAGGAAAAGTATGAAATATCATTAGGGATTTTCTGGAGGGGTTTCTACATTGTGTGAGGGAGGGTATGAGACTTATCTTACACATTACACTTGTGGGATCCTAAGAGATGGTTCTAGTAATGTTCTTTTGTTATTATGTTGATTACGGCTTATGTATGTTCTTTTGAAGATGACAAGTCATGATGAAAAATGAGATTATGAATGTATGTAACTAGATTGCTTAATGTTATACTGCGCTTTGGATAGGGTTATGGGTTTCTATTCCTTGCATTGCACAAGTGTTGCTTGGGTTGTCTACATGTCTTGATGATATTATGTTTGGTTGGTTTATGATTCTTAAATTATGTGCATATTGGGTTAATTGATAAAATGCATGTTTTTTAAAAAATGTTCTTTATACATATTTCATTGGTTTTTATGCATAGAACCAATACTTAGTATATATGATGTACTAACCAATATTTTCTTCCCTTTTTAAAAATAATGTTGGTTCAGGCAATTGAGGATTCATGGCATTTTATCAAGGATACTTGGAATTGCTTCTTTGATTTGGTGAGTTCTCAAGTCCAAGGACAAGATCTTAGCTTCTAGATTTTAGTTCTTTGCTTATGTTTGATGACATAGGTGTATTTCCTTATATCTAGACTCCTTATTGATGCAAGGGCTAAACCCAAAATTTCTATACATATATGTTTAGATGTAGTTGTGGACAAGTTAGTTTCTATTTTAATATATGAAGTAAAGTGGAATTTCCAAAGTAAAAGTTTTGATTTTTCTGCATTTTTATTCTATGATACGTGCTATGACGAATGCCTAGGGATTTTCTAAGACCACTTCTAGGACGAGGACACCCGTTAAAACTAGGGGATGCTCTCCGTAGAGACAAGATATGTATCATATCATGAGGTTAAGAATAATATAGATTGATGTCTAAAATACCACGTCGAGTAGACTCTTGTTCATAGGTGTGAAGTGTGCCACACTTATGAATGAGAGCTATGATATGCTTAGGAATTTTAACTCTTTTGTTATTCCTTAGTCGTGCCTAAGAGTCTTAACTCTATCTTGTCCTCTCTTCTAATCCTTTTCTTGTGATTATAGGTAATGAATACAAGAAGGACAAATTTAGGAGGGACAAGGAGGAGAATGCGAATGAGGCAGTTCCCCATCAAGCTCGTAAAAACCCTCAAGTTCCTATTGAATAAGGGGCTACGTCTAATGTTGAGATAAGGGCGTCTATTCATACCTTGACTTAAGTGTTAGCCACTCAAGTTTCTAGGGTTATTAGGTTGCAAGGGAGCCCAATGATAACACTACCACTCCAACCAAGGTCTTCCTAACACTCCAAGGGTCAAGAAAGGTAAAGTTTCTACCCCTACTTTTAGAGGGAAAAAGTAGTGGTTCTTATGTTGAGAAGCCCATTTGTGCAAAGTGTGGTAGAAAAAATGAGGAAAGTGCCTAGTTCGCATGGATAATTGCTTTAGTTATGGTAAGAGTGACCATATTTGGAGGGACTTCCCTATCTTGAAGGCTCAAGGAAGGGAAAATTCTCAATCACAAGCAAGATCTCCAAATTTCGATGCCTCTAAGAAGAATCACTGTTATTCTCTCCAAAGCTGAGGTGATCAAGAGAGCTCTACGGACTTTGTTATCGGTATATTGCAAGTATTTTACATTAATGTTTATAAATTGTTGGATCCCAATGCCATTTATCTTTTGTAACTCCTTTAATAGCTATGAAATTTGATATGCTTCGCGATGTCTTAGACCAATCCTTTTTCAGTTTCTACCCTGTTTGGTAATTCCATGGTTGCTAGAAGATTCTAGAGGGGTTGTTCAACTTGCCCAATAGAGTCACATTGGTTGATTTTATAGAACTTGATATGTTGGACTTTGATGTCATTTTTGGGATTGATTCACTACCTTCTTGTTTTTCTTTCATTTATTGGAGACTCGGGTAATAAAGTTTCAATTTCCTAATGAACCCATTTTTGAATGGAAGGTGGGAAACTCAATCCTAGGGGTAGGGTCGTTTCATGTCTAAAATCTTGTATGTTTATTGCTTAGGGTTGTTTCTATCATATTGTAAGGGTCAAGGATCTTGAGTCCGAGATTCCTCCTTAAGAGTATGTCCCCATAGTGAAGGAATATCTCGTAATCTTTCCCAATGACTTGCCCTGGATTCCTCCCGAATAGGAAATAGACTTCGATATAGATTTATTATCGAATACACAACATATTTCAATCCCTCCTTATTAGATAGCCCCTGCCAAATTGAAGGAATTAAAGGATCAACTCCAGGATTTGCTAGATAAGGGTTTTATTAAACCAACAATATCTCCATGGGATGATCCAATATTGTTTGAGAATAAGAAAGATAGGTCTTTAAAAACGTGTATTAATTATCGCCAATTGAACAAGGTAACTATGAAGAATAAGTATCAATTCCCTAGAATCTATGATTTTAACAACTCCAAGGAGCGAGTTACTTTATGAAGATTTATTTAGAAGAGTTTACATTCCTAAAACGGTTTTCCGAACAATATATGGTCATTATGAGTTCCTAGTCATGTCTTCTGGTTTAACAAATGCAAGATGACTTTCATGGACCTTATGAATAGAGTATTCCATTTTATCTTAAATCATTTGTAATTGTCTTTATTGATGATATCTTGTTATATTCCAAGATTGAGGATGAGTATGTGGGTAATTTGAGGATAGTATTACAAGTACTCAAGTAACATCAACTCTTTGCCAAATATTGTAAGTGAGAATTTTTGTTAAGATCGTGTAACAACCCTATAATGAAATAGTCTTATCTAGAGCTTAACTAGACATTTAGGGCTTCTAATTAGCTTAATTAAGGTGTATGTGAGTTTTTATATCTATCCGATTGAGTTTGAAGTCAAACTTCAAGGGACAATCAAAACGTTTGATGACAAGTCCCTTATGTGCTTGCATGTGTTCTAGTGTGCCTCTGCATGTTTCATGACTTGTTTTGTGTTGCAAAATAATAGAGGAGGTTACTAAGACCTATATATGCATTTTTATGGGTTTAATGTTTGGGTACAACCCCACCTAGGACTCACAAGGTCCCCTAGAGGAGCGCATTAACTCAAGGCTTGAAGCTGCTTGGCAGCCTGTATGCATTGCCAAACAATGAACCGTTGTTTGAATGACAGATCATAGACCTGGGGCGTCGATGGAGCCTGCTAGTCTCCAAGTACATGAGCATCTGAATAAAACCATGAGACCCTAATCGACGGAACGTGATCCAAACGACAAACCGTCGATTGGTAGGTGTGGCTTGGGCTTGCAACACTTCCAGCTGCACGGATTGGCTTGGAAATTTTTGGGAAATTTACCCAAAGGCTTATAAATTAGGAAGACGGTTTATTTAGGTGTATTTTTGTATTATAAGTGTATTAAAATGATTTAGTCCTCATTTAGACCCTAACACCTAAGTCAAAACCCTTTCCCTCCCAAACTCTCTCCGAAAACCTCCATGAGAGCTCAAGGTAAAGATGGAGCTCGATGATGGATTTTTAATGGATCTTATTGTTCAATTATCTTTGGATTCTTCTAATAAGTTATGAAACATTTTAAAACAATAATATATGACATTATTGATGCAAAATTGATGTTTTCCATTGTAAATCTCCATCAACCCTTAACCTTCTCAAATCTCAATATTTGGCTATAACGTGGGTGAATTGATGATCATAGCTTGGTAATAAGGAATTCATGTGTAGATTGCTGTGGGATATTGTTTTATGTATAGATTATGATTAAATGGTTTATAGGCTGCCTTGGTTTATTATGTTCATATTGTATGTTGTTGGACTGTTTGTTTAGAATTGTGTTGATGGCTATGGGTAAGATCCATTTATGAAGTAAATTTGTTGAACTGACTAAGGATTGTTTATAATGATGGTTGAAAGGTGGTAAGTTGACTTCATCTCTCTATATTGTGTAGAATTATAGAGAATTTCTATTTATTGGTATGGTCCAATTATGGTGGTGGTGTTTATGTGTTGATTATGTGATGAACATGGTTCTGTCGGCATTAATTATACAAATTGTAGTAGTATCATCTTAGGTCTTACATGAAGATGTAATGTGTAGATGATTATGTGAAGTAATGTGATAATGTTGATGATATTATGACATATATGATTATGTTAGGAGATGTCATGATGTAATACATGTGTAATCTAGTATTATGTGAATATGTGAAGTGTAGTACTCTTTTAATGCTTATGTGATCTTGTAGGAATGCTAATGTTATGATTCTTCCATAAGTTATGATATATTATGATAGAAGGCTAGGAAGTTTCTCATATGATGATTTTGCATGTGTATGTGTGAGGTTCAAGCATGTTGCCCTTGAATGATTATATGTGATTATGGTAGAGTACAACAAGTTCCTATATGTGTTGATGGGGTATCTTGAGTGGTAGACTTAGTGTCCCTACATTGTGCTTGAATGATAATATGAGTTATATGATTAACGTGTGTCTTGACTTGGTAGACCAATGTCCCTCTTCTTGATGCATGAATGATATGTCAATATGTGATCCCTTGACTTAATATGCTAAAGTACTTTTGTAATGTATGTGGGTGTATGGGACTTTGCATACACTTTTGCACTCGTGGGATCCTAAGAGATGGTTCTAGTAGTGTTCTTTTGTGATTATGTTAATTACGACTTTTGTATTTTAGACTATGCATGATCTTTATGAATATGTCAAGTCATGATAAAATATGATATTATGAATGTATTTATGAAGTAGATTGCTTAATGTGATACTGAGCTTCGGATAGGGTTAGAGGATTATATTCCTAGTATTGCACAAGTTTGTTTGGATTGTCTACATGTTGGGATGATATTGTATTTGGTTGGTTTATAATTCTTAACTTATGTGCATATTTGATTAATTTATAAAATATATGTTTTTACTAAATTATCCTTTTATGCATGTTTCAATGGTTTTTATGCATAGAAGCTATACTTAATATGTGTGATGTATTAACCTATATTTTCTTTCCTTTTTAAAAATAATGTAGGTAGGGTCGTTGAGGATTCAAGGACCTTTCTTAAAGATACTTGCAATTTCTTCTCCGAGATGGCAAGTCCTCAAGTCCGAGCACAAGACCCATAGGTTCTAGATTTTAGTTCTTAGCTTCCGTTGGAAGACATTCTTGTAGTTCCTATATCTAGGCTCCTTATTCATGTTAGAGCTAAGTCCCAAATTTCTATACTTCTATATTTAGATGGTATGTTGTGACGAACTTTGTTTCTATTTTCATATATGAAGCGCTGATGAACTTCAAAAGTAAAAGTTTTAATTACTCCGCATTATTATAAGAGGATAGGTGCTATGACTAATGATATGGGCTTGTCTAATACCTCTTCGAGGACGAGGACGCTGGTTACGACTAGGGGGTGCTCTCAGGTTGTGACACAAGTGTGATCCTATGTCTTGTGTGTGCATCCTTGAGGTGGCTTTGGTGAATGAAAAACATTGTATTAGAGCATTGGGTTTAAGTGTCCTAAGATGTCTAAAAATCCTCACTAAGTAGAGTCATTTTAAAAGGTTTAAAGTGTACCACATCTAATGAGAAGGAGGTTGTAAAGTGTTTTAGGAAAATTTCATTTTCTTGTTACTCTTATCATGGGTAAGGTATGATTGAATTCCTCATTCTAATCCTTTGTTACACGCTTTCAGATCATGCCTCCTTTTAGAGATTATCAAATGAATATGAATGCACATAATTCTAGCGCAACTCCTCTTTTCCCAAATCATGAAGTTTCAAATGTTGAGTTTTGGAACTCTATTTTGCTTTTTGCTCAAAGTATGGCTGACTAATTTTTGCAAATGCTAGTTGTGGATAAGTGATAGCCAAGGTTCCCGTAAGACCCCGAAAATGACTAAGGTGAACTAGTGTCTAAAATGTTGGTATTGATGGTCTAAGGTCATAAATAGGTCTAAAATATGGAGATTAGGTAGTGTCTAAGTGTTTGGGTGTATTGGAAGTCAAACATCAAGGGGCAACCAAGACGTTCGACGACTAAGTTATCTATGCGCCTCATGTGTTGTTTTATGTGGTTACGTGTGATTCATAAGGATTTAAGGTCCTTAAATGAGTTATTATATCATACATAGTCAGTGTGTTAAGTTTCGTGAAGTTTGGGTTTGAAACGTCCGGGCAAACATCCCTAAGGACCAACCAAGGGTCCTTGAGGAAAGACCCCAAACTTGGAGTCAATGCTATCCCAGGCTGCACAAAATGAGGGAGACATCAATGGATCATGGGCCTATCGACGCACCGTCGATGGGTGTGGTTGTTAGGGACTTATACTTGGAAGGGAGGAGAACCATGTCAAGTCTCTAATCCAACCAACGGAAGGACAGGAAGGTCCGTTTGTGGACAACCGGTCAGTCGACTATCCAACCGTCGATAGTTTGTGTTCTGCGTGCAGTTCACTGCCATGTTAGGGGTGAACTTGTAATTTAACAAACTTCCAAATATAAGGTTTTGCTGTTCTTAAGGGGTCTTTTGGGTATTTTAAACATGTATATAAGTGTTTATCACTTAGAAGATTTCATTCTTCCAAATCAAAACACCAAAATTCCTTAGAAATTCCCCAAGACTCCATTGAAGTCCTAAGTAAAGGAAGAGATCATTCTGACGAATTAAGTGTATATTCTTCATCAAAGTGAAAAATTATCTTCACCAAGGCATGAATTTTATCCTTGAAACTCGTTTCATCAAGGAGCCCAAATTCTCAAGATGTTTTCTAATGTTTTCAGAGTTGAATTGTCTAATTTCATGATTGTACCATGGGTTCTTGCATCAATTGATTTTAAAGGTTTATCATGGATTACATTGATAATGTATTGTTGATTTTAACCTAAATTACCTATGAACCCATGAATTGAATGAACCCTAGTTTTTCACTAAGTTATGGGTTACTTGATATTGATCTAACGATGATGGATTATGGTGTAGATTTCTATGGGCTATCTAATGATGTAATAATTGTATTCAATTGATATCAAGGTTGTATTAGATTGATCAATTTACATTGATTTCATCTAGTTCATTTATTATTAGAGTTTTTATGTTGAATTGATGTTCATGGCCATTGGTAAGGAGCTTATGTTATTGAATTGGATGATTTAGCAGCAAGTTGAGGTGTTGAGGATGTTTTGGTGGTAAGATAACCTATTCCTTTCTTTTATTATTGTTTATGCTTCAATTTGATTGTGATTGGTATGGTCCACTTATGGTGGCGGTGTTAATTACTTGCAATTGATATGGCCTTGTTTGCGTTACTTTATGCAATATGATGATCATGGCCTTGTCAGCACTACTTGAATTAATATGGCTATTTGTGTAGTTGCTTATGTGAAGTAGGATAATTCCTACCTATATAATAGTAATGTTGAAGTTTGATGTATAGTAGGAGATCATGTTAGACTATGACTATGTGCTTGTATGTATGGTATTATAGTTGAATGCAAGATTGTTCCTACTTTACTATATGAGTCTATAATGGTTATATTGATTATATTGTATTAACGTATAGGGTGACATAAATTTGATAAGGGTCATCCTAAGTGCTTTAAATAATGATATGCTATATGTGATAAAGTCAAAAAATATAGTGTCGTGCGTGGTAGACTTGTTTCCCTTACTATATATATGTATGAATGTTATGAGATTATGATATGCATTACTAGGTAGGCTTAGTGAAACTTTTTTCATGTAAGAAAGATATTTCACAACTTAGAGGATGTTAAGAAGGTCATGTACGTAGTAAAGGTTATGTTATGAATGTTGAAGTAGAGAGCCGTAATGGAATCCTTCATGTAAGGGAATGGTGGACTTAAGGTAAATTCGCTGGAATGGAATTATATTATTCCTTATGAAAGTCATAATGAGCTATCTTAGTAGCCATTGAATGTAGCCCTAGTGGACCTCTTTGGTAGGGTGAATGTGATCGGGATATGACCTAGATAAGGAACCCTCTTCATGTGATCCTTTAATGTGAATTACTCTATGAGAACCAAGGCTAGCACCGAATTATGTTAAGGAAAGTGCTGTACTTGAGCATGAGACTAAGGTACAATATACCTCTACTTGAGAATGCGACTAGAGTGCATAAAAGCCCTTCATGTTCCTTTATAATATGCCTACATGGGATGTGTCCTAGTTCTACCCTTGACAAGTAGAACACCATCATCGGAGTAGGTTAGAACTCCAGATTTCATGTCTACCTATCATAGTCTATGTGTTATTGCCTATTCTCATCATGTGGTATACTTAATAGTACTAGAGAAGTTCTATGAAGTTTAGGTTGTGGTATGGGACGCTATGTATACATTGCATAATGGGCATTGAAGGTGTTAAGTGGAGTCCCTTGGTTTTGTCCAAGACCATTACTTGAATGTCTTTTATGTGTTGAATGTCTCCTAAATGAACAAATGAATGTAATGACTTAAGTTAAGTTTGAAAGTATGTTAATAAATTAAGTACTTATCTAGAATAGAGAAGAGTTGTCTAGTTAAGGTGTGAAGGTGGCATAGGAATGGTCACTCCGTATCTTACGTAGATGAATCTTAAGAATTACTCTAGTTAAGGAAGATGTTAATTATGTGGATATGATCCAAACTTAGGAAGTCTTAAGTACTATTTAGGTAGTCTTGAAGAGGTCAATCATGAACTTTTTCTTCTTGATCTACTTAAGTAAGTCTTTTGATAGCCTTGATGAGGAAATGCCATATTTTCTATGCGTTGATATGTTTGATGTCTTGA
This sequence comes from Solanum arcanum, assembly GCA_027789145.1. Classification (NCBI taxonomy): domain Eukaryota; kingdom Viridiplantae; phylum Streptophyta; class Magnoliopsida; order Solanales; family Solanaceae; genus Solanum; species Solanum arcanum. Next base: position 21,551,748 of record CM050936.1, on the reverse strand, counting down.
AGTGCGCATGTGACTTATTATAAGTGTTCTTGAGGGTCATTTAGGTATGCTTAGGGAGGTTGTATGGGTGGTTTCTCTTTGTGTTGCTTAAGTGGGTCTTAGGATAGATTTTAGTGAGGATACTACATGCTAAGATGCGTTAAAATGGAAATGGAAGCACTTCATTGTATAGTGAAATGACTTCACTGTAACAGTGATTCGAGTTACTGGAAAGTGACCCATAAAAATGTGATATTTGGTTTAAATGTTTCCTTATGTGTTTCTAAGTTGATAAATGTTATTCTTATGATTATATTATGCTATTTTAAACAAACATGCATATTTCCAATAAATGTCCATTTTCATGATTTTTATGCATAATGCCATGCTTAGTACATGTGGTTGTACTAACCCATGCTTTTATCTATCGCTATAGTTTTTTGTAGGTGAGGAGCTTTTGGGAAGTAAGACTTGAACGTAGCATCGTTCAAGAAAAGTTGAAGTATGTCCTTATTTGAGTCGAGGGCATATATGTCTTTTATATTTCAATTTGAAGTATTGTTATAAACTAAGTATTTCTATATTCGTATTTTGAAGTAAGAGTCGTGTCCCAACTATTCTTGTGTCTTAAGATGATAAGATTGAGACTTATTATTTCCTATTGCTTTATATGAAAGAGTTTTGTAAAGACTATGAAATATGTTATATGAAAAGTTTAATTTCGCACTACTTTTGACTATGTTTATGCGATGAATAATATGTAAGGGATAGTACAAGACCCCAGAGAGGTCAAGTACGCCGGTTGCAATCCTATATTTCCCCTAACTTCTAGGTGTAATTTCAGGATTTGACAGTTCCTACTTTTGTTAGGATGAATCCACCTGAGTTTTTAGGGTCGTAGATTGGTGAAGATCCCCAAAACATCGTAGATAAGGTCAAGATGATCTTTTTTGAGTGATGCAAGTGACATGTAATGATATCTCGTATATGGTATACTCAATGAAAAATGAATAGGGGTACAAACGAAGCTTGTATCACTTAGGAATGCTTTAGTGAGACTTTTATTCTCAAGAAAGTTGAGGGAGGAAAAAGCTGAGGAGTTCATTAATTTAAGGAAACATAACCTGACAGTCCAAGAGTATGGACCCAATTTCACGTAGATCTCCAGGTATGCTCCTCACAAGGTTGCCAATTCTAGGGCTAACATGAACAAGTTTCTTTATGAGGTATCTAACTTAGTGAAATAAGAGTGTAAGAATGCTATGTTGCTGGAAATATGAACATCTCTAAGCTCATGGCTCATGGTTAGCAAGTTTACAGGGGTAAGCTTAGGGAGCATTCTAAGGATAAAAAATGCGAAAACACGAAACTATAAGTATTTGGAGAAATTGGGTGGTTGAAATCTCTCGCACTTTCAGCAAATGTCATCAACTCATCCAACTTCATCACCTATTGCTCCGTCCTTCAAGTTCCTACTGGACTAGAAAAGTAGGGAATTAGGCGCTAAATCTCATGGGAATGTTTCAGGCACCAGAACCTACCCAAATTGTTAAAAGTATGGTAATAATCATCTAAGTGAGTTTCTTGCGAAAAAAGGAATGATTCTTTGGGTGTGGTAAGTTTTGTCACAGGTTGAGAGATTGTCCTTTCGCTAAACAGGGTCAAAGAGGTATTAATGGTAAAGATCATTCCACAACTTCATCAGCACTAGTTGGTGTAACAACCCTAAAAATGAATAGGATCAAGACTTCGGGTGTCAAAAATGCTTGCGATTAAATCAAGGTTCACACGGATTGATACGCGTAAACTAGACCTTAGAACCCTTACTACGACCAAGTAAACTAACTTCTGGAGTTAGTTGAGCTTGTAAAGGTTGGAACCAACCATGTAAGGCTTGCGAAAATGAAGATCTAATAGAAGGAGTCTTTACAGGACTTAAAAAAGGAAATTTTAGGTTTTAAGGGTCCATGGTTAAAATGGTCTTTTCTAGGCCAAGGGTAATGTTGTAATTAACCTGAGGAATTAATAAATAAATTAATTTATTTAAAAGAGAAATTCAAATAGGGGCGACCCGGAGTGACCCATTTCGCAAATGGGGTACCACTCAGGTTCGAGCCCCACTAGGAGCAAGGAATTATTTATTTAATCGTCAATTAAAATCTATTCATTAAGGGTAAAATAGTCCTTTCACTTAATAATTAAAATAAATCAGATTTTTGTATTAATTTAATTAAATCCTATTTTGACTAAGTCTTGAATTTAATCTTCTAATCCTAATAAATCTCTCCCTCGCCTTTCTCAACTCTCTTTCACGTCTGTCAACTCTTATTCTGTCACACTCTGACTAACAAGAAATCTCAAGAACTGTTTAGTAAAAATTGTTCTTCACACTTAAAAAACATATGAAAATATTTAAGAAAAGCAAGGTAATAAAAAACGTCAAGGCAAAGGGAGGTTATTCGTCGAGTGGTGTGTACGTTGAGGAGAATTAGGCGTGGTTTGGAGGAGTTTCAGGGAAGCAACTTCATATTTAAACAACATCAAAATGTATGGGTTTCTCTCCTGGAATTCTTTCTCCAAGAGTATTTCCCTTCGAACGATTCTGATGGTCTTGAAAACTAAGTTTGTTCCCCTTTGTATGTCCTTGTCCTTAACTCCCAAACAAATTCGTAGGATGGTTATATTGTGCTTCTATATTTTGTGTGTGTGTGCGCACGTGGGCAGTGACTTTTACCACTATTTTGGGGTTGTATAAATCATGTTTTTGTTGTGTATTTTATGTGTGCAATGTGTGTACAATGTGATGTTCATTACCATGAAATATAATGAATTGAAATAACCATCTTTTAGCCAACTAAACTTATGAACAATTTGACTAAAAATGAGTGGAATAATGACAAGAATTTTCCAGATTTGGGTACTCTATAATAAGGTTGAAATTTGAGTTTTAAAAGGGAAAATTAAATGAGTGAGGTCAATGGGAATTGAACCCAAGACCTAACATGTTGATATGGCTGAAAAAGAAAGAAAAACATGAAGGAGCTAATGGGAATCAAACCCCTTAGCTACTGGTTTCCTGAGGCAAAGAAAAAGAGAAAATGGGGGTAGGGGGATTCAATCCTAGCTACTGATTTCGCCTCAAATTTACAAAAGAATGGTACTGAGGGAATCGAGCTCACGATCTATGGGGAGAAGGAGGAGAAAACTAATTAAACAAATAAATGGGAGGCGTGGGATTCGAAACAAAAATCTCCAGGTACTCGCGAAAGAGAATAAAATAAGGAAACAGAAAACGCGAGGCATGGGAATCGAACCCATGACCTCAAGGCTGAAGGAAGAAGAGAAATTAATTTGGAAATGAAGTGAGGCAGTTGGGGTTCGATCCCACAACCTCACTGCCACTCGCCCAATTTAAATAAAATAAAGATAGAGAGGCTGTGGGGGTTCGAACCCACCACCTTACAGCCTCCACAGGGAAATTAAAAGAAAAATCAAAGAGGGTGTGGGGGTTTTTAACCCACAACCTCTTTGTTTGGGAGAAAATGAGCAATGTACTCTTAATGAAAAATAAAAAGAGGTTGTGGGGGTTCGAGCCCACAACCCTTAGGCTAACTTAAGAGTAAAATTAAATAAAAATCTATCATTCAATGTTAATGTTGTGATTTAAATTAGATTTCTAATGTTATGAATATTACAAATAAAATCAATGAAAAATAAAAATGATATCCAAATGATTCAAGATTTGGGTTCCCTTGCCCAAACTTCCATATTGATACATAAGTCATACGTGAGTAAAATATCCAAGAGTAATGCCATCTACTTAGATCAAAAATCAAGATCTTGGCATATATACCCGATACATAAGTCTTTTACTACATAATATTAGGAAAGTAAGAATCACTTAACGAACTATGAATGAAGCCCTATGTCTTGTAAGTATAGACACATAAGTCTAACATACGTTCAAAAGTAAGTGAACCTAAGATGTACGTAATGAAATGATGAACCAAAGGAGGTTAAAGTATGAGTGTAAGATACATTAAATGGCCAAGTTCATTGGCAAATGATGAGATAAACTATGAAATGATGAAATGAATATTCACGTAATAAGAGGTGAGTAACTATGAAAAGAAAAAGGTTCTAATAATGAAGACTGTGGTGACAACATGATATGCAATCTCAAATGAGACTAATTAAATGTTACCAATACGTACAAATCAATGAGAGTGTAAGATAATGAAGAGACCAATCTCTATGAAAACTCTAATGAAAGTATTGAGTTTAACACACTTAATACTAATGATGAGATGAGAAGTCATATAATGAGCTATGCTTTCCTCATATTAGAAGCCAGCTTCCATGAAGTATGAGTTGAATGTAAAGAAACTTTATACTGAGCACCGATAGGCTAGCTATGAGCGGTGATGCCTTCTTTCGAGAAGGGCGGAGGTTCACTTAACTCTAATGAGATGATACTGTCCGGCATATACCGGGTATGGGTATCCTTATATCTCCTAGTCTTCGAACCTATAGAGCAAATACAAGGATCTAGCGGGGTTCATTTGACATGTACACTAGCATGCTTTGGGTCTCTTTGGCCGGTGATTCCACCTCTTCACTATGTGGGGGAGACATTGGATTTCATGATGATCACACGATCTATGTCGGTTAAAGTTAAACTTTCCAATGAATAAATGAGGCCAGCCTCAAATGAAGCATATAAAGAAATGAATCATACTGAAGGTGTAAGGATAGCATAATCAAAAGGTGAGCTAGACTCATGTAATGACATGATGTTATTCCTAATCATTGCTAAGGAAACCCGATGAAAGTCTTAAACTACATCCAAGGAATAGCTGTTGTTCATACTGTCCTATGAATGAAATGAAATGAAGTACGTATGGATGGATGAAGCAGACTCTGTGTTTGCTAATGAACACTCCCTAGTTGAGGTCCCATATGTTGATCCCTCATTTTGTAAAGTCTTAATGTCAAGTCCATGATTCCAAGGTTTCATGGCATATGAATGAATGATATGAAAGAAGCTATGTGTTATATGTTATGTGCTATTATATGTGCTATATGAAGATGTTATATGTTGTGTGCAATACAATATTTATAATGATGCATGTTACTCTAATGTAATGACCTTCCCAACTCAATTTTGAAAGTTCACTATCTTTCTTCATCTTAATTTGGCAAGTCTACTGACTTGACTTTAAAAAATCATGTCATTAGGAAAGAGCTATTCTTTCTCATGCATGGACTTTGTGTGTGCTTGCATATACCCATACTTAGTACAAATGTGTACAAACCTTATACATCTATACTACTTTAGGTGCAGGCACAGGTGGGCGATAGAGCTACAAGATCATTGTTGCACCTATTAGGATGTCAGCATTCATCCCGAGTTTGGTAGGTCCTCATGCTTTCGAGGATGCTAATGTTTTACATTCTAGAGTAGTTTTAGCGTGGAGGTAGTGGAGCATGTTCCACTAGCGCTTCTTTCCTGTTTTGATTCAGACTTTGTATTGGTGCCATTTTGGCAATTATACAATTAAGACAATGAACTATTTATTTTAGTTGCTTATCTCTTAAATGTTAGATGGTTGATGATAAACGATTATGAAATGTTAGGAATGTTTAGCAAGTATGTTAAACAACCAAAACTTTCAAATTTTCCGCACAAATTTAACCTCTGTAAAGAAAGGATGACGTAACTAGGCTTGTTTACGACCTCTGAGAGGTCAATGACGTGGGTCTCGTTTAGGGTCTAGATTCTAGCCGTAACAAAAATTGTATCAGAGCACTGAGGTTAAATTACGAAAATAATAAGTTCACATAAACCACATTGAGTAGTTTCTAAGTCATGGTAGTGAAGTTCACCACTATCTTGGATTAGAAAATGCATGATGCGTAGGAAAAAGTTCCTTTCTTCTAATCGTGCTTTTCCTAATGTATGAGTTCTTGGTGTAATGAGCGAGTCTAACATCAATCCTTGTTGTTTTTATGAGAATGAACACTTGGAGAACTAAGGGTAAGAGGAGGGAAGGAGCAGCTGCTAGGGGTAATCAGAATCCACCTCAGGATCCACTTGGGTTGATTGATGCTGAGTTGAGGATATTTCTAGCCTAGATGGCATAGGCCATCATGAAGCAGGCTCAGGCTATGACTGCCCAAGTCAACCGATAGGATGTTCAGAGGGAGCACCCACCGATTCACAGCATGGCTTACAAACTGCGAGATTTAACGATGATGAATCCTCCTATATTCACACGGGCTAAGACATCACAGGATCCTCAAGAGTTTATAGACGAGGTGCATAAGATCATGGTTGATATGGGGTCCACTGATATTCGAAAGGCTGAGCTGGCTTCCTACCATCTCAAGGATGTGCACAAACTTTGTGCATGATGTGGCAAGATAGAAATGCCTTAGGTGGAGTGCGAGTCACATGTGAGCAGTTGAAGACTGCATTTCCTGAGAGATTGTTTCCCTAGAGAGATGAGGGAGGCCAAGGTTGAGGAGTTGATCAACCTAAACAAGGCTCTATGACGGTCAGGGAGTATTTCCTGAAGTTTGTTAATCTATCAAGGTATGTTACTTCCCTTAATATTTAATAGCAATAATGAGGAGAACACTTAGCTTTGTCAAAATTATCCAGGTATGCTACTTCCCTTGTTTCAAACACTAGGGATGAGATGAGCAAGTTCCTCACGAAAATCAATGGAGACCTAGAGGAGGAGTGTCGGTCTGCAATGCTCCATGATAATATGGACCTTTCAAGGTTAATGGTGCATTTCTAGCAGGTAGAGGACAACCGCAAGAAGAGAAGTGTTCGTGATGTTAGGAGGCCTAGGCCTGAAGATCAGGCAGGTCCCATCCATGGAGGCCACAGAAACAATTTTGGCGTCCGTGAGCTACCCAGGTTAAAGAAGTGGCAACAAAGTTCTGGGAATTCTAACTCCAAGAGGAGTACAACACCTAAAGGATGCTGACGTGAACCCAAGAGGGGCAATGGAGGTGAGATACAGCGTACTAAGAAGAACTGTGTTAAGTGTGGACGAGCACACAGTGGAGAGTGCAGATAGGGCACTAATGTCTGTTACGATTGTGGTAAGAGACTGTCCATAGAACAAAGCTCAGGTTGGAGGTAATGCTCAACCTAGGCCTAACCCATAGAGTGCAACCGTAGCCGAGCCTCCGAAGTGGAACAGATTCTATGCCCTTAAGGGCATGGATGAGCAGGAGAAGTCCACTAATGTGGTCACAACTATGATCGAAGTATTCTCAACTTCTGCTTATGCTTTACTTGATCCAGGGTCTACGCTTCCCTTTGTGACTTCTCTGCTTGCCCTTACTTTTGAAATACTACCTGAAGTTCTGCATGATCCTATAGTTGTTAGTACGCCTTTAGGAGGAAATGTAAGTACTGATAGGGTATATAAGGATTGCCAAATAGTTTTAAGTGGTAAGACTATGTGTGAAAACTTGATTGAGTTACCCATGCATGATTTTGATATTATTTTTGGCACGTACTGGCTTCACAATTGTTATGCTTGCTTGGACTATCGTAGTAGAGTGGTGAGATTTCACTTCCCTGATGAAGAAGGGTTAGTCTGGGAGGAGTACAATTCGAGTCGTCCTAATCCCTTGATTTCATATCTTAAGGCCAATAAAATGATGTCCAAGGGGTTTTCATGTCATCTTGTGAGTGTTAATGATTTAGATCATGACGTTCCTTCCATATACTCAGTGCCCATAGTGAATAATTTCCTAGATGTGTGTCCTGAATATTTGCCTGGAGTCCCTCCCCTTCGAGAGATTGAATTTGGTATTGACTTAGAACCCGATACTAAACCAATCTCGATTCCTCCATATAGAATGGCTCCAGCAGAACTCAAAGAGTTGAAGCTGTAGTCAAAAGATCTCACTGATAAGGGTTTCATTCAGCCAAGCACATCCCCATGAGGCGCTCCAGTGTTGTTTGTAAAGAATAAAGATGGTACCCTTAGAATGAGTATCTATTATCGCCAGCTCAACAAAGTCACTACAAAGAATAAGTATCCATTTCCCAGAATATATGATTTGTTCAATCAGCTCCAAGGGTCTAGTTTCTTCTCTAAGATTGATCTTCGTTAAGGGTACCATCAACTTAGGGTTAGGGATGTATATGTTCCAAAGAAAGCCTTTCGTACCCGTTGTAGTAATTATTATATCTTTGTTATGTAATTTAGTCTCCGAATGCACCTGCTGCATTTATGGATCTCATGAACAGAGTTTTCCGTTAATACCTTGACTCTTTTGTCACAGTATTCCTTGATTACATTCTCATCTACTTTAAGACCAAGGAAGAGCATGAACAACATTTGAGACTAAACTTGCAGGTACTTAGATAACATTAATTGTATGCCAAATTCATCAAGTTTGAATTCTGGCTGAGATCAGTGAACTTCATGGGTCATGTTGTGTCCGATAAAGGTGTAGAGGTGGACCACAGAAAGACTGAAGCTTTTAAGAACTGGCCCAAGCCTCTTAGTCCCACTGACATTCGTAGCTTTTTGGGATTGGCTGGTTACTATCGCTGGTTTGTGAAGGGCTTTTCTTCCATTGGTGCCCCATTGACAGCTCTGACTAAGAATAAATCCATGTTTGAATGGACAGAGAGTTGTGAGAAGAGTTTTCAGGATCTCAAGGACAACCTCACTTCACCCCTTAGTGATTACTCTACCTGAGTGTGGTGAGAATTACATGTTTTATTGTGATGCTTCTAGGGTTGGTTTGGGTTGTTTTCTCATATAGGCCTCTAAGGTAATAGCCTATGCTTCCAGACAGCTCATGGTTCATGAGAAGAATTATCCTACTCATACCTGGAGTCGATAGATGTGGTGTTTACACTGAAGCTGTGGAGGAATTATCTGTATGGAGTACACGTGGATGTGTTCACAGACCATAAGAGTCTCCATTACGTGTTCACACAGTGGGAGTCGAATCTACGTCAGGGAAGATGGTTGGAGATGTTAAAGGATTATGACATGAATGTGCACTACTATTTAGGTAAGGCTAATATTGTAGCTGATGCTTTGAACAGGATGAGAATGGGCACTACAACCCACGGTAAGGATGAGAACAAGGAGCTGGTGAGAGAGGTACACAGATTTTCCAGACTGGGTGTGCAATTGGTTGACTTTACTAGTGAGGGCATTTAAGTTCATCCTAGTTCTGAATCATCTTTGGTAGTTGAAGTCAAGAAGGGTCAGCATCTTTATCCAGTGTTGATGGAGCTGAAAGACTCAGTGTTGTTAAAAATGAATGAGACTTTCGCTTTGGGAGGTGATGACATACTTAGATACTAGGACAGGTTGTGTGTACCAGATGTGGATTATTTGCGGACAAGGATTATGGCAGAGGCCCATGGTTGAAAATATTCCATACATCAAGGTTCCACCAAAATATATCATGATTTTAAGCAGATTTAATAGTGGGATGGAATGAAGAAGGACATTGTATAATAGATGTCTAAGAGTCCTAATTGTCAGCAGCTTAAGGCATAGCATTTTAAGCCTGGTGGTGTGACTGAAATTATTGAGGTTCCCGCTGGAAGGGGAGGCTATTAATATGGACTTCGTGGTTGGCCTTCTGAGGACTAGGAGGCAGTATTACTCCATTTGGGTTATTGTGGACACAGTGATAAAGTTTTTACACTTTATCCCTGTAAAGTATACTTATAGAGTTGAGGATTATGCGAGATTCTACATTAATCAGATTGTGAGATGGCATGGGATTCCTTTTTCTATCATTTAAAATAAAGGAGCTCAGTTCAGTTCACATTTCTGGAGATCTTTCCAAAAAAGCTTGGGCACGCAGGTAAAGCTTAGCAATGCCTTTCATCCTCAAATAGATGGGTAGGCAGAGCGCACTATTCAGATATAGGAGGACATGTTGAGAGCGGGTGTGATTGACTTCAGAGGGAACTGGGATTCCCATCTGCCTTTGATAGAGTTCTCTTATTAAATGAGCTATTACTCTAGCATTGGAATGGTACAATTTCAGACATTATATGGTAGGAGGTGTAGGTCTCCAGTTGGGTTGTTCGAGGATGGAGAGTCATCCATTTTTGGTCCAGAGAACATTGATGAGGCATTAGAGAAGATCAGAGTGATTATGGACAGGTTAACTACAGCTTACAGTTGGCAGAAATCATATGCTGATAATAGAAAATGGCCCTTAGAGCGTGATGTTGGTGACCATGGTTACTTGAAAATATCACCTATGAAAGGGGTGATGAGATTTTGTAAAAAAGGGAAGTTGAGTCCGAGGTATGTTGGGCCACATGAGATCCTACAACGTGTGGGTGAGCTAGCTTCTATTCATCCATTCTTTCATGTCTATATGTTGAAGAAGTGACTAGGTGATCCAGCATCAATCCTACCTGTTGAAGGTTTGGGGGTTGGTGATGACTTGTCTTATGAGGAGGTACCTGTTGAGATCTTACACAGACCGGTCAACCGATAGAGGAACAATGAGATTGCAACTGTGAAGGTTTTATGGAGAAACAATGTTGTTTAGGGTGCTATATGGGAGGCTGAGCCTGAAATGAGATCCCGCTACCCTCATCTTTTCAACTCTTACGGTTAGACTTCCTACTCTTAAGCCTATGTTTCCTTACCTCTCCGTATTTTGTTTCTATTGATTTACTGTGCATTGAGATATTATTATGATCTGACTGGCATTACGATGGGAAGTGGTAGTGTCATTCGTGGACGAATGTCCCTATGGGGGGGATAATGTAACAACCCTAAAATGAACAGGATCAAGACTTAGGGTGTCAAGAATGCTTGCGATTAATGTTTTGAGAGTTCAAGGGTAAGAGCAAATTTTAAGTTTAGAGGGTCAAGGGGTAAAATGGTCTTCTCCAAGCCAAGGGTCATATTGTAATTACCCTGAGGAAATTATTAAATAAATTAATTAATTTAATTAGAAGAACAATTCGGATTGGGGCGACCCGGAGTGACCCATTTCGCAAATGGGTACCACTCAAGTTCGAGCCCCACTAGGAGCAAGGAATTGATGATTTAATCATCAGTTAAAAATTATTTATTAAGGGTAGAATGGTCCTTTAACATATTAATTAAAATAATTCTGATTTTGGTATGAATATAATTAAATTCTATTTTGACTAAGTCTTGAATTTAGTCTCCTTATCCTAATAACTCTCTTCCTCACATTTGTCAACTCTCTTTCACGTCTTTCAGCTCTCATTCTCTCACGCTCTGACTAACAAGAAAGCTCAAGAACAGTTAAGTAACAATTGTTCTTCACACTTGAAAAACACACTAAAAGTTTTAACAAAAGCAAGGTAATAAAAATGTCAAGGCAAAGGGAGGTTGTTCGTCGAGTGGTGTGTACATTTTGGAGAATTGGCGTGGTTTGTAGGAGTTTTAGGGAAGCAGCTTCACACTTGAACAACATCAAAAGTTATGAAATTCTCTGATGAAATTCTTTCTCTAAGAGTATATTCCTTTGAACGATTATGAAGGTTTTGAAAACTAAGGTTGTTCCCCTTTATATGTCCTTGTCCTTAGCTCCCAAATGAATTCATAGAATGGGTATGTTGTGCTGCTATATTTAGGCATGAATGATGCATTTATATTAAATGTGAACATGTTTATGCTAGGGATATTACGAAAACGTTATTCAAAGTGCAATTGAAAAGTTGGTGTGTGTGTGTGTGCACATGGGCAGTGGCTTGGGCCACTGTTTTGGGGTTGTATAAATCATGTATTTTATGTGTGCAATGTGTGTAGAATGTTATGTGCATTACCATGAAATATAGTGGATTGAAATAAACATCTCTTAGACAACTAAACTTATGAACAATGTGACTAAAAAATGAGTTGAATAATGACAAGAATTTTCCAGATTTGGGTACTCTATAATAAGGTTAAAATCTTGGTTTTTAAAGGGAAAAATAAATAATGGGAATTGAACCCAAGACCTCACATATTGAGATGGCTGAAAAAGAAAGAAGAACGTGAAGGAGATAAGAGGAATCGAATCCCTCAGCTACTGGTTTAGCTAGGCAAAGAAAATAGAAAATGGGGGCTGGGGGATTTGATCCTAGCTACTAATTTTGCCTCAAAGAAAAAAAAGAATGGGACTGTGGGGGGGGGGGGGGAATCAAACTCGCGATTTGTGGGGATAAGGAGGAGAAAATTAATTATGCAAATAAATGGGGCATGGTATTCGAACCCACGACCTCCAGGTACGCGTGAAAGAAAATAAAATAAGGAAAAAGAAAGCCCGAGGCGTGGGAATCGAACCCACAACCTCAAGGCTGAAGGAAGAAGCAAAATTAATTAGGAAATGAAGTGAGGTTGTGGGGGTTCGGTCCCACAACCTCACTGCCACTCGCCCAATTAAAATAAAATAAAGATAGAGAGGTTGTAGGGGTTCAAACCCACCACCTCACAGCCTCCACAACGAAATTAAAAGAAAAATCAAATAGGCTGTGGGGGTTTGAACCCACAACCTCTTGGTTTGGGCAAAAATGAGCATTTTTGTAAAGAAAAATAAAAAGAGGTTGTGGGGGTTTGAACCAACACCCCTTCGGCTAAATTAAGAGTAAAATCAAATAAAAAATCTATCCTTCAATATTATTGTTCAGATTTAATTTAGAGTTCTAATTTTATGAATATTATAAATAAAATCAATGAAAAATATAAATGATATCTAAGTGATTCAAGATTTGGGTTCCCTTGCCAAACTTCCGTATTGATACATAAGTCATACTTGAGTAAAATATCCAAGAGTAACGACATCTGGTTAGATAAAAAATCAAGATCTTGGCATATATACAAGATACATAAGTCTTGTACTAAATAATATTAACAAAGTAAGAATCATTTAACGAACTATGAATGAAACCCATGGCATAAATGTATAGACACATAAGTCAAACATACGTTCAAAAGTAAGTGAACCTAAGATGTACGTAATGAAATGTTGAACCCTAGGAGGGTTAAGTATGAGTGTAAGATACACTAAATGGCCAAGTGCATTGACATATGATGAGATAAACTATGAAATGATTAAATGAACATTCACGTAATAAGAAGTGAGTAACTATGACAAGCAAAGGGGCTAATAATGAAGAATGTGGTGACAATATGATATAAGGATAATGTATATGATGAGAGCAATCTCAAATTTGCCTAATTAAATGTTACCAATACGTACTCATCAATGAGAGTGTAAAATAATGAAGAGGCCAATCTCTTTGAACACTCTCATAAAAGTATTTAGTTTAACACACTTAATACTAATAATTAGATGAGAATTCATCTAATGAGCTATGTTGTCCTCATATTAGAAGCCATCTTCCATGATGTATGAGTTGAATGTAATGGAACTTTATACTGAGCACCGATAGGATAGCTATGAGCGGTGATGCCTTCTTTCGAGAATGGCAGAAGTTCACGAACTCTCATGAGAAAATACTGTCCGGCAGGCCGGTTATGGGTCTCCTTATATCTCCTAGTCTTCGAACCGATACTGCCAATGTAGGGATCTAACGCGGTTCAATTTCCATGTACGCTAGCATTATTAGGGTCACTTTGACTAATGATTCCACCTCTTTTCTGTGTGGGGGGAGACACTGCATTTGTTGATGCTCACATGATCTATTTCAGTTAAAGTTAAAGTTCCCAACGAATGAGGTCAGCCTCAAATGAACCATATAAAGAAATGAATGATACCGAACATGTAAGGATAGGATAATAAAGAGGTGAGCTAGACTCATGTAATGACATTAGTTTATTCCTGATCATTGCACAACAAACCCGAGGAAAGTCTTAAACTAAATCCTGGGAATAGCTGGTGTTCATACTGGCCTATATAAAAAATGAAATGAAGTACGTATGGATGGATGAAGCAGACTTTGTGTTTGCTAATGAAGACTCCCTAGTTGAGGTCCCATATGTTGATCCCTCATTTTGGAAACTCTTAATGTCAACTCCTTGATTCAAAGGTCTCATGGTATATGAATGATGATATGAAAAAAGCTATGTGTTATATGTTATTTTCTATGATATATGCTATATGAAGATGTTATGTGTTCTCTGCAATACAATATGTATAATGATGCATGTTACTCTCATGGCATGACCTTCTTAACTCAATTTGGAAAGATCAGTAACTTTCCTAATCTAAATTTGGCAAGTCTAGTGACTTGACTTCCAAAATTCATGTCATTAGGAAAGAGTTATTCTTTCTCATGCATGTCCTTGGTGTGTGCTTGCATATACCCATACTTAGTACAAGTGTGTACTAACCCTATACATCTATACTATTTTAGGTGCAGGCACAGGTGGGCGATAGAGCTACAAGATCATTGTTGAATCTATCCGGACGTCAATATTCATCTGGAGTTTGGTAGGTCCTCATGCTTTTGAGGATGCTACTATTTTACATTCTAGCGTAGTTTTAGAGTTGAGCTAGTGGAGCATGTTCCACTAGCGTTTCTTTCCTATTTTTATTGGACTTTGTATTGGTGTCATTTTGGCAATTATACAATTAAGACATAATGAACTATTTCTTTCAGTTGCTTATCTCTTAAATGTTATATGGTTGATGATGAACGATTAGGAAATTATAAGAATGTTTAGCAAGTATGTTTAAAGAATCAAAATTTTCAAATTTTCTGCAAAAATTAACCTATGTAAAGTAAGGATGATGTAAGTAGGCTTGTTTGTGACCTCTGAGAGGTCAACGACGCCAGTATCGTCTGGGGTCTATATTCTAGTCGTGACAGTAGGTCACCCGACTAAGTAGTGTAACTCATTTGGTATAGGGGCCGGTCAGTGCCAAAATAGGTTGTATACTCTTTAGGCTTGCTAGGATCACTATGATTCCCCTGATGTAGTCATTGGTACGTCACAACTCTTTTAATTAGATTTTTATCCTTTCTTAAATTTAGGGGCTACTCTTTTATTTTTAACTCCTTATATCGCAGTTAACTTCGATGTTATTGCAAAAACTCTCTCAGAACACTTGTTAGTCACTACTTCAGTCGGTGACCAAATTTTATCTAGACGAGTATACATAAATTGCCTTATCACAGTCTCAAAAAAGTTCACCTCAACAAATCTTGTCAAGTAAGGAATGATAAATTTCGATATCATTCTACGCGTGGATTGGTTACATTCCTATTATGCCTTAATCAATGGTAAGACTAGGATTGGTCATCTTCAGATTTAAGACAAACAAATCTTAGAATGGAAGAGTAGTAGGTTAGCACCTTCCGGTCGATTTATTTCTTTTCTTAAGGCAAGAAAGATAATTTCCAAGGGTTATATCAATCATCTAGTTCGGGTTAAGGATACAAGCTTTGAAACCTAAATTTTTGAATCAGTTTCAATAGTAAATGAGTTCCCATAAGTGTTTTGAGAAGATCTTCCAAAGTTGCTCCCAAAAGGGAAATTGACTTCCAAATTTTTCTCCTTCCAGATACCCAACCCATTTCTATTCCTCTTTATAGAGAGGCTCACTTAGCATAATCTTTCCTTATTAATTTATATACGGATTCCCTATTGTTATGCTACCTCTCTTGGGAGTACTACCTTGCAATGGTTTAAGCGGTATATGGGCCCTTTTAGATACAACAGTCTACGTCCACTTATTTGTTGTGGTCCTCAATAGGCGTTATAACCTAAAAATTATCCAGTCTTAAACAAGACATGAAACTTCTGAGGCTTCTTTAGAAAGGAACATCAAATGTTTACTTGGAAAACATGTTATAAACGCATGATCCACGAGCGGTAAGGAGATCGATGAGTTTTTGCTCTTCCTTTTCATGCATGAATTAACAGACCAACTTAGATTAAGGAATGGAAAGAGACTTTTAAAGAACTTCTACATAAGGGCTTCATCAGACCTATATTTGCCTATGGGGTGCACTAGTGTTGTTTTTGAAAAAGAAAGACGTTTCTCTCAGAATGTGAATTGATCATAGGTAGTGGAACAAAGTTACAATCAAGACCAAGTATCTTATTCTCCTGATTGATGACTTGTTCAACCAAATTCAAGGTGCTCTCCATTTATGAATGATAGACTTCAGATCCCGGTATCATTAGCTTTGAGTCAGAGATAGTGACATTCCAAAAACAACCTTAAGAACTAGGTAAAATCATTATGAATTTGTAGTGATTTCATTTCGACTAACCATTGCTCCTGCAACTTTGGGATTTGATAAATGATGAGTCTACGAACTGTAATCATTTAGACCTTTTTTTTTATGTGAATAGCATCCTCAATTGCTCATTTTATCTCAATATCTGATAAAAACTCTTAAGTTTCAGTTATTTGGAGTATTAGTGTAAGACTCTTAGGCGCAAAACAAAAACAAAAAGGGCGAAAATAGCTGAAGTTGAGGTCTAAGTATCACCTAGAACGCTTGGCAGTCCGCCGAATAGAGATACTTTGCTCGTTGTTCAAACAAGCAAAGCCCTGAAGGAAGTGGATTCAAAAGGAGATGAAAAAGGGTAGTCGGCGCTTCAACGAATAGATTCGCAAAGCATAATTTTTCCACCAATTGATCTAGAATGTATAGGCAATGAAGAAAAAGAACATAAGGCGATGAACTAAAAAAGGGCGAATCACCGAACTTCTCGATGATTCACGACTAAATTCCTCAAATGAATTCACCAACACTAAATCTGAAAATTGTAAATACTAACCTTATTTATTACTTTTAAGTGTCCGAACATTACTATTTATTTTTATTTTTAGAACTTAGGTTTTTGACATTTACTCTCAAGTTTGGTGAGGCTTTTGTGGGACACTTGAGGAAAGAAGTCCTTTTTCCTGAAATCGGAAGTGGGTCATCTCCATTATTCTTCCTTTTCTTATATTAAGGTTTTTTTCTTAAACCCATTTGATTTCTTAATCACTTTAGGTATATATGATTTTTGCATCATGTGTGGCCAAAAAACTTTCATTATTATTAAGTATTCAGTCTCAGTATGTTACAAATTGGTCATTGCATCCAGTTAGCTCACAAAATCAGCATATCATGATCAGATTATTATACTTGCTTTTGTGCTTGTCATGTTATATTTTATTTCATCTTTACTCTATCCTACATGCTCAATACCTTTCAACTATTGAGGCATACGTGCGCTACATCTTCTCGTGATGTAGGTTCAGGTTCTCAGCATCCATATCACGCATAGATCGATTTTCCGATCTCCAGTTCAGCAAAGTCAGTGGTTAGTCCTCATTCTCCGAGGATAATAATCATGAGTTCATTTCAGTATTTTAGTCATTTAGTTTCAGTTTTTGCTAGATTTAGTTAGGACTTGTCCTACTATTTCTAGTCCAGTTTAGAGGTTATTTTCAGACATAGTTAGTTTCACCTTAGTAAGTGAATTAAAATTTTCTTTGTATTAAACTCCTCAGTTTTCATATATCTCATATTTAGCAAATGGGTATTTACCCATCTTTTCATTTAAGTATGATTTAGCTTCCGCAATAGTTTATATTCTTTAGTATGCTCATGATCATGCAAGCAGGGTTAGCTCGGGATCACTTTCCTAGATTCCGTGTCCGCGTCTCCAGGTAGCTCGAGTCTTGACATCTATCTTGAGAGAATATGAGCCAGTTTTGATTGGATTAAGAAAAGTAACTTTTCAAATGTACTTTCGAAAGTGCTGAAACTTATTTTTAAAATAAGTAGCTATGTGTTTGGACGAAAGTGCATCAATTAAAAAACAAAGATGTTGATGTGTTTGGAAAATATGTTTTGGTAAGCACTTTTTCATCAAAATGTCTGAAATACCCTAAAAGCTGTTAAAATGATAAAAAGTTGATTAATTTAATGTTTTTATCTTAAAAAAAATTAAAATGAAATTAATTTATATTTTACATTATAAGTAATAATATTTCCTATCATTCACTTTTTTTTATCATCACAAATTATTATTATCAATAATAACAATAATTAATGACATAATAACAATAATATAATATTAATAATAATAATTATAATAATAATTATTATTATTATTATTATTATATAACAATAATAATAATGATATAATAATAATAATAATAATAATAATAATAATAATAATAATAATAATAACAATAACAACAATAATACTGATAATAATAATATAAAAAAAAAGAATTAAGGGCAAAAAGGTAATATACTTGGTCAACATAAAATAGATTTTCAGTTGAAAAAAAAACACCCCTTGCCTAGATTCTAGCTTTTGGATTAAAATAAGTTACTTAAATAATTGGCAAACACTCTAATAAGTCAAAAATGTACTTTTAAGTTAGGTTGACCAGCTTTTGAGCACAGCCAAACAGGATCTATATCCCACGAACCTAGGGTATTTGAGGGCAATAATTTTCTAAAGGAGACACTATGTATATAATTGACTTGAATTTCTTCTTTGAGGAAACACTCTTTTTATTATTTCTAATCTTTTCAGATTCAATTTTATTTATTGGTTTTATGTTTCTAGTTTTGAAAATTGTTCTGAGTGTCTTAGTTCTACAAGTTAAAACATTGTACTTTAATTTCATGACAAAGGTAGGTTAAATGTCTTGCATTAGTGCATTATCCACAAAAAATTTGCATGTCAATATTTATATTTCTTTCTTTGGTAGTAGATTGTTTTTGTAGTATTTACATGTATCTTCATTTGAAGTACGGTTTTTTTCAAGTCAAATATTAGAAGTCTTTTTTCCTGGGGAGTATGCCCAACTTTTGGCTTTCTCCTTTAGCTAATTTTTTCTCCAATAGTAAATTCATAGCCGAAAATGATTTTCTTTCTGATGTGGACTTCTAGCATTTCTTTAATTGAACTGATACCAAATTTGTTTTCTTTTTAATTAGATATTGATTTTTACTAAGATATGAATGACAGGACTACATCTTTAGCGATAGTATGAAAACTTTACTGTCTGATTCCTCAATAAGAGAAACTACGTGTATGGCCAGTCACATAACTCGTTGAAATTTTATAATCACTGAAGCTGAGTTTGGCAAACCTGAAGTTGAAGCTTGCACTGCTCCTACGTTCCTTGGGAAAGCTTGGATTTTTTACTAAATTGGATTATGTCTTTTTATTCTTCCTCTTACTCTTTCTCTTGTACAAACTTCTCTTCCAGGCGAAAAATTTAATAACTACAAAGGAGTTGGATTGTCTAAAGAAAGTGGTGTTAGTATACCTCTCATTCCATGATCCATTTTCATCGGCTTGTGGGCCAGGGCTAGAATCAAATGAAAGAGTTATGGTGTTTATTCCGGTGACTTTTAACAATAATTCTCCTTATTGTGTTTATAAAACACTCTACATAGAGGGATTTCCTCCGCACAACTCTGGAAAAGAAGTAGTTTGCATCCTTTGAGAGTCCATTCACTGAATCATTATTCATTTCTGAATATATATGTTGATTATTCCCTTACTACACTTACAAGATATTTTTTTGTCCTTTTGTGTGCTACGTAGAAGTCCGAATTTTCAGAAAGGAATCAAAACATGTAAATTGATGTTTATGTTGTTTCTATTAGTATATTATTTATCTACCAGGTGTTGTGTTGATTAAAACATCATTTTTCAGTGTAGTAGAGATATTTTAATCCTTGGCTTTGTGGATTTCGTAGATCCAGCATGTGCATATACTGCTTTGAGTGCATTCAAGGTGTATTTTCTCAATAAAAATATTTTTACTGTCCAAATTCCATTAGTAACTTTTATAGAAATTTTTAATGGTATTATAAAGAAGTTGGATTGTGGATTATTATATTGAGAAAAAATTACCTTGCATTGTACTCAAAGAAATAACTGCACACACCGAATTTATGAAATCCACAATGACAAGGATAAGAGTATCACTACTATGATGCAAAATGTTGTTTTTATTAAAACATCACCTGGTGGATTAATACTATACTTAAATAAACAACATAAACAAGAACTTACATGTTTATTCCTTTATAACAAGTATGACTTCTATTTAGCCCATAAAAGGATGAAAAATATCATTTTGGTGTAGTTAGGGAACAAGCAACAGATATATTAAGAAATTAAGAATATTTCAATAAATGACATCTCAAAGGATACAAGCTACTTCTCTTCTTGAGCTCTCCGGAGGATTTCCCTCTATGTAAAGGGTGTTAGAAGCACCAGGAGGAGAGGTAGTGTTTCATGAGGCCTCGACATAAATACCATAGCTCTTCTATTTGGTGCTAGCTTTGGCCCACGAGCTGATAGAAGTGGGTCACGAATAGGAATGACATGTACACCACCACCACATGCTCAAGATAATATAAATCCCTTGTAGTTATTAACTTCTCTGTCTAGAGGAAAAGAAAGTTGTTACAAGAGTAAAAAGAAGAATAATAAAAATAGAATCCGAATAAGCACGAAATCAAAGGATGCTTGGTGAATGTAGGATCAATGTAAACTTTCTTGGTGAGCATGATTTGAGATACTTGTTGCAATTGTGCTAGTTTTTTCCTAGTTTGTTATTATTATATCCTACGCTGAGAACTTATGAATTTGGACTATAATGAGTTTCACTCAATGTGAAGCAATAATAGATAGATACATATACATATTATTTTTTCATCTTGATTGTGCTCTACGAGCTTACATAGTTGGGACAGTCGGAGGAACCATCAATTCGGATCCAGAGAATTTCTGTCAATACTCTTACTTAAGTTCATTTTTAATTTCACATGTTGTGAAGATTTTAAGTGTCTCTAATTTTATTTATTTTCGTGTTGACATCAAGATTGTGAATATTGGCATTTGTATTTTGTGTGGCTCACAAAAAAAAAGTGGAAAAAGTTATTGCATCATATTGAATCAATCAAGGAAAATGTATAGCTAATTGATGAAGTGAACTTAGTTTCCTTATGATGTCATCCTTTTCCAATTTGAGATTTACAATTTCATAATGACCGACTTGATAATCATTTCAGCTTACGAACAAGCATGCATTCAAGATGCATTCAAAAAGCAAAGTTGTGTGGACAACACTACTAACTTCCCTTCCTTATCATCATCTTGTTTTTGTTGATATGTAACTTTGACTTGATTATTTGTATCTGAGAATAATATTTATGTACGTGCAAATTTTGTTATATATTGTTATGTATTGTCTATTTTAGGATACAAATATATACATTTGTGCATTGTAAGTTTTGTATATTTGATGCTTCCTATTGTCTACAAATAACGAAAACACTTGTTGCAACTAAACAAGTCATTCTTTTTTATTCTGGTAGGGTGGGCTTTCCTTGTTGCATGCCGCTGACTCTTCTTGTTTCCATATCTATGCGAGTGGATATCCTTGATTCGGTTAGTGTGTGATTTCCTTGTTTAGATTTATGCATTTTTTCATAGATTTTAAATGTGTCATCTTATTGTAATTTTAGAGAGATCAGCTAGGACTTGTGTCATCATTAAAACATAATTTATAAACACAACTTAATGAAGCAAATTGTACATGTCATTAGTTCTGTGCCTTTAGAAATTCTGCTCATATTTACTGAAGTGTATCTGTTAATCTAGATATAGTTGTCATTGTGCATGTGATGCTTCTTGTTGAGCTTGATGTACAACCATATTTTCAAATGATGATGTCGATATTGTGTCTTTTGTATTGCTTGAATACCGGTTCAGTGCTCAATTATCTATTATAAACAAATCTTGTGTCATTTCATACCTTACTTTATTTCTAACATCATGTAGGTGTATTACACAATTAATATTTGGAGATCTACCTTAAATAAATAGTTGCTCTATTTGATGGTCAATATAAAAAATGATTCATAGTTTTTAACAATATAATAATTTCAATCAATTTACCCATCGTCTTTTTCTTTTTCCTCTTTTTATTCCTTTTAATCTATTGTTATTAATAAAATAAGATATCAATTAATCAAACATGAAATCAACTTACTTGTTCATTTCTCTGAATTGTTATTATTTTCATGTTGGATGGGGATAGCCAACAAGGTTATTTTCATTATTTTATTTTGAATTTTTGGATACACGAAAAAGAAAAATTGTAGTATATTTATATAGATCCTTAATTAAATCATCTTCTACTCAACAAACCATTTATAAATGAATGGCATTGTTATATTTCTACTTTTTTTCTCCCCTTATTTAATTTTTCATTAGTTGAAAATAATTACAATGGTGGATACAATCCGAGAGGAAAAAAAAAGTGGTAGAAGAAAGTTATGGGGGGGGGGGGGGAGGGGGGAGGTGAGTATATACAGTAGAGGTCAGTTTGATTTTGTTTTCTATAAAACCCAAAATTAGGGAAACACACGATCTCATACACTATGTAATTCCAATTATTTTAATAGTGAAGGGCCTAAATTGCCCTTAAACAATGAGATTTGGTATAAATTTATCCTCCATAAACCTTATGAGTGTGGGCACTCAAGAAATAAGGGTATGTTTGACCCAAAAGGTTCACCTCAAGGTATTTGGGGACCGAAAGGTGCATGAATGTAAATTGTACCATTTCAAATAGTTGAGATCATTATACACCCTTCCATAAATACTACTCACTCCGTTTAAAAAAAATGACTTAGTTTGACATGACATGGAGTTAAAGAAAATATATAAGACTTTTAAATCTTTTTGTCCTAAATTAAAGTTATGTCAAATGTATAAATTTTCCTTTAATCTTCTGGCATTAAACATGTCATGTGGAAACCTGAAGTCAAAATATTACCCAAAAAAAAGAGGTCATTCTTTTGAAACTGACTAAAAAGGAAAGGAGGTCATGAATTTTTAACATAGGAACTATATTATTGTAAGTACATGAATGTGTATTGACCTTTTAACTTTATTCATTTAATTCCAAATTAAATATCTAATTTAATAATAGTATTTAAATTAGATAAATGGATGGGTAAGAAAGAAATCATTAAGCTAAAAAGTTGTATTACATACTCATAAAATGTACTTTTTTACCCCCCTAAGACTAACTTATTTCTTAAAAAATAATAAATAGCGCAAATTAAAAAGTTGCCTCTGTAAATCTTGAGTTTTGTACGTGATTAAGCCTATAATATTTTGTTAAATAAACATATAAGAAAGTAAATGATACTTTATGGTGAAATAAATAAATAATATTATAATCAAGTGTTTTCATCGACTCTTATTGGAATTCTTGATGACAAACTTATAAAAACAAAAACAAGAGTACATTTTTCGTGTAATACATTTTAATAATATAGCTAAGCCTTTTTGTCTAATCTTATTAAAATACCACTTAATGTGTTAAATATTTAAGAATTATTTTATACCTTTTGTGTTGCCAACTTAATTGCATTGCAACAATACATTTGTATAAATTCATATCAAGTATTGTCAATTTGTAAAGAATGTAACTTGATTTTTCGAAATACAGTTTAGAAGGAAGATTTTTTTTGACAAAAATATTCCTATGATTGGTATAAAGATTTTCTTTTCTTCAATTGACTTTTGATGTGCATAACTAATTTTGGAATTCCTTTTGACATCACCTAAATTCATTAGATAATTTTTTTGCATTTCTCATTCTTTTATAATATTTTTATGTAGTATTGTTGCTTCATTTGTAACTCTATTTACTTCATATGAGCATGGATTTATATTGTATGAAAATATATTTTTGAAGTTATTATCATTTTTGTTGCCTGTCGTTATGCATATTCTTATTTTATTTCTTGGCCTAACCCACCGTTAACCCCTAAAGTTGCCACCAAATTTTACTTAGACATCTCAACTGGACGATGTTCCTTTTAAACACTTTAAGTAGGAAACTATTATCTCATTTTGACATTTTCGATAAGTCAGAATATTAACTGTGTTGTACTCACTTTGAGTGAATGAAAGGCATAATTTTAGTGATTTATTTATTTCTTTCTTCTTCTTTCTTCTCTCTCCTTCCCACACTTCCTCAAAAATCTACCACCACCTTGTAACCACCTTGCCACCATTGTAAATTCAACTTTCTCCTCTTTTGTCATTTCTTGATATGAAAAATTAAATTAATAGTATATATCAACAAAAATAATTTAAGAAAGGAAAAAAATATTCATACAACATATATCTTCTTCATGATATCAAATTTATCAACCTAATTTTACCATAGTTCCATTGTCGGAAAGTTTAGCGAATCCTGCAAATGTTCGTTAATATATTTTCGACTTTGTTTCTTTTAGTTTTTTGTTAAGATTAAATTTTTTAATACTAATTTCTACTTCTCAAAACATTCAACTTTACTATTTTGGATGAACCCATTTCGAATGAATTCATCACTATATCTGATTTTATCATTGATATTTTTTTTTTTAGTATTTTCAATTAAAATGAGTAGTTCTAGTGGTGGAGGCGATTGAAGAAAAAAAATAATGAATTAGAAGGATCAAAGAGATGGTAGTTGTATGATAGCTGGACGATAGCTATACGCTTATGATCCAAATTGATTATAGGTAGATTTGAAGAAAGTGATGGTAGTAATGATAATCATGAAATTTTCATAAGAAGGTATCAAGGTAATAGTTGTTAGAGGAGGAAGAGATATGGAAATAGTGGACGAGCAAAAGAAAGGTATTTGAGCTTTTTTGTTCTTTTTCTTCTTTTTTGAAAGTTTGTTAAAAGTAAATAATTGATTCTTTTAAAATAGATTTTTATTCATAATGTTTTATTAAATAATTATTTTATATATATGTCACATGTCATTATTTAATTCGCTAGTTTGATACGTCATCGACAAGTTGTAACATCTCAAAACATGAAGTAGTTAAGAATGAGCTAAGAACCTAAAAATAATTATTTTGGAAAGTAAAGGAAAAACTTGAAAAAATTTCTAGGTTACGAAAGTGAGTTTTGGTCATCTTCAAACAACCTTAATTTCTAACTCCAAATGAGTAAGAGGTGCTTCCGGATATCGGTGCAAAGTCTTGGGTTAATCTTTATAACACTGTCGAGTTTGCATGATTTTGATATCGTAAGAGTGAATTATGCCTTGCGGAAGTTGGGTTGTTGGATTAAGGAAAGTCCCAATTAGGATTTATATAAAAAAAAACTAGTGTTTTCACCAATTAATTTTCTTTAGGTTTTTTATTGGGGCAAAAATAATTCTTAATTCTGTTTTGGAAAAATCAGAACTATGCTTAGAACTTGGAGAGAAAAAAGAGGATGGTAGAGAAAATTCAAGAATTTCATGAAAAACATCAAGTTTACGAGTGTAATTCATCGGGGGTGATCTCTATTAAAGGATATGAGATCTTTTTGTGGTGGGTCAGTTGACCCACATACAAAACTTATTTCAATTCAGTGATTTTGGAATTGGTTAAGTGATAAAAGTGAAGTTCTTGAAGAACATTGTTAAATTCTTGTTGATTGAGTTGTTGATAGCCTAGTGTTGAATTGACTCGTGTTTCTGGGTTGTTTTCGAGTTAATTCAATTGGGTATTAAGGGTACTAATGACCCTATGTGTTTGGTGAATGAACTACGGAAATTTAGAGGGTTTAGCATTTAAAATTGAGTGGAGAAGTTCGTTAGATGCACCTGGGGAGGG
Source organism: Solanum arcanum (assembly GCA_027789145.1). NCBI lineage: Eukaryota > Viridiplantae > Streptophyta > Magnoliopsida > Solanales > Solanaceae > Solanum > Solanum arcanum. The sequence goes on along the minus strand of CM050936.1, from coordinate 21,526,160 downwards.
CCAGGCACATCGTGTCCCCATAGCACCATGAAGAATAGGGCGGCGGGCCTTTAGTTTAACTTTGTTGATCTTGGCGTGAATCTGCTTTTACTTGATTTTAAATCGTTTGCTTTGTTTGAATGTTTTTAACGTGTACGTAACACTCTCTAGTGATTCTAACTACTTCCAATGATTTCAAATAACATGGGAATCACTTTAAATGGAAATTATAACCTTAAATCTATAATTTCATTGAAGGATAATCAAGAATTAATCCAAAGTTAAGATCAAATTCAAAAGAAGTTAAAAGTCAACTCTAATAGTTAAGAAGCTAGTCAAAGCAAGTTCTTAATGTTTTTAAGAGTCTTTAACAAATGTTTTAAATTTATTCTAAGGCTCATGTTGCAAGTTAAGTAAAGAGTAAAAGTTTAGGTCATTCCTCAAAAGTTATAAGGGAACTATGTATTCCCTAGGAGTTACAAATGTTCTCACATTTTGACACAGAAAGGGAGCTGAGACTTCCAACAGAGCCTTTGGGCTAGTTTTAGTAAAGAGGAAACTATAATTTCATAAAGAGATTTTAAAATTAAGTTTGAGCAATTACCTCATACCAGAGAAGAAGTTGTTCTAAAATAACATATTAGCTAAGTATCTTTTGAAGTAGTTTTAAGCACTAATATGGGGACGTGAGTTAAATTAACTCAAGGCCCCCATAAACTATGTAGCCAACATGGAAAAAAGAAGGGTTATACTTTTTAGATGATTCATTAGTACTTTTTAGCAAAGACTGGTGGATCCACTTAGTAGTTTATGTTCTATACCGACTTCAAGGAATAAGACGGTCCTCTTGCAACGTGAGGTAAGACGTTGTACCATCACTTAGGCTAATAATGATTTCTATCAATTACAGAATTTCCTACATAAACTATATTACTTCATAATTAATTAAAGTTGAGTCTTTTTATTGTATATCTATAACGATCTATGTTGTTTTAACTATCTTACAAGATTTATATATACTGCATATGTCTTACTTTTTATATTTAATTAAGTTATTCTTTAGTTGAGCATAGCCTAAGTAAGTTTTCTTCTTACTTTTTTCGACACTTAAGTTGTTGTTAGCATTCCAACTTGCATACTCATACATTAAATGTACTGATGCAAGTTTTTCTGCATCGTCTTAAGATGCAGACGCCGGTAACCAGGATAAACATCATCCAGTGCCACGTTGATCCAGTTGAGTACTCAAAGTTAGTGGTGAGCCTCCTTACATCCCGGGGGACACTGTAATTCGCTTTTGGTCTTTATTTTATAGGACGTTCTAGGATCTTTCCCAACATCCACCTTAGTATTATAAAGGTATCATAGACAATCAGACAATAAGTTTTCAGTCTCTCATCTTTGTATTGCAGAAATTTTTCTATGAGACTTAAGTGTCATTTTATCTAACTTATTAATCTTGTAATTATTAGATGACACTTTTTTATTTAGTTACGTTTTTCTGCTGAGTAAAGTACGTCAAGTTAATTGTTCGCTCGAGGACACCAATGGTTTTCGAGTGCCAGCCCGGCCCAGGGTATATGCTCGAGGTGTGACTCAAGTGTAATACACACATCTTATATATTTAGCTAGTTGTCAAAAAAGTGTCAACTTAACATTGCAGTCCCAAACATAAGGTTTTCAAAATGAATAAGGACTACTTGATGTGTCCAAGTGAAAATTAATGTCAGCATTACGTGGCTACCAATGGGTTAGGGCTTATTTTTTTCTTATTTTTGTAGGTATCTAAAAGGAAAAAGATTTTATTGCTTTTAAGTGTGAATACTCTACTAGGTCAAATTAATATAAATTTAAGTTTCAAGAAGTAAAGCCAAAATATAATATGTTGCAAAATTCCTTCATGGTTTCTAGATTTTTGTATATAGATTTTTTGCTCTAATGGTTTAAGGTTCTTGTAATATACTAAAAGTATTTTTTTTGTAATCAAGTGTTCAACATAGTTGTTTTGTGAATCTTAAATGAAAAGAGAACATTGATAACTATTTAATTAAAGAAAAAGCTCATTAATATCTAGGGTATCTTCTTATAGAGCAATATTAAATTTAAGCAAAGAAATATGTATATGTTACCATCAACACAAATTTAGATAAATCTTATTATTTTGTCATATAGTATATGGAGAATTATACCATTATATGAAGTTTCTACCTATCTAAATCACGTACTGCACTGACCTGATTTCTGTCGTCAAGGTTAAACCAATGGGAAAAATTAAGGCCAAAATAATTTTTCGTATTAACTAGAGATTTCCTAGCTTAGTCCATATTTGGACGAAATTGTAGTGAGTGAGGTCTAGGATAATCTGGTAAAAAAATGAGATATATATGTTAATGAATTTGATTACATGAGCGGATATCTAAGACTTTAAGGCATCTGTACCACTTTACATAATTCAATTTGGGTGACAAGGACACTCGAAACTGATCTTAGCGTGAACAGGTATTTTCTAAGTCTCATTCATTATTGTGTGTTGTGAAATGGGAGTTTAGAATTCTTAAATTTGTACACTATTTTCATGCAAGCAGCTAGTTTTCTTTGTATTTTTAGGAACCAGCTAGGAGAGTTGAGGATATTGATGTGCAGTGGCGGGGCCTCCATGGCAAGACAAACGCGACATAAGTAAGAAATAAAATGCAAAAAATGTTGTATTTTACACTTTTCAACTTTGAGAGCTAAGGAACAACTCCAGGTGTGTTCTTGACGGGTTTTCACAATTTTAAGGCTAAAGGTAAATTTTTCACTCCCCAAATCAATTTTTTGATCTATAGAATGTAAATTCATGTGTAATTATTAATAGGGGAGTGTTTGATATGTGAGTTGCGGTGAAAAAAGCCCTAATTTTGGTATGGGGATCAAGGCTTTGACCTAGGGTTAATTATGATCAGGATATTTGGGTTTTGTTTATCGACCCTCAATTTATATTGATGTTGTTAGACCACGACCAAACATCAAGAATCCAGTTGAAAAGGGAATATTCACATGTCATAGGGGCTTCAACCTTTGATTCGAGGTAGTTATGGTTGTGATTTCATGTTTGCGTGATATATGTGTGTAATTATTACATTATGGTTCATGTATGCATGCGAATGTTGTGTTATTGATAACACTACTCTTAAATAAGGATGATTGAATAATATTAAGCCGTGAAATCATGAATTGATTATATGATTATGAGCAAGTACAATGTGATGGTGGCTTGTTGAATGGATCAGGTGTTGCATTCCGACACACTAACTCTTATAGGTTGCCACATTCCGACATAAACATGGGATCAGTTGACACACTCTTGCATAAATATGGGATAAATTGCCATGTTCCGACTTAAACATTGGACCAGGTACCTTTTTCCGGTATGTTAGAAGTTTGGGTTTGGATGCCATAAGAGGAATATTAATTTGGGTTCTGTTAGAGGAACATTGACTTGACATAATAATATATATTGAGAATTGTGAAGTTATGCGATATTGATAAGTTATTACTAATATTGTATATGTTTTGTATATGCATGTTTTTTATTGTTGTAATGCATTATATATTTTTCATGTTTTGGGATATCTTCGTGATCTTTCCAAGATAATGTGGTGTAATACTGATACAACACTTGCTTGTTCTTTGTTTATTACAAGACATCTTCAAGCGGCTATTAATAGACCTCATCTAGGTGACTATAGAGCGTGGCTAGATTCAAGGGTAAGTTAGTTATGACAGACTGCCATGGATCATTCTTGGTTTATTTCACTCTTTTCGTATAGATGATTTGTTTAAGGTGTTGTTTTGTTTCGCGGTTGTACCTTTTCTTAGACTTGACGTTAGTAGATTTTTTTTAATATTACTTTCAGGTTCTAGGATTTATTCTTTCGCATTAGTTTTGTAAGATAGTTCATTCAAACTGCGTTTAATTTCAATCTTTTCATACTCAGGCTATTTGTTTAAGGTGTTGTTTATTTTCGGGGTTCTACCATTTGCTCTTATACCTTTCATTAGTAAATTTTTTTTACTATGACTTTCAGGTTCTAGGATTTATTATTTCGCATTAGCTTTGGTTAAGTTATTTTTATAAACCTTTGGAGTTTATGGAACTACTTATTTTTATTTTCATTTAAGCCCACTTCCATATCTTTAAATTCAAAGTGTTTGGTTGTGTTCAGGGTCGTGACAAAGTTGTTATGAGAGCCATAGGTTTATTGATCTTATTTCACTAAAACGGGTCTGGCAGAGTCTTGTGGAACGATATGATATTCTTACTTTTCTCCGAGAGACTATAGGACTTTTGGAAAAACTCAATTCTTTCTACTCCTTCGTGTTATGACTTAAATCCAATTGGTATCTGGGTGATACAAATTGATATATTTCCTCCTTCACTCTATGGTTTTAAATAGACCAACAAAAGGCGTAACATTATCATCAACAAGAGATGATGTGTATAGACTACCAATAGTTGAATTACTCACCATTCCGAAAAACTATCCACTGACTGAGATGAATGATCTTTTGACTAGTTGCAGGGCATTAGTTTACATTTTTTTCTTGTACTAGTCATCAATGAAACAAACTATTCTTGAAATCGGGCTTGTCTGTGAGTTGTAACTTCGAAAATCTCAATGTGTATTCCTTTTTGCCTGAATTAACTATGCATTTTGGAGTTGTATTTTCTTAGATGTGATGATATGATCATGTGCAAAATAAGTGTGTTTCTAAATTTTGGTATGTGCAATATAGAGGTTGAATTGATTAAAAATATATAAATTTGTAACTACTGAGTATCGATAAACTTGTTATGAATAGAAGGTCATGACTACGTTCGAAGAAAGATTCTAGATAATGTAAGATGTAATTGGTAAGAAAGATATGTACGTGTCTTGTACTTGATTAATAACGGCGTTAGTGTATAGGTGTATCTTGGGGATGTGTGGGTTGTAGTGTTTAATTAATGAGAATGAGTTGGATTGTGTACGTTGAATTGACATAGGGTAGACAGTGATTAATCTAGTTCATATGATTATTCTGAATTTCTCAATAAAACTGAAAACCATTGGAAGATTTTGAAAAGAGAAAAAACCGCCAAAAAATTATTGTTTCGGTTTTGTTTCGATGACGCCGTTGTGGCGAGATTTTCCCTGCGACGATGAGACCACCAGTGCAAGATTTCGCCCACCATAGAGGGACATGGCGAGACATAATCTCAACCTTTTCTCACCTACTTTCCGTAGTCACAATCATTGACACCAAATCATACCCAAACTAACCCCACAATCTAATTCTATGTTCAACAATCGAATATAAGTTTTAAAGTGTGTTAAAGTTTAGGAGAACTTGGGCATATGAGGATAAAATCAGCGAGGTCGTAGAGACCGAGGAAATTGTAATGAAAGTACAGGAATACTGCAGCATAGCAAGGAGATTGCCCGTCAAGATTACATGGCTTAGTTATATAACTTTTCGTGTAAGACCGAGTTTAAAGTTTGATGCAATGGTCTCTAGTACTACTTTTTTTGTACCCATATAGCTATTGTTTTGTGTTGTTTAGGTTCTAATTTTTCTTACGTGTGATTTCAATTGCCATTGGATTTGATGTGATTTGTTATATACTTGATTCCCTCATCCATGTTTCGACCTTAGTTGAAGATTCAGTCATAGTAACCCTTGTATATCGTGTTTGACATATTGTGTTTATAGATTTTCGGACTTGGATTGATTCTGTTCTACTGGATATGACTAAGTTGATATAAAATTATGCATGACTTGGTTGTCCCTCTATTATATCGGGCTTAATGGTATGTTAAGTTGGTAATTCTAAAGATCCCCAGTAGGGCAAGATTATAGTTGCAAGGGGTGTACAAGCCTAAGCTAAGTAAGATCATATCCTCCATTCAGGCTCGAGAAACTGGTGGGGTATGATTGTTTGGCATAATTGACTAATTTCGGGATGTTGAGGTTGAATTCTCCCTCTATTGAGTTTGTTGTTGTGGTGTCTGAGTTGAGGGAATTTAAAGCTTAAATCTAATAGCTTCTTGATAAAGGTTTCATCCATTCTAGTTCTCCTCATGGGGTGCTCATGTCGTTTAAGAAGAAAGAGGGTAGTATGAGGACCAAGGATTTTATATAAGCCATAAATGAGTGGATTGATACCAAAATGACGAGACTATGTATAAATAAAGTCCCAATGAGTATACCTCAGTGAAGAAAATTAAAATATTTTAGTAAGAAAATGCATATAAATATTGATGATTCACCTGAGTTTGAGGCATCGTGTTAACGAATAGGTTTAATTCAGAGTGATAGTCAAGGATGACTGAGCATAATGATAATGAGACTTCGTGAAGGATTTTCACGAGATCCAAATATTTGATGAAATTGTTAGTTAAGTGAGAATTGTACATTAATTATGACTTATTATTATCTAAGGTTGTGGTTTTCTAATATTTCGTGCATAACATGGTTTTATGGAAAATGTAAAGAGATGATGGGACACTATTCAAATATAAATTAAAGAGCAAGAGTCATAATGAAGAAAAATAGTGGGATGTAATACGACTTGTAGAGAGAGACGAGAGACTTGATATTTTATTTGATTGAAATGATAATGAAATATCTTAAGAGGGGTATATAACTGGGTGCTAAGATGCATCATTTCATATTCTTTTTGTGGCTATGGTAATAATGTTACTAGTCCGTCAGATTGGTTAAAGCTGTTGGAATGGAATTGAAAACAATATGTACAAACATTAGCTTAAGTGTGATGACAAGTACTTTGGTTTTGTATGGAGTTTAGTAATGAGTACGATGGAACTATTAGCGAAGGATAATGTAAGATTTATGGGTGCAGTCAATTATAATAAGGAGGACCCATGAATTCACAAGAATCTTCAAGAATTGTGTTAATAAATAAAAGAATTGTGTTTTACGGTTGAACATACAATTAAGTTTTTTCATTATAAGTCTACATTTATTGTATATTTTGTCAAGATAAGAATTGGCAAGGTGAGAAATGATCAGTTGTATCAAAACTAAACCTTTCAAAAAGGACTTACACTTGGGTAAAGTCGTAAAGCTTATTGCTATTGATTGTTAAGTACCTAAGAAAGGTTTCTTTCAATGAGTGTTGGTTTATAATAAGGTGAAATATTGGATTTCTTATTATTTTTGTATTTTTATCATGAGTCACTAGTCATGCTCTCCTCTGTTTTCACTTTTGTTGGTGGATCCCTTTTTGTTGATCGGGGGTACCATATCCTGCAATATTCTTTTGTTTGAGTGGGAAGATTGGGAAGATTTGGTTATTTTTAATGAAAATATGGTTTTGTTAAGTATTTTAGTGGTTTTAGATATACCACCTTGATTTATACAAGATCTACTGTGCGTATTTTTGGTTGTTCGACAATTTAATATTTTATCTTGTCGTCGGGGTCATGTATCGAGTATGCATGGTGGAATGTGGGGATTATTCAGTTCAATTCTATTGTTCTGAAGAGGTAATATATAATTATTAAATCTAGCATTTTGATAGTGTTGTTAGATGGTTTATATGCTTGTACATATCCCTCGATGAGTACCTGAATTTTAAAGACCAAACATTTATTACTTAAACTTATGGGAAACTAGGTTTTGAGATGGAGATGTTGATAAGAACTATGATTGTTTGGATATTATGATTGTGTGCTAGTTGGATACGGTTCAGCTCTAATTGTGGCGGGTTTTTATTTAGAATTATTTTATAGTTATGCGAGAAAGGATTTGTCCTTATGTTTGTATTAAAGTACTTGATATCATGTTATAGATACGTGTACAATCAACTTTGGTGGTTACTGGAAATAGCTTTGTGGTTAGCTATGTATACCTACAATAATAATTATCACTCGAGTATTATGATGACTTAATTTAGGCATTTATAGGAGGAGATATAGGCATTAAATAAGTTGAGTGTAGACGAGGATTAATTCATAATGTGAGACTCAATGTTGTTAAACAAAACCTTTGTATGAGGAAGAACCGGTTTAAATTGTTGATCACTATGTTCGAAAGCTAAGGACATGCAAGATAATTATCCTCGATAATTTGACATTTGAGGTACTACTCTACTCTACTGTAACGACCTGATATATATTGTTAGGGAAAACACAATACGGAAATAATTGGGTCTAGAAAACTTTTTCATAGTAACTTGAGATTTCCTAGCCTTGTCAAGATTTGGACAAAATTGGAGTTAGTGAGGTCTAGGGAAATCCACTTAACAATGAGAGATCTATAAATAAATTTGATTACATGAGTAGATAGCTAAGGCACAAAGGAACCATATGACTTTAGGTAATTGAATTCAGGCGAGAAAAACTCTCGAAACTAATCTTAGCCTGAATGGGTATTTTTAAGTATCATGGGATAATGGCGTATTGTTAAAAAGGATTTGAGATTCTTAAATTTTCTCATTGTTCCCGTGTAAGACGTATGGCGAGATTATACCCACCAAGGCAGGGCCGCTATGGAGGGTTGGGTACGTCATTGCGGGATAGACACGACAAAAGACGGAAATAAAACCCCAAAAACATTTTATTCTGCACTTCTTAACTTTGAGATCTAAGAAACGATCCCATGTGTGTTCTTGACAGTTCTTCACCATTCTTAAGGATAAAGGTAAGATTTTCACTTCCTGAGTCAATTTTTGATCCATAGAATGTAATTTCATATGTTGTTATCGATAAAGGAGAGTTTGATATGAGAATTATTGTGCAAAAAGCCCTAATTCGGGTATGGGGATCAAGAATATGACCTATGGTTGATCATATTAAATATGATCAAGGTAATTGGGTCTTGTTTATTGATCCTCGTGTTATATTGATGTTTCTAGACCATGAACAAACGAGAAGACTTCGGAAGGGGAAGATTAAAATGCCTTAGGGGATTGAAACTTGGATTCGAGGTAGGTGATGGTTGTGATTTCATGTAGGTTCGATATATGTTTGTAGGTACTACATTATGATGTATGTATGTATGTGAATGCTGCATTATTGATCACACTAATCGTAAATAAGGATGATTGAATAATTGTATGCCATGAAATAATGAATTAATTGTATGATTTTGAGAAACTAAATTTTGATTGTGATTGGGCTTGTTGAATGGATCATGTATTGCATTCCGACAACTAATTTGGATCGGTTTCCACGTCCAGGATTAAACATGGGATCGGTTTCAACGTTCTGGCATAAACGTGGAATTTGTTGCCTCATTCTAGTATAAACATTGGATCGGCTATGACGTTTCGATATGCAAACAGTTTGGGTATGGGTCCCACGAGAGGACCATTGAATTGTGTTTCATTATAGGATCATTGACTTGACAAAACTTTATATTTTGAGAAGTTGTGTGTTGTTTGTAAATGATGACTAAAATTGTATATATTCAGTATATGTATGTTTATTATTGTTGTGATAGCCTGTGATCCTACCAATACAATGTGGTTGTGTACTGATACTACACTTGCTTGTATTTTATTGAGTACAAGGCATCTTCAGGCAGCTATTGATTGGACTCAGCTAGGCGATCATTTATCGTGACCGGATTCAAGGGTGAGCGAGTTCTTTCACTTTGCCATAAAACTTTCTTGTTTAATTCAACGCTTTTCGGACTCAAACTATTTGTTTTAAGTGTTTTTTAGTTTCGGGGTTGTATCACTTGCTTTTAGACTTGTCTCTAGTAGAGTTTGGTACAATGACTTTATTGTTCTAGGGGTTGTTCTTCCGCATTAGTTTTGGTTAAGTTATTTGTTTAAACCTTTGGAGTTTAAGGGGAACTCCGTATTTTTATTTCCACTAAACTTGCTTCTGTATCTTTAAATGAACAAATTTGTCTAGGTTGTAGTAATGGTTCTCCTAGCGAAGGGTTAGTGTGGATGTTAATCACGACGGTTTGGGTCGTGACACCTACAAAAGAAAGTTTCAAGAGTTATAGCTTGGAAGAGTATTTAATACCTAACTCAAAAGTTGGATTACAATTTTGCCTTTATAGTAAGTCAAAATTATATTTAGCATCAAATAATATATTATATAATAATATTTTAATTATATTTCAAAAAATACTACATTTAAATGACTTAATGAATCCTATCAAAACTCTTTATGATAAATTTAAATGACTTAACAAAACCTATCCACATGCCTTGTGTTATTTCAATGTTTCCTAATCACATGCGTTACAATAATTTGTCAACTTTCAACCAGTATTACAAAAACACAATGTTGGTTTTTTTCCCTATATCTATGGATACATATGTTAAAGCCACCTTCTTAATGTGTGTATATATATATATATATATATATATATATATATATATATATATATATATATATATATATTTTTCTATGAGCTCAATCATATGTTACATTTAGGGAGAATAATTGTTTTTGTCCCTCTGTTATTATCTTATTATGATTTTAGTCCCTGTGATATTCGACTTTCCCCATTTAACCTTTAATTAAGAAAAAGGAATTATTTCAATCCTTTTACTATCGACAGTTAAAAATATAAACAGACCAGTCATTAATGATAGGGGCAATTATGGTATTCCAATAAAGAACACTTTTATAAAAATAAAAAAACCCCAAACATACGAACATATTTAAAAACTTACATAGCATCCTCCCCCACTTATAACAATATCTAGCCCTGCGTCTGTCATTGATATGCAGATTAATCGTCTATTTTTTTCTTTACTTCTCAACTTCTTCTGTGACAATTTCCCATTACTTGTTAACTCCTAGGGAACATAAGCAGTTCATTATACCTATTGAAGAGGAAAATATCAATCTTTAAAACAATGAAATTACGTTAGAAGAGTGTACAATTCACGCCGATATGTGAGTACTATGTTGAATTGAATTAGACTAGATTTTGAATACCGCACTATGAAAAAAATTCAAAACCTTTGATTATATAAGAATTAAGACATCAAAACTAACTATATAATTTGGTGCATAATTTTAAATAATGTGTATCTGCGTGTGTATCATGGAATTGTATTGATATTTAGAAAATATTAAAGTTGCATTAAAATCGATTCATGTAATTCAATATTATGGAGATTGAGTAAATATTTTGATTACAATAGATATGTTCTCATGTAGGGTGTACTTGTTAAAATGAAAAGCATTTTTTTGACACTAGATAAAAGTGAAGCCTCAGGAATGTGCAGTCAATTAAACTGAATAGTCCTAAAATCTCATACATATAACTCAATTCTTCAACAACTGAAAGCAACATAATTCAAATTCAAAACTAATTTGCATTTGTATGATAATTCATATTTTTGTTGGTTGACTGAAAGCAATATAATTCATATTCAAACTGGTTTGTATTTGTATGATAATTCATATTTTTTATTGGTTTTATTTAATATAACAATCCTAATACCTTCTACTTTTGTTTCTCTCACAGTAGATGAAGGTGGAGATCAAGATATGTAAACCATTAAACCACACTATAAGGGTCGATGGGTGTTTTATCCAGAGATGGACTATGTTAGTGGACAAATAGTTTATTATTACTATTGCAAGGGAAAAGGAAATTTTATCATTCAGATGAGGCAGTGTATGAAAAAGTTGAAAGTCAATGATTAGAAAAGTGAAATTTTTGTTTAAGTTTGGGCCTTATTTTGAGAGAGGTATAAGACTTTTATCAACTGATTTAGATGTATATAACATATTTTATGAAATTACTGAGAATAAAGAGATGGATATATTTGTCGAGCACACAAAGGAAGATCAATGGAACTATGATGTGGTTTATTATGAGGGTGTACCAGTACTACATGATGAAGAAGACTTGGTAGATGTGGATGTAATCGAGAAAAACAATGAGAGTGATTTGACAACAAAAGAATGTGAGTCATTTCATGATTCTTATTATTCCTTAGAAGAATTTGACCTGAATTTTGATAAATCCATCAACTCTACCGTAGAATGGGTTGGTTTTACTGGAAAAAGTAGAGATACTCAAGCCAAAGGAAAGAATGTTGAGCATGGAGTTACCTCAAATGTGTTGGCTATGTTTTCCAGTGAGACTAAAGAAGATGACTTCGCTACATCAGATGAGTAAATGCTGAGTTTACATGGAGATTTTGACGATGAAAATCGTAAAAGATCCATTGTTTTCAATCCAACTAGGGATTTGGAGGATCCAAAATTCAAGTTTGCTCTTCATATGATTTTAAGTAATAGCAGAGAATTAAAATGCGCAGTTGAGGTCCATGCTGTGATCCAAAAAAAGGAAATCATTTTTAAAAAGAATGAAAGTACAAGGTATAGGGCAAGTTGTAAGGTGTCAAGCTACAAATGGTTTCATATTCGCAGCAAAGGTAATCAAGATGAGTCTTTCATGATACAGACAATAGGTCCTGGCCATTCCTGTGGCAATCAAAGAGATAACAAGACTATTGACTCTGGATTTTTATCTAAGAAGTATGTGGAAGGGTGTTGAGTTAATCCAAATTGGGGGTGAAAGAATTTCAAGCTCATGTGATGAGATCTCATCATTGTACTATTTCACGAAATCAAGTTTATATGGCAAAGAGGAAGGCATTAGATCTAATTTCAGGGACTAAAGAAGAGCAATTTGAAATGTTATGGGATTATTATGGCTGAGCTGAGGAGAAGTAATCCAGGACATACATGTATTCTAAAGTGGACGATTTTTTTTTTAAAATATGGTCAATGGTAGAAAGAGATTTTAAAGACTCTATTTGTGTTTTGCAGCTTGTAAACAGGGTTTTTTAGCCATTTGTCCACCCATAATAGGAATAGATGGATTTCATTTGAAGGGGACCAACATGGGGGACAACTATTGACAGCAATAGGCATTTATGGAAACGACAACATGTATCCTATTGAATTTGCAATAGTGCAAGGTGAATTGCAGAACACATGGTGTTGGTTTCTTACACTTCTTGAAGAGGATCTAGGCATTTCACAAAATCCTTTTGTTTGGACTTTCATTTCTGATAAGCAAAAGGGTTTAATTCAAGCATTTAATTATACAATGCCACATGTTGCATACAGATTTTGTGTTAGACATCTTCACAACAATTTCAAGACTGAAGGTTTCAGAGGACAAGCATTGAAAGATGTCCTATGCAAAGTTGCCAGGGCAACTACAAAAGCTGAATTCTTTACGCATATGGAAGAAATGGGAAAATTAGATTCAAAAGCCTTTGAATGGTTCAGTAATAAGCCCCCTATTCACTGCTCAGGGGCTTTTTTCTCTTCATTTCCAAAGTGCGATGTGTTATGAAATAATCTGTGTGAGTCATTCAATAATGTACTTCTACATGTAAGAGACAAGCATATTTGGACAATTATTGAATCGATTAGGATCTATATGCTTTCCAGACTTCAAAAGAATAGAGATAAAATGATGAAGTATTATTAGAGAATTTGTCCAAAGATCATATTCAAGTTAGAGAAAAATTGGGTTAAAGCTGTTGAATGTATTGCCACTAAATCTTATCCATTTCACTATCAATTTGAGAATATTCATCGTAGACTATTCTCCATTGATATTAAGGAGAAAATTTATTCTCGTAGGAAATGGGAATTAACAAGAATGCCTTGTAGTCATGCTATTGCATCTATATGGGTTAAAAATGATGAGCCTGAATATATGTTCATGAATGCTATACAGTTGATCAGTACATGAAGAGTTATAACCCACCCATATTTCCAATTTTAAGCTTTGATCAATGGCCAATTATAGGGATAGAACCACCATTAAGGCACAACAAGGTAGAACAAAAAACTGAGGAAGAGAGGAATTGATGAGACAACGCAAAAAGAATCAGATTCTAGAAAGCCTACCTTGTTTAAAACATCAAGAAAAGGCAGAAAAAAGAAGTGCGGATCATATTGAAACTTAGGACGTAATTGTAGAGAATGCCCTGTTTTAAAGGGAAGAAATCAATCTGAATCTTTACATCAACAAGTTCATCAGCAAGTCGAAAAGGAAGGATATTCGACACGTAGTAATGCAACAGAAGTATGTAGTCACATAAATTCGTTCTACTCATCAATAATAATAGTACTAAAAAGTTAATCTAATGCAGGTTTCAAGAACTATTATTAAGAATGTGGCATCAAGGCAATTCAGTTCCTCATTTGTGACAGAACAAACTGTAATTATCTTTCTTGTTGCCTACTTATGTTATATTGTATTTAACTTTATTAGTTGTCTTATTTATAAGTTATTTGTATATTGTAGATCGATAAACTTAATCAGACAAGGGTACCTCAAGAACAATTGAGTAGTTCCGCATTCATATAGAAGAAATTGCTTGAGCATTCTGGAGAAGGTACTCATCATCAAGAAAATGGGAAAGCAGTACGTCCGAGGGTCAAGATTACAAAAAGCACTTCCTCAAACTAACAAGAGAGTAAAAAAGTGATCTGCGAGCTCAAAAGAAAATTTTCCCTTAAGTAAGATGTTACAGAACACCAATGACATTACGGACATGAACTAAGATTTCCATCCCTTTTTATGACTTTAAAGTTGATTATATTCTGGCGATATGTAAATGATTGTGTTTTTCCTTTTAAAACTGAATGTAACTTAAAAATTACCTTTTATTCTTCTTGATCTTAACTTGAACTAACTCATCCTTTTTTTTTTGTAATGCTTCTATATAATTTGATTTCCAGTTCAAGGAAGAGTTCTGCAAATAGAATTAAAATGGTGACTTTAAGAAAAATTTCTTACTAACGAAGTCAATTACTATGATAAATAATAAATATCTTTATAATTGAATTCGATATCTAACTAATAAATCCCACCAGCTTAAGCTAGGGAAGTCTAAAAAGGATTGAACCACTGTGTAGAATAAGAGATCCATCCCCTTATGTTGGAAACAGATTCATTACTGATCAAGAATGTAGTAGATGAAATTTGAAGACACCTTGATGTATTATATCTGAAGTGGACAAAATTAGTAGATTGAATAAGAGCCTCAATGTGATGATACAACATGAATATAACGAAGGCAACAGTCTGGCAGATTATTTATCTAACATAGCTTTTGATTTTGCAGGTACATCAAAAAAATTTTCCTTTTCTAAATTGACTAGTAAAGGGAGGAAAATCATGAACATGTACAAACATCAAGTCCCATGTCTAAGGATCATTTATGCAAGGAATGAGCGGCCTAATGGTGTGCAATATTGATTTTGTAACTCAAGTATTGGTAGCCTTACAATGTGTGGTATTACCCTTGGCTCATCCTATTGAAAATTTATCAATACCTGAGGAACAACATATATATGTCAACCAAAAGGTCATAAGCATAAGATGAGGATAATTTGGAACCCTGCGGTCATAAGTCCTCAACTTTAAAATGCAGGTACTTAGTGGAGATCTTGAACAACCTAGTACATTATGTAGTTTGGAGAATTACTCCTTCTTGTTGTAAACAATGACTCTGGTGAGAGCTCTGAGGGTCAATTTAATGGGGTCAACTACAGGCTAAAAGATGCTACTTAGTCAAGGAAAACACACAATTGCAACATACAGAGTAGATTGACATGAGCTATTACAAGAGAGTTTAAGCAAATATTAGACAAAATGATTAAACAAGAGGAAGAATCTCTCAAGATACTTCCAGATCTAGGAAGAGCAAGCACATAGCTAGTCTGCTTACCTCAAAGATGTTGGGTTTAGAAAGTATGAACGGGAAAAGAAAAGAGAGAATATGAAAAGTGTGGGAACTATTTTGGAGGGAAAATGAAAAGTCATTTGCAAAGTGTAAATGAAAAGTCATTTTTCCCATATCCGCAAAAGAAAGGGAAATTGTTGTCCTTATAAAAGGAAACACATCCATTACTTCTTAAAGATATAAGAAAAAGATTCCCCCTCGCGACGTCGTTGTCGTCGCTAGCTGGGCTTCGGATTTGGATTTGACAAATTATTTGATTGATAAAATTTTTGGAAAAAAATTATTTAATCAGTACTTGTTAAATAAAATAAATCCTGATAATATTATCTCTTATAAATTTGCGGGTAACGGTAACATTCCGAAAAGTTGTTACTCTTTCCGAAAAGTCGTTACTTTCCGAAAAGCTATTTTTTTCTAACAGACACATTTTTCCGAAAAGTTGTTAGTTTTCCAAAACACACAACTTTTTGGTTTGAACAAATTTCTCTAAAAGACACGTTTCTTGCTGAAAATGGCTATAAAAGAAAGTCAATTTTCGTTTTTTTTCAAACACTGATATTTTCTTTCTCTGCGTATATTTTTCTCTCAAATTAATAAAAGTCTCGATCGACTGAGTCTGTGTGACTTGTTCCTTTTCTGAAGTTCGCTGAAGTTAAAGAGGTTTGAGGTAGCTCTATTTCTTTAACAGGATTATTCCATTTTATCTTGGGAGAAATTAATCCATACCCTTGGGTACAGTGAGGGGATTAAATTTTTTAAGAAGACACAGTAGTTTCTACGGACTTGGATTATTTTGTATTTTTTCTGCTTCATCTTATTTCTGTTTCTGTTTATTGGTTAACCTTATAAATACAGGTTGAATAACAATATTAATCTTAAGAAATTAAAAAATAGTTTATGTATTTAAGGTTTCTGGAGTTTAAAACCTTTATGGTTTTCTACTATGCTTGAATTTTTTTAAAATTTATTCAATTAACGATTAAAAGTACATAAAAACTTTATTGTTAAATCAGAAACAGTCTGTGTAAAGTTTTGTTCATTACTATTAGTATTTGAAATACTTAAGTTATCTGCTATTTGTGACAAAAAAAGAAAAAATTTCTAATTCAAGTCAAACAAATGTTGGATCAGTAAGTGCTACAACAGTAAGTGCTTCAGCAACATTAGTTGCACATAATCGTTCAAATGATGCCTTAGCACCGGCTGAGAAACCTGCAAAGTTTTCTGCAGTCGAATTTAAGAGATGGCAGCAGAACATGTTCTTCTATCTTACTAAGTTGAGTCTGCAGAAGTTCATTAATGAGAATTTTCTTGTTATATCAGATAAAACTCCGCCTGATTACCGATTCTTGGTAATAGAAGCATGGACACACTCAGTTTTTTTGTGTAAAAATTATATTCTGAGTGGCCTACAAGATGATCTCTATAATGTGTACACAATGTCGAAACCTCAAAAGAACTCTGGGATGCTTTAGAAGAAGTACAAAACAGAAAATGACGTCACCCAAGTTCAAGAACTGCAGGTCATAACCCATGATCTCCTTGCTGAAAGTATAAATTTATTTAACGCCTATGTTAGAAATATTAAGTTTTTCCTTAATACTCACATAATCTTTAATGTAGGATTGATTGTGAATGATTCCTTTAAGGTGACTGTAATTATTGAAAAGTTACCTCCATTGTAGAAAGACTTCAAAAACTACTTGAAACACAGACCCAAGGAGATGACTGTTCAAGATCTCATAGTAAGGTTGAGAATCGAAGAGGATAATAAGACTGCAGAGAAGAGGTCACGTGGTAATTCAACAATATCTGGAGTAAATTTTGTTTAAGAAGATCCCACAAAATTAAAGAAAAGAAAGAAAACATCTTGTCCAAAAAGCAACCCTCCTAAGAAGAAATAATGGAAACTGCTTCAACTATGGTAAACATGGTAATAGGGCTACTGAATGTCGGGGTCCTAAGAAGGACAAGAAAAAGAATGATCAAGCAAACTTGGCTTAATCCAAAGGAGAAATGGACGATTTCTGTGCAATGCTTTCAGAATGTAACTTGGTTGGAAATCCAAGAGAATGGTGGATAGATTCTGGTGCCTCATGCCATGTTTGTGCCAACAAAAAATCATTTTCATCATATACTCCTGCACTTACAGATGAGAAGTTTTTTATGGCAAACTCTGTTGTTGCAAAGGTGGAAGGAACTAGCAAAGTCCTATTAAAGATGACATCGGGCAAGGTGGTGACTTTCAATAGGGTCTCATATGTTCCAGAATTGAGAAATAATTTAGTTTCAATTCCACTTCTTACCAAGAATGGATTTAAATGTGTATTTGTTTCTGTTAATGTAGTAGTAAGCAAAAATGATATGTATGTAGAAAAAGGCTACCTTAGTTATGACCTTTTCAAACTCAATGTAATTGTAGTTGATATGAATAAAGATTTTGCTTCTTCTTACTTTCATGAGTCTAAATGTTTACGGCATTAACGACTGGGACACGTTAATAACAAAACCTTGCGAAAGGTGATTAACTTAAATATTTTGCCAAAATTTGAGAGCAATAAATCAAAATGTCAAATTTGCGTTGAATCTATGTATGCTAATCATCCTTATAAATCTGTTGAAAGGAATTAAAATCCTTTGGAATTGATTCACAGTGATATTTGTGACATGAAGTCAACACCATCACGTGGTGGGAAAAAATAATTCACAACTTTTATTGACGATTGCAGTAGATATTGTTATGTCTATTTGCTAAATGGTAAGGATGAAGCAATAGATGCACTTAGGCAATATAAAACTGAAGTTGAAAATCAGTTAGATAAAAAGATCAAACTGATCAGAAGTGATAGACGTGGAGAATATGATTCTCCATTTGCAAAAATATGTTTAAAAAATGGAATAATCCATCAAGCTACTGCTCCCTACACTCCTCAGTCTAATGGAATTGCAGAAAAGAAAAACCAAACTTTAACAAAAATGATGATTGCATTACTTATAAGTTTAGGTTTACCACAGAACTTTTGGAAGGAAGTTATCCTTACAGTATATCAAATACTTAACAGAGTGCCTCACTCAAAGACAAATGTAATTCCATATGAGAAATGGAAAGGTAGAAAATTCAACTTAAAATATTTCAAAGCGTGGGGGTGTCTAGTCAAAGTCAAAGTTCCTATACCTAAGAGGGTAAAAAAAGGCCTAAGACCGTGGATTGTGTATTAATTGGATATGCCACAAACAGTAAGGCATGTCAAATTTTTGTTCATAAGTCCGAACATCCGGTTATTGAAGATAATAAAGTAATGGAATCAGATAGTTGAGAATTTTTTGAACATATCTATCCCTATAAAATTAGACTTGATTCATCTAGTGGGGGGTCTAAAAAACCCAGAGAAGAAACAAAAGAGAATGAACCCAATGAAGAAAGTCCAAGATGCAGTAAACCTCAAAGGACATCTACTTCATTTGGATCTTATTTTGTAACATTTCTTCTTGTAAGTGAGCCTCAAACATTCAAGGAAGCAATGTTGTCTAGCGACTCAACCTGTTGGAAGGAGGCTGTTAATAGTGAAATTGAATCAATCTTAAGCAATCATACTTGGGTGTTGGTTGATCTTTGTCCGGGGAACAAACCCTTGGGTTAAAAATTGTTCTTTAAAAGGAAGATGAAAGATGATGGAACTATTGAAAAATATAAAGCAAAACTTGTTGTCAAATGTTTTAGAAAAATAGGAAGGTCTTGATTATTTTGACACATACTTGCCAGTGACTAGGATTACATCATACCTGAGGGTTTTGTTGTTCCTGGTAAAGAAAATAAAGTGTGAAAACTTATTAAGTCACTTTATGGACTAAAAAAAGAACCAAAACAATGGCATGCCAAGTTTGATCAAACCATGTGGTCAAATGGATTTAAGATCAATGAATCTGATAAATGTGTTTACAATAAAGATACTCCAAATCCGGAAGTCATTTTATGCCTATATGTAGATGACATGCTTATAATGAGCAAAGTCATTGGTAATATAAAAGCTACAAAGCGTATGCTCGCTAGAAAGTTTGATATGAAAGATTTGGGAGTTGATGATGTGATATTAGGAATTAAAATTCTTAAGACTCCTAACGGTCTAGCATTGTCTCAAACTCATTATATTCAAAAGATACTTGAAAAATTCAAATTTTTGAATTTTAAAAGGGAAAAGACCCCAATTGATGTAAATCTTCATCTTGCAAAGAATAAAGGTGAAAGTTAGTCTCAATTGGACTATGCTAGCGTATTGGGAAGTTTAATGTATGTCATGAATTGTACACGACCAGACATAGCTTGCGCTATTAGTAAACTGAGTCGATACACAAGTAATCCTAATCAAATTTATTGGTTTGCAATGAAGAAAGTGTTGGGATACTTAGATGACACTCAAAACTATTTTTTATATTACAACAAATATTCAACCGTTCTTGAAGGGTATAGTGATGCAAATTGGATTATTGGGTCAACTGAAACAAAATCCACAAGTGGATATGTTTTTACTATTTATGGAGGAGCAATATCTAGGAAATCATCCAAACAAACATGTATAGCTCGCTCTACAATGGAGTCTGAATTCATTGCTTTAGACAAAGCAGGTAAAGAAGCTGAATGGCTCCAGAATTTCTTAGAAGATATTCCATTTTGTCCCAAACCAATGGCCCATATATGCATACACTGTGATAGTCAAGCTTCAATGGGAAGTTCTTGAAACATTATGTATACAAGTCACGTCACATAAGACAAAGACATAACTCTGTGAGACAACTACTCTCCAGTGGAATTATCACAATTGATTATGTGAAGTCAAAAGATAATATGTCGGATCAACTAACGAAAGGGCTAAATAGATAGGGAGTTGAGAAATCATCAACGGGAATGGGACTATGGCCGAGAACAAGTACTCATAGTGGTAACTCTACCCAGAAGACAGGAGATCCCAAGACCTAGGTTCAAGGAGATAAAACAAAGTCATTGATGACGGTTCAACATTGTAAAGAAAAATTATTTTTTATTGTCCATTCTCATGATGAGACAATGTTTAGTAACCATGATAAAGACATAAGGACTTTTTAATGGTTTCTAAGTTAGATACAAGGAATATAAAATGGTGTATCTATGGGATAACACATTTAGAATCACCTATATAAGTGTGAAATGCAAGCTACTTCAAGGAGAATCCGGTAAGGCCAGTTCATTAATCACTTACTATCCAAGGTGGCTCATGGCTGAAATGATAAAACCAATGAGAACTAAGAACAGTTCAAGGGTTGATTGTGTGACATATGTTGTCTAGGTATACACCAAAGATCGTCGGTTCAAAGATATCAAATCAACCGATTGACCAACTATATCCGATATATGTTCACTAAAGAAACTTTAAAGGGAAACCTACTTATCCATATGCGATTAACCATTACCTAAAAGACACACAAGTGGGGGATTGTTGGGTTTAGCAAGTGTGAATTGGAAAAGAAAAGAGAATATAAAAAGTGAGGGAACTATTTTTGAGGGAAAATGAAAAGTCATTTGCAAAGTGCAAATGAAAAGTCATTTCTCCCATATCGGCAAAAGAAAGGTAAATTGTTGTTCTTATATAAGGAAACACTTCAATTACTTCTTAGAGATCTAAGAAGAAGATGCTCCCTCGCGCCTTCGTCGTCGTCGCTCGCTCGGCTTTGGATCTGGATTTGGATTTAGCAAATGATGTGATTGATTGATAAAATTCTTGGACAAAATTAATTTAACCAGTTTTTGTTAAATCAAATAAATCCTGTTAATATAATATCTTATAAATTTGCGGGTAACAGTAACATTACAAAAAGTTGTTACTCTTTACGAAAATTCGTTACTTTCCGAAAAGCCTATCTTTTCCTAACAGACACATTTTTCTGAAAAGCTGTTATTTTTCGAAAAAACACAACTTTCTGGTCTGAATAGATTTCTCTTAATAGACATGTTTCTTGATGAAAATGGCTATAAAAGGAAGTCAATTTTCGATTTTTCAAACACTGAAATTTTCCTTTTCCGCATATATTTTTCTTTCAAATAAATACAAGTGTCGATCGACTAAGTCTGTATGACTTGTTCCTTTTTTTAAGTTCGCTGAAGTTAAAGAAGTTTGAGGTACCGCTACTTCTTTAACAAAATAATTTGTTTTATATTGGGAGAAATTAATTGATAACCTCGGGTACAGGGAGGGGATTAAATTTCTTAAGGAGTCACAGTAGTTTCTGCGTACTTGGATCATTTTGTATTTTTTCTGCTTCATCTTATTTCTGTTTCTGTTTATTGGATAACCTTATAAATACAGGTTGAATAACAATAACAAAATATCCGAAGCCGTTCAGCAGAACCAACTGTGGAGAAACCATTGATAATCAGAACGCGAAAGTCACATGCAGTGGCATTGATATGGACATAACAATTACTGCACGGAACTCATGGCTCGCCGGAACGCCACTAATAAAATTACGGAGAGGAAATGAGTCTTACTTGTGTGGGATCGGTTGTTGTCCAGATTTATTTTGTATTTGCTTAGTTGTTGTCTTGTATTTTGTGATGAACCTTTTATAAATATAAATAAAATATCACCACTAAGCAAACATAGTGAAATTAAGTAAAAAACAAAGATACATGTTAGAACGTATATAAGCTATTTAAATTCAGTCTCAAGCAAACAACATGCCAAACATTTCTCTGTACCTTCGAAATCTGTAGTAATCGAGCTTGTAGGGATTGATGGATCTGATTCGTCGAGCTTATCTACCTTCTTATTTCCAGAAGACACAACACTTCAGTTGCAGACAACAATATCTGCAAATAGATAATATACTGAAAATATGCCTATAATAAATAAGTATAAAAATATATATCAACGAATGATAATCTTCAAGTGGAAGAATACATTTTTCTACTTTATAAATTCAACAAAAATATGTAAAAAATTACTATATTCGGAAAATCAAGTTTGAAGTTTTATTATTAATTTCACTATCCATCAAGGAAATAAATTTGTCGAACCCAGGTAGCTATTCAAAGTCTTATACAAAAATTTATTTGATCTTCATGACTCATTGGTGTTAATTAACAATGATGTAATGACATAAATCCAACAGCCTTGTGAAAAGCTCATTCAAAGTGAGCTTAAGCTTCAAACCTCAAAAATTATGACGTAACATTTTTCTTAAATTATAGAAACTTTGTTATTTGTAGTTTTGATGAGGTAACAAACTCATGGAACTTGTGAAGGTACAAGGTTCTCAACATGAATAGCTCGTTGAATGCAAGCTGGAGAAGGTACAGAAAGTTGGTGCACATTTCCCAACCGTGTTAGAAAAGTCAGATCTTTCCAATCAATGGAATGAGTTTAAGGAAACGGACTTGTCTATACGATGTCACTTTTCTTAACATTGTTTCTTTAGTTTTTGCAACTTGAAAAAGTACTCTCAAGAACACTTTCAAAGGCTATAGAAAATCAAAGTGAAGAATTATTCTATTACAACCGAAAACACAGGTTCATATTGTGTACTTGTTTGAAATTATACTCTTTTGGCTAGAGTGATAGCTTAGTGGGTAGAATAACTTCTACTTAGGCTTATGAAGCAATAAAGTTATTGTTTGATCGTGAGATTAAAAATTTTTTCTCACATTTGTATAACTGTTTTACTTTTGCCTGCGAAGATTAGTTATACAGTTGTGTAAATCATGTGAGAGAGGTCGTGGTTTTACTACCTTAAGAAAAGACGTTTCCACGTAAAATTCTTGTGTTGTTAAACTACATTTACTTTCTGTTATATTCTTGTTTGTGTGTCAAGGGACCTGTTCCATTGACTGATAGTGGACGCATAGATTCTTATTTTTGGATGTTATATTAGAGCATTTGTTTGAAGAATTTACATCATTAATGGGAAAGGAGTTTTATATGAGCGTGATTGGTGAATTGACCTTCTTTTTGGGGCTACAAATCAAGCAATCATCAAATAGAATCTCAATCAGTTAGGAGAAGTACATTAACGAGGTGTTGAAGAAATTCAATATGTTTGATTCTAAGCCTATTGATACTTCTATGGGAACAAACTCGAAGCTTATAGCAGATGAATCTGAACCATGTATAGGGGAATCATTGGCTCCTTATTGTATCTGACTACTAGTAGACCTGATATTGTATAGTGTTGGAATGTGTGCTAGATTCCAAGCATGTCCTCCTTATTCACATTTGAAGCATGCAAAACGGTTTCTAAGATGTTTGAAGAAGCGAGGGGACCTGGTCTTTTTCTATCCAGCAGGTGACACTTTTGATCTTGTTTGTTTTGCAGATGTTGATTTTGCTTGTTATTAAGTTGACAGAAAGCGTACTTCTGGAATGTCCCATTTTCTTTGATCTGCACTTATTTCTTGGGGAACTAAGAAACAAAATTATGTAGCTCTTTCAACAGCTGAAGCTGAATATGTAGCAGCTGCTGCATCCTGTTCACAATCGTAATTGATCAAGCAACATTTAGAGGATTTTGGTGTAATCATCAATGTTATTCCCCTTATCTGTGACAATACTAGTGCATTAGTATGGGAAAGAATACAATTCAACACAAAAGAACCAAGCACATTGATGTTACACATCATTTTCTGACAGACAATGTTGAAAAGGGAAATATTGTGCTTACATATTATCCAACGAAGGAACAAATTGCATATATCTTCACCAAGGGTCTTAGCAAAGATCAATTTGAAAGTGATAGGTTGAAGTCGGGCTTGATGACTTTTCACTGACTTTAAGATATTCAATAATCGAACTCCTTTGATGGCTAAAGTTGTAGTGGAGGTATTCTTTGTGTCAATAATATATTATCTTAGTTAGATCATTTTCGGTACCTTTTGTAGGTGTACATTCAGGAAGGACTAGCAAAGCAAAGACATGGATAGAATAGTTGAGGAATGATGATAAAGTTGTGTTATGGGACCTGATCCCAGTTGAGGTTAGCATTTGTACATTAATTTTAAACTGAGATAAAATGACCGTTAATAAAGCCACATGCCAGTCATTGGTTATTCTGACCGTTAGTCCCATCGCTTACTTTTCAAGCGACGCGCCAAATCAAGGGACCTGGCACCGTTGCAGTTCTTTTTAAACTCTTCTTTTTTGTTTTTTTTTAATTATTAATCAGTCTTACGATATTCCTTCACGACAAAAGAAAAGAGGAGAAGAGAACAGACAATTTGTTTTTATCTCTATTTTTCCTTTCTTCAAAATTGTTACTCTTCTCTTCTTCTTGACAAAATGTCTGATCCTTCATTCTCCTCCAAGCAAATGCTTGCATATCTTAGCGAGATTGAACAAATTTCTTTCTATTCTCATTCCGATACTAGGGTCTAGGTCTAATATTCTGCCAAGTTCTTCCCAACATATTCCTGAAAATCCGTTTCACTCCATAGATCGGAACAGCTCTAGTGTTCCTACTGGACCTGGTCCTCATCATGAAATGCGTTCAGATGCTTTGTTTGAAGGAGATTTGCCAAGGAACAAATCCTCTGAGTCAAACATTTTTTCTACAAGTGAAGAGCTGGTGATTGAGAGTCTTGCTATGATGGGAGAGGAAGTCAAGGTTGAAAAAAATGAACCTTTTAAAGGTGAAGAAATCAGATTGACTAAACCTATCTTTATAAAACTCCAAACTTTGGGAGATATCCATCTTCCAACTCCTCTGATTCAGCCAGTGATGATGAATCCATTAAGTGGAAGGTTGAAAGGAGAGATGTCAGTGTATAAAAAAGGGGAAAAGAGAAAATGGTGGATGAAGCGCCTAGAAGGAGGGAGACCTAATACTAGATCAGATGCCAAGAAGTTGATGGCTGATGCTTTAAAAGCCAGTGTAAGGTCTACAGCAGAAATCAGGAGTGATAGAACATTCAAAGTGTCAAATTTTAAAATGTTTGAGTCTGGTGTCATAGAGGTGTCTGCTGAGAAGACAGAAAAGGGGCACATGAACAAGAAATCAGGATAGACAAAATAAAGAGATATCGAAAAGGCTAAGAAAACAAAATCCACAAAGGAGAGTTCTAAAGAAAAAAGAAAAGGTCACAGGGACCTGGTACAGAAAGAAAAATTGAAGAGGAGGTCAACAAACAAGAAACTGTTGACAATTTGAGAAAGCAGTCTGTACTGCCTTGGAGGGTTTTTAACATGTGAATAATCAACCTTCCTCGAATGGTCTCACTTCATGACATGGTGGAGATTTAGTCATGGATGCATCTCTTCAACAAAAATCTCCCATTCTTCATGAAGAGGAAGTGCGTGAATTTTACTACAACATTCAATTTGAGGAAGATGAAATTTTCCATACAAGAGTGAATGATATTTCCGTTCATCTGGATGAATCTGTTGGGAAAAATTCTTAGGGTACCTCGAGATGGTACAAGGTATTTGATTGGGAAAACATTTTCAGTTGAGTTTGTGGCATTGGTCTCGAAGCTTCCTAAAAAAAGTGTGCAGGGGTGTTTAAGAGCGTGATGAATAGTGAGTATCAGTTGGTTTTTGAGTTTGTCAACAGAACTCTACTTCCTCGAACTAAAAAGAGGACCTTAACTACTTCTGATGATTTGTATGTGATGAAGTTGTTATACAAATTTGAACCTCCAACTCTTCAAGGAATCATGGTTGAACATATGTACAAGACTTTCATTGAGTGGAAAGGAATACATGGAATCGGATATGGATACTCTCTCACTGAAGTATTCAAATACTTTAACATTCCACTTAGTGTTGGCAAGGTTGGTACAGTGAAACAAGCATTTTAAGAAAATACTTTGGTTGAATGTTAGTGCATTGAAGGGAAAGGAAATCCCAAGAGCAAATTGGCTCAACTCATAGAAGACCAGGACCAACTCTAGCATGAAGTTGAAGAATTAACTATGCGACTGAGTTGAAAGGATGTTGAAATTCCTATTCTCAAAGCTGAGTTGCTTACTGCACAGACAGAGGGACCTGGTACTGCCGTGGTTCAAGCCCTGGAAAGGGAAAATGAAGAGCTGAGGGCCAAGTTTATTACTTGCAAGAAAAACCAATAAAGGATAATGATGCTGCAAATGATTGGCTCACTCTCATTATTCAGTCCCTTTCTTATCAGTCTCCCCCTTCAGTCTTTTCCAAGCTTTCTCTGTGTCCTCCTTGTGTGACTTATCTTTTGGTCCTTCTATTTAAGTTTTCCGTTAATGTATTAAATTTTTATCTTGAAATGCTATTTAT
Source organism: Solanum arcanum (assembly GCA_027789145.1). Classification (NCBI taxonomy): domain Eukaryota; kingdom Viridiplantae; phylum Streptophyta; class Magnoliopsida; order Solanales; family Solanaceae; genus Solanum; species Solanum arcanum. The sequence continues at coordinate 21,499,169 of CM050936.1, read as the reverse complement.
ATTATTCCCGTGGTGTTCTAGCTACTATCTCTTGTTGAATGCTTTCCTTTGTGTTTGATTGCTATAAGGCTTTGATCTTCTCTGATATTATTGTTGATACTATTGGTTTACTGTATCTCTTTTTTATGATGCCAAAAGGGGGAATTTTAATTAATACGTTGTAGTTGGACATGTTTGTGAGGGGGAATACAGTCAGGGGGAAAATATTTTGTTCAATATATCTTATGTCAGGAGGGTGGACAAGTAATTCAGGGGGAACATGTCATGAAGCTGTAGTGGTGTCTTGTATTGTTTGTCATCATCAAAAAGGGGGAAAATGTTATTTGTAGTTTTCATGTTATAACAAACTCAGGTACCTTGTGAAGGTACCAGGTTCTCAACATGAACAACTCGTTGACTGCCAGCTGGAGAAGGTACAGAAAGTAGGTGCACATTTCCCAACCGCGTCAGAAAAGTCAGACCTTTCCAACCAATGACATGAGTTTAAGGAAAGGGACTTTTGCTATACAATGTCACTTTTCTTAACATTGTTTCATTAGTTTTTGAAACTTGAAAAAGTAGTCTCAAGAACTCTTGCAAAGGATATAGAAAATCAAAGTGAAGAATTATTCTATTACAACCGAAAACTCATGTGCATATTTTATAGTTGTTTGACAAAATATTATTTTGCTTCTACATTGTAAACTGTTCCTAAATCTATAAAGGAATTATTGTGGTGGGTGTTTAAGTTCTAAGTTGTTAGAGTGATAGGTTAGTGGGTAGAATAACTTCTATGTAGGCTTATCAAGCAATAGAGTTATTGCTTGATTGTGAGATTAAAATTTTTTCTCACATTTGTGTAACTGGTTTTACTTTTTCTTGCGAAGATTAGTGAAACAGTTGTGTAATTCCCATGAGACAAGTCGTGGTTTTACTCCCTTAAGCAAGGAGGTTTCCACATAAAATTCTTGTGTTGTTAAACTACATTTACTTTCTGTTATATTCTTGATTGTGTGTCAAGGGACCTGGTCCATTGACTGATAGTGGACACATAGATTCTATCAACTAGTATAATAGAACTAGTATTACCTAGTATAAAAGTGGGAAAATTCTAAGTGGAACTCTATTTTGATATTTCAAAGCTCAATTTTTCATCGATCCTCGAAATTTATAATTCAATTTTTTTTATAGGGTATAGGTTTCAGAAGTAACAAGGGAGAGTAGTAGCTATTATTGAGAGGAATAAATATGAATTTTTAGTAAAGCAAATAAAAATCCACAAACACTTTTTCTCACAGCAAAACCCATCATCTACTAAACTTGAGCTGCCATGAAAGACAAAGCTTCAAAAATGCAAATCAGAAAAACACTGATTTGAAAGCTTGATAGCAAAATCAAATAAATATACCAAATTTCAGAAATCAAAATGTGTTTCCAGGATAGGTTAAAAATCAAGAACTAAGAGAAACAAAAATAGTACCGTAGTGCCCTATCTCAAACTTTAAAAGTGATGAAGATTCAAATTTAGCAAAGATCATCCAGAAATGAGCTCCGCCATGAATTTTCTCTTCGAATTACATAAAATTTGATTGAGTCTCATTGATTAGAAGAAGAAAAAACCAAAAGATAAAGAAAAGATATGGAGAGATAAAAAAACACTTCATTAAAGGACAAGATGAAAATGAAGCTTGTGAGTTCTAATGGAGAGAGAAAATACGTTCTTTTGTCAGGTGAGTTATGATATTCTAGGCATTCAAAGAAATGATAAAAACACTTATTAGCAGTATTTTCAAATAATAGTAATAATATTATAGTGACGTAAATGCCCCTAATAGTAATGACTGATCTGTTTATATTTTAAACTGCCGTTAGTAAAAGGATTGAAATAATTTTCTTTTCTTAATTAAAGGTTAAATGGGGAAAGTCGAATATCACAAGGACTAAAATCATAGTAAGACCATAACACAAGGATGAAAATAATTATTTTCCCGTAGCATTTATCTTTTAACTTAAAATTATTTTTTAGACATTTTTATATAAAACGCAGATACATTATATAATTGTGTTTTCCATCATGTTAACTTTCTTTTCCTGGTCTTTAATGACGAAACCTACTGGTTGTTCAATTAAGATTTCCTCGTTTGTTTCTCCTTTGAAAGAATGGTCTTCACATCCATCTGGTGTAATTTTATATCTATATGTGCAACAATAGGTAAAAATAGTTGTATTGAGGTAAACTTCAAAATTTGTGAAATACTTTCATCGTAGTATATTCTAATTTCTTGAGTAAAATCCTTTGCCACCAATCGTGCTTTGTGTATTTCAATTGACCCATAAAATTTGCATTTAACTTTGACAATCCATTAATTCTTAATAGTTTTACATTCCTTAGAAATGTCAACAAAATCCCAGACTTTGTTGGTTTTTATGCAATCTACTTCTTCTTTTCTTCTGCTTGTAACCATTCATCTTTTCTAAGGCTTCATAAAGCCTCACTTACCTAATTAGCATTATCCAACTCTGTAGGAGATAACAAGAAAACATAATCCTTAATCCCATAAGATCGTTTAGGTAAACCATTTCTTGTATCATTATGCAATTGAAGTTTAGATTCCTTTATAGGATTCTTGGATTCACAACTCCTACTTTGATAAGGAATCATTACTTGATCCATTGAGTTATCAATACTTGGTCTTTTCAATTGAACATTTCGTATATAGGCTCACTTTCATCTAATTCATCCATTATGGGAAAGTTAAATCCAAAAATCTAACATCTCATTAAAATTTCAATAATACTTCCATCCTCCAATTTATAAATAAACACATACCTTTGGAGTGTTAAGAGTATCTTATAAATATATATTTATTTTATTTAATCGTACAGGTTTACCAAACTCATAAATATGATCGCTAATATATATTGCACAACTCAACAATTGTTGATCATTTAGGATTGTTTTATGACCAGTCCAAAGTTAATAAGGAGCGAAAGATACTATTTAGAAGACACTTTGTTCAATATGTAGGCCGTGATCAATAATTCATCTCCCTCACAAGAAATTTATCTGCGCCACCAGTGATCTTGGCATGTCACTAATGTTTTATTCTATAGTTCAGCTACACCATTTTGTTGAGGTGTAAAATGTTTATTTAACTGCATGATATTACCCTTTTTTGTACATAATTAGTCAAATTATTATGAAAATTATTCATGTCGTCGACCGTTTCCTTAAGTCTTTATGATTTTATCTAATTGACTTCTACTTCAACTATATATCTTTAAAGCAATCAAGTGTTTTAGATTTATGATAAATCAAATGGACCACTAAAGCACGTGAAATCATCAATAAATGTAATTAAATATGTAGTCAACATCATTATTACTTAAATAACATGTGTTATACAACAGTCAACATAATAGTCATAAGAGCAAGGATTAAATCTTAAGTGATAAAATGATCATCAAAAAGTCCAAAATCATATAAAACATTATCTAGAGTTACTCTAAAATCATCACGCCCAAATGATAAATCAAAACCTACGTCTAAAAGAACATTCATAAATACTATGTTTCGTCGAATCCCTGGGGTATGTAGGATGTCATGCAACATTAAAGAACAACCACCACACAAGGTTACACTGCAAGTGTCTAACCTTTTGACTTCAAGTTTAAAAAATTTTCCTGCGTAGATCTACATTGATTTGGATTAAACTCGATGAAAATCCCTAAACTCTTTTATCTCAAGTCACGTGGTCGGTGGATCTTTAGTCTACAATCCATATAGGATAAAATTTCATTAGTAAAGAAGTGCTAGAAATATATTATTACTTAGAGATGCATTAAGAAATTCTACCTTTTGTTGCTCAATACATTCACGAGGAAAATACCCCAGCATTTTGCAATTATAGTACATCATTTAGCTCTTGTCTCTCTTCTTGAGTAACCTTTTTTATTTTTTGTATTTTTGGTCTTCTTTTTTAGACGCTTTAGTAGCACCTAGATGCGCATCTTAACATAGTGGGCAACAGTATAAAAGGCTATGATGTTGTCATTATGTGTTACAGTTTACCTTCAAATGTTATAAATTATTGGTAAGTGACCGAGTTACTGCGTGAATTTATTGGTCATCTGAAAGAACATGACCAATGCTTTTTAGTTGATCGGTCATGTTTGACATCACCATAAGGTTTTATTTGATATTTTGATCGTGACACTTCTTGTAAGTGTAGAATTTGATAGTCAACTATCGGAAGTGGGTCAAAGACGTACCCATACGTTTCTCGTATATGTTCCCAAATAGAATGAGGTGTAGGGAATTTGTCACATTTATGTATGAGGTTATCAACAACAGAACTAGCTAGTATTCAATGGGAAGTGGGATTAGCCTTTATCCATGTTTTATAAACTTCAAGATCCCTCTTTGATGTTCAATGTTACCCTCTTCTGGTTGATTCAAGAGGTCATTTTCTCTTTTAGTGCATACCATATTTATGATTCCAAATGTCGTAATTGTCACCATTCAATTTTTTACATTTTTTAAAGTCAACAATGATACTTTTTTATGTCATTCATATATTTTGAAATATAATAGGTCGTGAATTTTTAAAAATTCATGCATATGACATACACATTTGAGCAAATCAATTCTCATAAAGGTTTCATATTCAATGTAAAATCAAAAAGACATGTCAGCATCCAATAATCATCTACAAATTCTAACTTCAACCAAATTTTGAACTAATTTCTTAATGAGTACACCAATATATTGAAGACATTAATAACAAAGATTTTTAAGTGCAATATCATAAATTGGAAATGACCAAACTACATAATTTATATATTTTAATTCAAAAAAGCAATATCATATTAAAACTCATGTAAATCTAATATCCTATTACAAGTCTCAAAGTAATAAATATAAACACTAAAAATCTGACTGAATCAAATGTCATAATAAACAACAGTAAATCTATTAATCCGAGGTTCATCGAGAGTGTCTGTTAAATAAGCTAAGACTTTCGAATTTGAAATTTCAACTAATCCAACCAGCTCGGCGCACTTCAATTCAAAAATCATGTGCGAAAACATTAAGGGATATCTTCAAACACTTAAGTTGTTTAAATACTTTTCTTCTTTATATTGCCCTTGGATTACTAATCTGGATATCTTCAAGCCCTCATAGACATGTCTTATAATGTTATTCTCTTCTACATTATCTCTTGGTTAGACTTCGAGAATTTCTACTTTTAATAATTCTAGTTTGTTCATGTTCATCCATGTGTGAAGATATGAACAAGAAAAGAATAAGAATTGTTGAACCATTAAATGTGACAATACATGTCACTATCATTTATAGAAGACAAAAAATTGTTGAATGAGCATAATATTAATCTTATTGACAGGCTTATTATATATTTAAGTCATCAAAAACAATCTAATATGAATATTTACAAACAAACCATAATATTAATCTTATATCCATTAAAAATATGCAATAGAGGACTTAACCTTTTTCCATATTATCATTAATGTAGTGCAAAACTTTTCAACTCTTCTAGAAAGACATTGCACTGGCATCTTCTTTGTTCTTTCAATTTCCATTAGAACAATCATATTTATCACAAAAACAGACAGATAGACTCACAAATTCCAAAAAGAAAAAAAAGATACCCACAAAATTGTGGAGAAACAATTTTATTGTGAGATCTGTTGTTCAAAGGAAAAATTGAGAAAATAAATATATTATTCATTTAAAAATCAGATCCATGGAATAATCATAACACATCTGATTTTAGATAAAAAGATGGCGAGTTCAATTCTCATCGGATATATATTCAACTTGATTCTCATCCACTTATGTGTCTTAAAGGTAAGAACAGATATTCTTTTCATATTCACAAATTTTCTATTCTCTAGATCAAATTTTTTTTACTATAAGAAAATTTTCAAAAAACAACATCTCACGCATGAAGAAATTAATCTTGATCTTTTACCAATGTAAATATTAAAACAAACAGGAATAAGATTTTGTATCTTTTAACCGTACAGGAAAACTTATCAACAATATCTTTATTGAGGAGTTGCTCCGATTCACACTTTGAATCTCAAGAAAAGAAAGTGTATTAGCAAGAACTAAGTATCCTCTTGGATTGTTTGATGGAAATGTTATAAAACAAATGGTCTGTCGTTTTTCTTTTTCTTTTTTTTTTTGTTTATGATATGTCACTCTTTTTTCAAGTGTAATGGTTTGTATGTTACGGTTAAATGGTTTGTATGTTAAATGGTTTGTATGTTACGGTTAAGCAATGTAACTGTTCCCACTCTTTTCAAAATAATATTTAGCTTCTTTTTTAGTAAACTATATTGCGTCGGCTGTAATCCATATGAGCAATCCATGACCCAAAATAACTTATAGAACGTATTAAGTGCTAGTTGCTATTTCTAAAAAATTAGTCTGGAGGTTGTAGATGGTTTTAATAGGATAATTACAACACTGGGTGATGGAGATAAATAATAGATTGTACACCTATGGCTTAAATATTAGATCTAAATAGATTTTGAATTTCATTTGCCACTATAAAGTATCTACCCTTATGTCAACGGGATTCAACATTTTTCATTTAACTAGGAATATTAGGTTTGTCTTAATTGAACATTATAATTTTTTAAGCGAAGGGTTTCTAATTAACAACATTGCAATTACCTTGTTAAGCCACTTAATAATATTGCTTACTGCTACCTACCTATTCTAAGTGAATATGTCTCCAATAAATAGTAATAAGTTTAATTAAAGATATGGACAAGCTGAGTGTGATCTTCTAAAATTAAAGGTGAAGTAAATTCAAAGCATAACATTTATTGGAGGAACGAAAATATGTGTGGCATAATTTTTGATAGCGTCTGAAATGCTAATGCGCACAACAAATATTAGTTAACCTTTTTCTCCTAGAGATTGGATTTCTAAAGAAATGATTTTGAAAGATAAATATAAATACGTGAGATTGAGATTGAGATTGTTATGACATTCTGAAAGGAGATTTGTGTTTTGTCCTACTTTTCTGAACTTATCAGAACCTTTGATTTGTACGTACCGAAAGTATTTAATAGCATATTATGATTGTTATGTTGTAGGATCTTTTAATAAAGAACCCTTCAAATTCATAATTTATTTAATTCTTCGAGTACTTGTAGGATTTTAAAAGGTGTGAATGTAAAATGAAGAGTTTGACTTTTATAAATAGTTGACTTTTTGAAGGTTTTCTTCTTTTATGAAAAGTTGTGAACCTTTTTTAATAGTTATGACTTTTATTAAGCATTGTGTCTATTATGAAGAGTTGTGACTTCTACGAAAACTTATATTTTTTTTCATAAAACTATGGTTTTTATGAAGGTTATGATTTTTTCAAAGGGCTGTGACTTCCTATATGACCTAATAAGCACTCACTTACACTACCCTCTGTTTTCAATGCATAAAGGCAGGGGCGGACCCACAGGGTGTCCGCCGGGTGCTCGAGCACCCATAACTTCGTTACAAAATATATATATCTATGTAGAAATCGATAGGTATTTGTATAAAATTAACATAGAGCACCCAATGAATAAATAATATAGTTGGCCCAATGGTTATAGGATGGGTACTTAAGACTCTTTTAGTGTTGTTGTACGAAGGTTTGAATGTAATTGTTAACACATATTTTTTTTGCAGTTTCACTTTAGAGCACCCACAACCTTAAAATCCTAAATCTGCCACTGCATAAAGGAGTTTCCTCTTATTTTTAAATAACAAATAACTAATTTCTAAACTTCCTCTTCTACTAAACCTAGTATTATAAGTGTAATTTACTATTATTGAGTGGTTTCCCGACACCGTGTTTTTGGTACACATACACCGGTGAGTAATATAATTCTATTCTATGAGGATATAGTGTAACCTCTGATACTTGAGTGGAAGAATTTTCTTAAGGAGACTATACATTCTATGAGCTAGATTTTCTTCTTTTGGAAAACTATTTTTTTTATTATATTTAATTTGTTTCAGGTTCTATTTTCTTTAGTGTTTTAACATTTATTCATTAAAAATACCAATAAACAAAGTATCTTAGTAATACAGGTTGAAAAACAATAGTAATTACAATCCAAATGTGGCTTGGAACTTTAGTCTTTTATGTAAGCATGCTGCGTTATACACAAACTTTCGGTTGGTCAGTTTTGATGTTTCGTTTGTGTTTTACTCTTTTCCTTGGGAGGAGCATGTTTTTGCAGTTCATGCCTAATGTTCTAAACATTTATCTTCATATAAAGCATAAGTGTCTTGTTTTCCCAAGGACTATGCCTTACTTTTGGACTTTCTCCTTTAGTTGCTTTTTTCTTTCTCCAAGAGTTATTTTACATCCAAAACTTGATTGCTTTCTGATATGGACATCTGAAATTTCTTCTTTCTTTTTCTATTGTTTCGTTGATATCAATAGAGTTAAATATTTCTAGCTAAATGTCAGCAAAGGAGGAGGTGGCGGAGAATCATACACTTGTTCGATATAATGGGATTGCATCTAGAATAAGTTACATTGGGTTTCGCATTTATCAAGTATCAGAGTATTACTCTTGCAAAGGCTTACCATATTCTCATGTAGAATTTAAATGTTGATTATAAGTGGGGCTGGGAGGCTGGAAAAAGAGCTACAAGTTTAGGCACCTTGAAGGATAGATATTTATATCTTCTGAAGCATTTTTAGAATCCAAAAGATGGAAATAAAAATGATTTTAAAAGTAAGATTTTAGTGAAAAAGTATTTCAAGTCTGAGTATCCTAGTATGGATATCAACGAAGTCTTTTCCTCAATCATCTAGGTGATTCCTTCTAAGCACTCACAATGTTTAAAATGTTATCTTCGACAAGGATCTTTGACATATATCATACAGAGATATATTCGGTTGTTTGCATCAATTAAAAAAGAATGTCATTCTTTTATATACGTATTGATTTTGATTAAGAAATTAAATATAGCACTACATCTCCCGGGACCGAATGCAACATATACTGTCAGATTCTCCTAACAGACCCAATAGTTATAAGGATTGTCATTTCTGTTGAAGAGGTTTTATAATCACTTAAGCCGAGTTTAGTAAACCCAAACCTGAATTTGACACTTCTCCTACATTCCTCGGACATGCTTGAATTTCGTGCTAATTTCTATTGTGCTTTTATTATTCTTCCTCTTGTAGAAACTTTTGTCTCTTCTGTACAGAGAAGTTAATAACTACTAGGGAGCTCGATTAGATAGAGCAGGTGGTAGTGGTAAACCTTCCCTTCCTGTGTGCGATCCACTTGCATCAACTCGTGGGCTAGACCTTGCACCAAATGGAAGATCTATGGTATTTATGTCGACGGCTCGTGAAACACTTCCTCCCTCCAGGTGGTCCTAAAACCCTATCAATAGAGATACTTCTTCTAGAAAGCTCCAGAACACAAGTATCTCATATCTATTAATTTTCCATTTATTAAATTATTATTAGTTCCTGAATATAATTTTTGCTTTTTCCTTACTACACTTTAAAAATATTTGGGAACAAGCAAAAATTATAATTATTCAGTAAATGACATTTCAAAGAATATAAGCTACTTCTCTTGTGGAGTTGTCCGGAGGAAGTCCCTCTATGTAGAGGGTGTTAGAATATCTAGGAGGGAGATGTAGTATATCAAGAGGAATCGACATAAATACTGTATATCTTTTATTTGTTGCTAGCTCTGCCCCACGAGCTGATGGAAGTGGATCACGAACCAGAAGGGTAGGTATACCACCACCACCTTGTCTAGCTAATCGAACTCCCTTTTAGTTAATAGCTTCTACGTCTAGCTCTTATGGTTTAAAACATACTTCTTTCTATGATTTGAAATAATTGTTCAAAAACTTAGTTCAAAGGATATCTTGGAAATTAATGTTTGCTCTATTGCTTAATCATGAAAACGTGTACTCTTTAACCGAAAACTAGCTCAAAGGCTCTGTCGAAATCTTAGTTCCCTTTGTTATTTAAATGTGAATACAATTACTCTTTGGGAATACTTAGTTACCATATAATATTTTGAAGACACTTAACTTGACTTTTACTCTTACTCAAATCAATTCTCAAGTCTTAAAATAAAATTAAAACCTTTGTAAAAGACTTCTTAAAATATAGTTCATGCTGAAATATCGACGTGAATGACTCAATGCAAGATTTTAAATAATCAGAAATGAAAATAAAAAATCGGAACTGAAGAACCTTAATGATACTACTCGTTCCAAGAATGAGTAACTCAGAGGGTTCATGTATAAGTACGAGCACGAACTGCTCAACTCAAGGGCTCAAAGATACTTCTATATCTCAAGACTTCTCGACTTCTAGGGTTAATGCAGAATTATGACATGTAGAATTCAACACAAGGACTTCATTGGTAACATGTAAAAATCTCATGGTTATCAATATAATCTCTAAGGTAATGAGAAACTCAATACTCAAGACTTAGAACTTCAAGTTACTACTCCTCTAAATGATGCTCCGTGTATGGAATTGTTACAGAAGTTATGGGCATGAACAACTCGACTCAATGGTCAAGATATCAATAAGGAAATCATGTATACGAATCTTCTAATTCTCATACTTAGTTACTAAAAACATCACTCAAAGCGATGATGGATCTCAAAGGATTCACAATTGAACACAAATGCTTCCTTGACTCTACTCTTAACTCTCTTTTGAATGTAAATAATGAATTCAAGAGTTATGGTTCATGATATGAAGCATATCATGATGATAAAGTGAATGCATGTATACATTCTCCGCACTCTCATATTCACTTTGTTTAGTCTGAAACAAAGACACCTTAAAAAAACTCAAAGAGAACTTAAATCTTAATTTTACCTTGAATTTAAATTTTGAATTCAAGGGATTTCTAGGTTTTTGGAAGTACTATAGAGTGAATAGAATCAAAGGGAATGAAAATACATTTTAAATGGGTTCAAACTAAACAACCAAGGTAAAATCAGTGGGGGAAAGTGACCCTGGCGCATTCCGGGCATTGGCCGCCAGCCCCTAAAATTAGAGGATGCATATGAGTGCACTACAGGGGCTTCGCCCCAGCCCCTTGGGAACATCAGAGGAGTGCCACACTAGCCTTTCCCGAAATGATCGTAAGAACTCACAAGACTTAGCTCTTAACTTTACCTTGAATTTGAGTTATGAATTTAAGGGATTTCTAGGTGTTTGGAAGTAGTTCAGAGTGATTAGAATTAATGGATATAAAGATACCCTTTAAATGGCTGAACTGAAAAACCAAGGGAAAAAGAATTGGGGCAGGAGACCCTGGCGCATTCTAGGCACTGGCCGCCAGCCACTAACATCAGAGGATCCATATGGGCGCACTGCAGGGGCTTCACTCCAGCCCGTTGGGCACATCTGAGGAGCGCCACGCCAACCTCTCCTTAGGCCAAGTTCGATGAATTTTGCCTCTCGTTTACAGATCCTAAATCACTCTTAATAGATTACATTTCTTATGTTTTCCTTATATTCAATAAACAAACTAAATGCACACTAATCCACTCCACAAAACACTGAAAACAATCACTTTCATCTCAAGTAATCATCATAACCCAACAAAACAAGATTTAGAATGATCAGCAAGAACACTTCTTTAGTACTTAAGTCCTTCAACTTTTAAGAGTGAAAACATGCTTATAATAACATGTTTGATGTGTGGTTGAACAAACCCAACACTATTGAAGCTTATATACTTCTTAGGGATCAACCTTTGGCGAAAATCTTCTACAACATGCAAGAATCTCAAAAAACGTTTAATCCTGTCTGTTTTTCTCTTCATTTCACTTCTTAAACTCTTAAACTAAAACTCTAAGTGTATCATAGGATTATGAAACTGAACCCAACAGGAATAGACCCCTAAAATATTACTAAAAATGAATTAAATCTGATTGGATAAGAAAGACCTTCCCCTCACTATTTTCGGCTAACTTTCTAATTGGACAACCTAACTTCAAAAGGTCATATCTCACTCATTAGAACTTGAAACATAGACAAAAGATTGAATTAATGATATTAAAAAGGTAATATAACAAAATTACTCTTTTATTTATTGCTTGCTAAGGTATGTAACAGGCGTATACAAACTCAGACATGAAGGGAGTATAAAAGTTCTTAAATGCTAAAAATAATCGTTATTACAGCCTTTGCATTTCATAAGGTCTTACATTTTTAAATTACCTTTTTCTTTTGCTTTTGAATTTTTTATTTTCTCATCTTCTTTTACGATTATCACCATATCGAGTATATTCAAGCTCTTAATCTTGTCAGGTATATTCCCAAATTCAGTCCGAGCTTCCTAGTTAATGGATAAACATATCCTCACTACATATGATAATGTTTTATATTAAAAAAAAATATTTTTTAAAATTAGATAAAAATCTTATTTATGTCAGAAACATTTTAATGATGTTTTTTACTCTATGTTAATTCATGATTCCCCAAGGAGCATAGGCAACAAATTCAAAAAGGGTTATATGGCGAAAAGGTACATACTGGTGGTACAGTGGAAGTTACCTAGTGTGGAGACTCTCTTAAATTAATACTCAACTTTTGGGGTGTAGTTGAATGGATTCAGAGTTTCCCAAACTTGTTTTAAGAAAATATTGTCTATTATATTGTCTTGTAGAATTGATAACTTTTGAGTTGAGTTAGGCACACATGTTCATTTCTTTGTAGAATAAAATGTAAGATGGAAGTAGAAGGTATCAAGTGCTTGTTTCCATTTATAAATAGTCATTCTGGAGTTGGCAGATGACTCAAACAAGAATCTTGTACTCAATTATAACAATTGTCGAAGGTGAACGAGGAAATAAATATTGAGATAAATACTAGAATGTACACAATGTTAACTGCTAACTATCATTTCTAAACATAATTATTAAGTTGACTTTTTTCTTCTAAAATTATGGGTGAAGAAAATTTGAAACATAACACTAATGGATTGAAACCAAAAATATGTTGTATGATTTTTGACAGTGTCTCAAATGCTAATGTTCATTGATAATATTAGGTAACGTTTTTTCTACTAGGAATTTTATTTTTGCAGAAATGGTTCCGAAAGCTTAATATGAGTACGTGTGATTGTGATTTTTTGTGCTTCTAAATACTAACATTTTTGAAAGGAGATTTTTTTTATCCAGCTTTCTTAACTCTTTAGATTCTTAAATTTGTACCTAACAAAATGATTTGAGACCATATTAGGATTTTCCTGTTGTAGGATCTATTTAAAAAGAACCCTTCAAGGCCACAATTTATCTAATGCTATGTGTAGGTGTTATGTTCTTAAAAGATGTGAATGAAAAATGAGGAGTTGTGACTTTTAAAAACATTCTTGACAATTCAAAAGTGTTGCGACTTTTATGGAAAAATTGTGTGTTTTATGAAGAGTTGTGACATTCCTCAAGAGTTGTAACTTTTATGAAAATTTGTGACTTTTCGGTAAGGCTGTGACTCTTATAAAGAGTTGTGACTTTTTCAAAGTGGTGTGACCTTTTTGATAAGATACAATAACTATCTTTCCCACCACCCTCTGTTGCTTATAAATAACGGGGTTTCCTTTTAGTTTTAAATAACGATAATGAATTTCCTAAACATCTTCTTTTACTACTAAATCTAGTATTCTGAGTGTGTTATAGTGTTGTTGAGTGGTTTGTTCACACTGTGATTTTAGGTGCCGATACACATGCCTTTATGAATGTTCTATCTTGAGAGAGTATATTCCATGAACCTAGGGTATTTGAGGGGAATAATTTTCTTAAGGAGACACTATGTATATAATTGACTCGAATTTCTTCTTTAAGGAAACACTCTGTTTATTATTTTTAATCTTTCAGATTCAATTTTATTTATTGGTTTGATGTTTTTAGTTTTGAAAATTGTTCTGAGTATCTTAGTTCAAAAATTTAAAAGATTGTAATGTAATTTCATGCCAAAGGTGTCTTCGAACTTAAGGTGTTTATATTAAGTGTCTTGCATTAGTGCATTATACACAAACTATCTGCATGTCAACTTTGATGTTTTTTTCTTTGGGAGGAGAATGTTTTTGTCGTTCTTACATTTATCTTCATTTTATGTTTGGTTTCGTCAGCTCAAAAATTAGAAGTCTTTTTTCTGGGGAGTATGCCCAACTTTTGGCTTCTCTCCTTTAACTAGTTTTTTTTCTCCAATAGAAATTTTATAGTGGAAAATGATTTATTTTGTGATTTGGACTTCTTGCGTTTCCTTGTTTGACCGTATACGAAATTTGTTTTCTTTTTATTTAATATTGATTTTTACTATGATATGAAAGACATGACTGCATCTTTAGAGACAGGATGCAACCTTTCCTGTCTGATTCTCCTATCAGAGCAATTACTTGTTAGGTAGGTCACATAACTCGTACAAAATTTGATTACTACTGAAGCTCAGTTTGGCAAACCTTTTAAGTTGGCATAGCTCCTACATTCTATGGGCAAGCTTGAATTTTGTGCAAATTTTGATTATGTTTTTTTATTCTTCCTCTTCCTCTTGTAGAAACTTTGCTCTCTTCCAGACGGAAAAGCTTATAACTACAAAGCATTTTGATTGACTAAAGCAAGTGGTGTTGGTATACCTGTCGTTACATGAACCATTTTTATCGGCTTGTGGGCCACGACTATCACCAAATGGAAGATCTATGGTGTTTATGCTGATGTCCTTTGAAACAATATCTCTCCCTCTTGGTACTTCTAAAACCCTCTTTATAGAGGGATTTCCTCCGCACAGCTTCAGCAGAGAAATAGCTTGCATCCTTTGAGATGCCATTTACTGAATCATTATTCATTTCGGAATATATATGTTGATAATTCCCTTACTACACTTACAAGATAGTTTTTGTCCTTTTGTGTTCTACGTAGAAGTCAGACATATCATAAAGGAATAAAAACATGTAAATTGATGTTTATGTTGTTTCTATTAGTATAGTATTTATCTACCAGGTAATGTGTTGATAAAAGCTTCATTTTCCAGCGTGCTAGAGATACTTTTATCCTTGGCTCTATGGATTTCATAGCATGTGTCACATTCTGAAACCACACCCTAGAAGTTAGGGTACAATCTCGTATTGTAACCGGCATATTCGACCTCTCGGAGGTCTTATACAAGCCCTTTCATATCATTCATCGCATAAACATAGTGAAAATTAGTGCGTAATTAAAACATTCCACAAAGCATAATATATTCTTGAAAATGTCTTTCATATAAAAGTAATAGGAAATACGAAGTCTCAATCTCATCATCTTAAGACATAAGAATAATTTGGAAACGACCCATACTTCCAAATACGAAAATAAAAATACTTTATCTATTACAATACATCAAATGGAAAACATAAAAACATATATGCCTTCGAGTCAAGTGAGGACATACTTCAACTTCTCTTGAACGATCTTCTAAGTCCGAGTCTTCTTCCCAAAACTCTTCACCTACCAAGAACAATATAGATAGATAAAATCATGGAATTAGTACAACCACATGTACTAAGTATGACATTATGCATAAAAATCATGGAAACATACTTTTATTGGAAATATGCATCTTTTTATTTAATAATTATATTATAATCATAAAAACAACATTTAAAAACTTAGAAACACATAGGAAAACGATTAAACAAAATATCACATTTGTATAAAACACTTTCCAATGAACTCGACACACTGTACATTGATTCCATCAATGTTACAGTGAATCACTTTACCTTCCATTAACCAACTTCTAGCATGCAATTCCGTCATTAAAATCTATCCTAAGATTCACTTAAGTCAAACAAAGAGAGACTTCCGATACACCCTCTCTTGATGTGCCTAAACGACCCTTAAGATTATGTATAATAAGTCACATACACACTTACAAAGTATCATAAACATCAAGGTTTAGATTCTTCTACCAAAGGTGACTCTAAGTCTCACTTGAGTGAGTTGTGAAGAGACCGCCCATACAATCCCTTATACACACACATAAGAGATCCTATAGACTCCCTAGTATAGAATCATTCTCACTTATCACACCAACACATAGATAAAATGACATTCTCCTTCCAAAGTCTATCAAAAGATCTACTTAAGTAAATCAAGAAGATAACTTCCATAGTGACCTCTTCAAGATTACCTGAATAGTCCTCAAGACTACCTAAGTCTTAGATCATGTCCACAACACCAAACATCATCCCTAACTAGAGTTATCCTTAAGTCTTCCAAAGATAATACATGAAGAGATATATTTTAATCCCTCTTCACACTTAACCTAAGGAACCTTAAGTCACTTTATATTAGGTATATATTCATTTACAGACTTCAAACATAAGTCATTAGTTCATTAAGACTCATACATCACATAAATGACATTCAAGTTATGCTAATAGGTATTCCATATGATGAGAATAAGCAATAACCGACATGGACCATGATAGTAAGGCATGGAATCAGGAGTTCTATCCTACTCTGATGAGGTTGTTCTACTTGCCAAGGGTAGAACTTCGACACATCCCATGTAGGCACATGGTTAAAGAATATGAAAGGCATACTTTGTAATCTAGTCTCAATCTTTAACTAGAACTACTTCCCCTTTTGTAATCACTCGGTGCTAGCCTCATTCTGATAGAGTAATTCACACATTAGGTTCAAATAAAAGGGTTTCAAAACAAGTTCATAACCCTATCACATTTACCCTATAAAAGAAGATCCACTAGGGCTACCTCGCAGTGTCAACAAGAAGCTCATAATGACTTTCCTGAGGATTAATATGATGCCGTTTCAGCCAATTAACCTTAAGTCTATCATTCCTTTACTTTGAAGTATACCATTACACCTTACAACTTCAACAATATCAATATTATCACTAAGTCAAGGTGTTCACATAAAATACTCTCTTAAGTTCATTATGCTCACATGTCATTCATACATTCAAGACTAAGAGTTCTAACACCTAAATCAAGACATCACATATTCATAATCATACATATATCAAGCAAGGGACACAAGTCAACCAAGACAAGACACAACAAACTTCACCTTTAAATCACAATGCAAGTCATTCTAGAAGCACCTAGAAACAACCCTAACATCTTCAAGTTATCCCGTATACTATCATAACATCATCAATGTAATCAGCATAGACTCATCTAGCCAAGTAGGAATAACCAAGACTCAACCCTAACTCTACACATATAATGTCAAAGCATAGTCTAACATGGTCACGTAAGACAACATGAATAAAAGAATACATATTGGACTTCACATGTAGATAGATATTGTCATGCTTCACACAATAAAACTAGACAAATAGTCATATTACTTTAAGTAGTTATCAACAAGGCCAAGATCATCATGTTGCATAAAGTAACGCCGACAAGGCCACATCAATTGCAAGTAAAACACATAACACCGCCACCATAAATGGACCATATCAATCACAATACAATCGAAGTATAAATAGCATCATATTAAAGGAAATAGGGAAGCATACCCCCACATCATCCTCAACACTTAAATTCAAAGTAAAATTACTCAATTCTATAATACAAGACCCTTACCCAAGGCCATAACAAATAATTCAACATGATAACTACAATAATATAATGAAATAGGTCAAATAAATGTAAGTTCATCAATCTAATACAACCTAGATATCAATTTACTATAATTTTTACATAAATAAATAGCCCACATAAAGTTACATAAGAATTCATCAACATTAGATCAATATCAAGTAACCCAAAACTTAGTCAATATCTAGGGTGCATCCAATTCATTGGTTCATAGGTAATTTGGATTAAAACCATCAATAAATTATCAATTAAATCATTACTCAATGTTTATAAATCATTTATGCAAGAACCCATGGTAGAATCGTGAAATTGGCCAATTCAACTTTAGAAACTTTGAAAAAATCTTGACAATTCGGGCTCCTTCATGAATAGAGTTTCAAGGATCAAAATTCATACCTAAATGATGATAATTCTTCACTTTGATAAATAATTTCCAGTCAAAACGTCACCTCCAAGCTTTTTCTTTATTTGCACTTCAATGGAGATTTTGGGATTTCTTAAGAGATTTTGGCGTTTTGATTTGGAAGAATGAAATATTCAATGTGTTTAACACTTATACACACATTTAAAATACCAAATATTAACCTTAGGAACCTCTAAAGTCTATTTTTGGAAGTGGGGTGAATTTACAAATTCACCCTAGCTTGGCAGTGAAACTGCACGGAGGGACAGCCATAGACGACTTCCCCATTGACGGGACGTAAGCCCACTTACGGGACGTGCTGGCAACCGTCGATGGGTTCAGAGGCGCAAACAATTATCCTTTCCACCCAGTCATAGTATCTACCCACGCCAACACCCACGGACCGTCGACTAGGCTACTGGCCGTCGATTGACTTCAATAGGTGAACTGCCTTTTGGCAGCAGTTTAGGCCACAAACTTAGGTCCGTCCTCAAGGACCCTTGGATGGTCCTTGGGGATAATTTCCCGGAAGTTTCCAACCCAAATACAATCTTCTAGGAGTGTAACACCTCTCAAATATATTTCATCCAAAACGAACATGTAAAACTCGACGAAACATGCCTAAACACACAGTCATTTTAAGGCTCATCTTTCTAATATCATGGACGTTCTTGCACGTTTGACCTCCAAACTCCACGAAACGTGACACACTTCATATAAATGATATAGTGAATCATCTATAGACCTTAAAACATCATTAATCACACAATAACACATAAAACCACATATGCGGTACATAGGTGACTTAGTCGTCAAACGTCGTAGTCGTCCCTCGACGTTTGACTTCCAATTCACCTAATGCTTTAGCTACTGCCTATATACCATATATTATACCTATTTAGGACCTTATACCTTCAATACTAAAATTGTAGACTCTATTAAACCCAAGTCCTTTTCGGGGTCTTACAGCGTGTGCATCTACTTCTTTGAGTGCATTATAAGGTGTATTTTCTCAATTTAAATAATCTATATGTACAACTTCCGTTATTGAATTTTATAGAGATTTTTCATGGTATTATGAATATGTTTGATTTTTGATTATTATATTGAGAAAAAAATAACCTTGCGTTTTGTTAAAAAAAATAACTGCACACGCAAGATTTAAGAAATCCACAATGCTAAGCATAAGAGTATCACCACTATGATGCAACTGGTGTTTTTATGAAAACATCACCTAGTGGATTAATACTATACTTACAGAAATGACGTAAACAAGAACTTACATGCTTTACTCCTTTCTAACAAGTATTACTTCTATATAGACCATAAAAGGATGAAAAATATCATTTAGGTGCAGTTAGGTAACAAGCAACATATATATTCACAAATTAAGAATGATTCAATAAATGATATCTCAAAGGATATGAGCTACTTTTCTTCTTGAGCTATCCTGAGTAGTTCCCTATATGCAGAGGGTGTTAGAAGTACGAAGAGAAGAGGTAGTGTTTCACGAGGCCTCGACATATATACCATAGCTCTTTCATTTGGTGCTAGCTTTGTCCCACGAGCTGATGGAGGTGGATCACAAATCGGAAGGGAAGGTATACCACCACCACATGCTCTAGATAATAAAAATCCCTTGTAGTTATTAACTTCTATGTCTCAAAGACAAGAAAGTTGTTACAAGAGGAAAAAGAAAAATAATAAAAATAGAATCCGAATCATCATGAAATCAAAGGATGCTTGAGGAATGTAGGAGCAATGTAAACTTTCTTGGAGACCATTATTTATGATATTTGTTGCAGTGGTCCTAGTTTTTTCCAAGACAATTATTATATCCTTCGCATAGAACTTATGAATTTTAACTATAATGAATTTCACTCTATGTGAAGCAACAATATATGGATGCATATGCGGATGTGTTTCGCATCTAGATTGTTCTCTATGAGCTTATACGGCTAGGAAAGTCAGAGGAAGCTTCAATTCAGATCCAGAGTATTTCTGTCAGTACTCTGATTCAAGGTCGGATTTAGTTTCACATGTTGTAAAGATTTTAAGTATCTCTAATTATATTTCATTTCGTGCTGAAATCGACATTGTGAATATAGGAATTTATATTTTGTGTGGCTCAAAAAAAAAGTTAAAAAGTTATTGCATCGTATTGAATCAATCAAAACAAGTGTAAAGCTAATTGATGAACAGTACTATGTTTCCTTATGATTAAATCTTTTTCGAAATAGAGGTTTACAATTCTAGAATTTCCAATTTTTTAATGATTTCAGCTTACGAATGAAGTATGCATTCAAAAAGGACAGTTGGGTGGATAACACTGGTAACTTCTCTACCTTATCATCGTTTTGTTTTTGTTGATATGTAACTTTGACTTGAATATTTGTATCTGAGAACAATATTTCTGTATGTGCAAATTTGGTTATATATTGTTATGCATTGTCTATTTTAGGATACAAATTTATACATTTGTGCATTCTATGTTTTGTCTTTTCAGTTCTTCCCATTGTCCACAAGTACAAAAAACACTTCTTGCAACTATACAAGTAATTGTTTCTTGATTCATGTAGGGCGGGCTTTCATTTTGGTAGGCTGCTGACTCTTCTTGTTTCCTTATTTATGCGAGTGAATCTCCTTGTTGTGGCTAGTAGGTGATTTCCTTGTTTAGATTTATGCGTTCTTTTCAAAGATTTTGGATGTGTCATCTTAAGGTAATTTTTCAGAGATTAGTAATGATATGTGTCATCATTAAAAAATAATTTAGAAACATGAGTTAATGAAGCAAATTGTATATGTTATTATTTCTCTGCCTTTAGCAATTCTGCTCAGATTTACTGAAGTGAATTTGTTAGACTTATGTCTCTAAATAAAGTTGTTATCGTGCATGTGATTCTTCTTGTTGGGCTTGATGTACAATCATATTTTCTAATTATGATGTCTATATGTTGTGTCTTTCGTATTTCTAAAATATCGGTTCAGTGTTCAATTTGCTATTATTAACAAATCTTGTGCCAGTTCATACTTTCTATTTCTAATGTAATGTAGGAGTATAACCCAATTAATATTTGGAAATCTACCTAAAATAATTACTTTCCCTGGTTGATGGTCAATCTACAAAGTGAATCATAGTTTTTTAACAATAAAATAATTCCTATCAATTTACAAATTGTCTTTTTCATTTTCCTCTTTTTATTACTTTTAATTTATTGTTCTAAATTGATTAAAATATCAACGAATCAAACATGAAATGTACTTACATGTTCATATTCTCTGAATTATTTATTATTTTCATGTATGATAGGGACAACAAACAATGTTATTTTCATTCTTTCATTTTGAATTTTTGATATAAGCAAAAAAAAACTATAGTATATGTATATAGCTGCTTAATTAAATCATCTTCTATTCAACTAACAATATATAAATGAATGGCGTTGTTACATTTCTAATTTTTTTCTCCCTTGTTTAAATTATCGGTAGTTGAAAAAATTAAAATGGATGACACGATCCAAGAAGAAAAAAGTGCGGTAGAAGAAAGGTTTTGGTGGGGGGAGGGGGAGGGTGGAGGGACGTGAGTATAGATAATAGTGATTTATTTAAAAAATTTTGCTATGAAACCTAAAATCAGGCCAAACATACAATTTTATACATTATGTATTTCCAAATTATTTTATTGGTGAAAGGCTTAAATTACCCTTAAACAATGAGATTTGGTATAAATTTACCCTCCATAAAGTTTATGAGTGTGGGCCGAGAGGTGCATGAAGGGTAATTTTGTACCATTTCAAATAGTTGAGATCATTTTAAAGCCTTCCATATATACTACTCACTCCGTTTAAAAAAGAACGACTTATTTTTACCTGACACGGCGTTTAAGAAAATAGATAAGACTTTTGAACCTTGTTGTCCTAAATTAAAGTTATGTCAAATGTATAAATTGTCTTTTACTCTTGTGGCGTTAAACATGCCATGTGGAAAGCTTAAATCAAAATATAACCAAAAAAATAAAGAGATCATTCTTTTTTAACTTGACGAAAAAGGAAAAGAGGTTATCTTTTTATAAACGTAGGGACTATATTATTTTAAGTACATGAATGTGTATTGACCTTTTGACTTCATTCATTTAATTCCTAATTAAATAGATAATTTAATAATGGTATATAAACTCGATAAATGGGTGGTTAAGCAAAAATAATTAAGTTAAAAAGTTGAATTACATACTCATAAAAAATGTACTTTGATAGCCCCCACCAAAGACTAACTAATTTCGCAAACAATAATAAAAAGTGTAAATTAAAAAGTTCGTCGGTAATTGTGAGTTTTGTACGTGATTAAGCCTAAAATATTTTGCTAAATAAACATATAAGAAATTAAATGGTACTTTATGGTGCAATAAATAAATAATATTATAATAATGTGTTTTCATCTACTCTTATTGAAATCTTGATGAGAAACTTATAGAATAAAAAACAGAAGTACATTTTTCGTTATAATACATTTTTTTAATATAGCTTAGCCTTTTTGTCTAATCTTATTAAAAAAACACTTAATGTATTAGATATTTAAGAATTATTTTCAAACTTTTGTATTGCCAACTTATTTGCATTGCAACAGTACATTTGTATAAATTCATATCAAATTCTGCAAAATTGCACAGAATGTAACATGATTTTTTAGATTATTATTTAGACGGAAGATTTTGTTGTTTACAAAAATATTCCTATGGTTGGTATAACACTATTCTTTTCTTGAATTGATTTTTGATTTGCATAACTGATTTTGACATTTCTTTTGACATCACACAATTCTTTAGGTAATTTTTTGCATTTTTCATTCTTTTATAATACTTTGTAGTGTTGTTGCTTCATTTCTAACTCTATTTACTTCGTATGAGCATGGATTTATATTGTATAAAAATATATTTTTGAAGTTATTATAATTTTTTTTGCGTATCACTATGCATATTCCTATTTTATTTCTTTGCCTAACCCACGGGGACACCTTAAAGTTGCCACCAAATTTCACATAGACACCTCAACTGGACGATATTCAGTTTAAACACTTAAAATAGTGTCCTATTATATCATTTTGACATGTTTCTCTAGGTTGGCATAACACTCATGTTGAGCGTGTGAAAGGTATATGTTTAGTGATTTATTTTTTAATTTATTTCTTCTTCTTCCTTCTATCTTCTTCCCACATTTCCTCAACCATCTACCACCACATTGTCACCACCTTGCCACCATTTTATATTCAACTTTCTTCTTTTTTGTCATTTCTGTATATGGAAAATTAAATTAATAATATATCAATAAAAATAATTTAAGAAAGGAAAAAATATGCCTACAACATATATCTTCTTCATTATATCAAATTTATCCACTATTTTTCCATAGTTCCATTCTCGAAAAGCTTAGCGAATTCAAATGTTCATTGGCATATTTTCACCATTGTTTGTTTCTGTTTTTTTTTTCAAGATTAAAATTTTGAAATATTAATTTCTACTTCTCAAAACATTCAACTTTACTATTTCGATGAACCCATTTTGAATAAATTCATCAATAGATCTTATTTTATCATGGATCAATTTTTTTTAGTATTTTCAAATTTTCAAACTAAGTAGTTCTAATGGTGGACGAGATTGCGGAAAAAAAAGATGAATTAGAAGGATCAAAGAGATGGTAGTTGTATGATAGCTGGATTATGGCTATTTTCTTATGATCCAAATTGATTTTAGGTAGATTTGAAGAAAGAGATGGTAGAAATGATAATCATGAAACTTTTAGAAGAAGGAATCAAGGTAATAGTGGTTTGAAGAGAAGGAGATGTGGAAATGGTTGACGACAAAGAAAGTGTTGGACAATTTTTATTCTTTTTCTTTTTTATTGAAAGGCTTTTAATAGTATTTAATAAATAGTGTGAAAACAGGTTTTTATTCCTAATGTTTTATTAAATAATTATTTTATATCTATGTCACATGTCATTATTTAATTCGCTATTTTGATACGTCATCGTCATGTTATAACAACTCGCAATTTCGAATAGTTAAGAATAAGCTAAGAAACTAAAAATAATCCTTTTCGAAGAAAAGAGAAAATCTGGAAAAAATTTCTAAATTACGAGAGTGAGTTTTGGTCATTTTCAAAAGGCCATAACTTCTAACTCCGGATGTGTTAGAGGTGTTTGTTTATATGGATGCAAATATCTTCGAGTAATATTTATAACACCACAGAGTTTCCATGATTTTGAAATTGTATGAGTGAGTTATGCCTTTCATAAATTGTGTTGTTGGATTGAGGAAAGTCCCAATCCAGATTAAGGAAAGGGCAAACTAGTCTATTCACTAATTAATTTCCTATATTTATTTTAGGGGTTTATTAGGGTAAAAACAAGTCTTAATTAAGTTTTGGAAAATGAAAACTATGCTTAAGGCTTGGAGAAATGAAAAAAGAAGAGGATGGTAGAGAGAATTCTAGAATTTCGCCTAGAAGGTCAAGTTTGCGAGTGGAATTCATCGGGGGTGATCCGTGTCAAGGTATGTGAGATCATTTAGTGTTGGGTCAGTTCACCCACACACAAATACTTGTTTCAATCAGTGATTTTTGAATTGGTTGAAGGATAAAAGTGAAGTTTTTTAAGAACATTGTTGAATTCTTGTTGATTGAGTTGTTGAATGCCTAGTGTTGAATCGATTAGTGTTTCTGGGTTTTTTTTGAGTTAATTAAATTGGGTATTAATGGTACTAAAGATCCTAAGTTATTGGGAAAGAACTATGGAAATTTAGAGGGTTTAGTGTTGAAAACTGAGTGGAGAAGTTCGTCAGACGCACCAGGGTAGGGCAAGGCGCATCGTTCCCCCATATCACCAGGAAAGTTCAGACAGTGCCCCTGCTGTGCGCCCAAAATGAGCTTCAGACATTTTGGGCTAGTAACACCCCGTATACAAAAAAGATCAAAAATTATTTTTTCAAAAAATCTGCAAGTGCAATCGACGGTTATCATCGACGGACTGTAGCCTGACCCACGGCCCGTCCTGCATATCCGTCGATTGAGTATGAAACCCCCCAAAACTGAGCCCAGAAAAATTTGAATTAGTGTCGAATGACGGACAGACCTAGGGTCCTTAGGTCAGATTAAGTCCGTATTTTTGTCCATCGATGAACACCCCATTTATCCACTCACTGACAAGAACCACGATTGGACCAGCATGGATTGTTGTTTGCTCTACGATCTGTAGGTCTGACCGTAGATGGAAGTTAACAGATAGTTAAGGGTAAAATACAGTTGAGTCAACTTCAATTGATCACATATGTTAGCAAAAAATGAATTAGATGTCCTATGACATACCAATAGATAGATAATTGAATTATCTTTCATAGCCACCGACCTTGCTAAAATTAGACCTCCGAGTAAAACATTATGCCCGTTTTAGTAAATGTCTGTCGAATAGACCCAAACTACGGCTCCAAACGTGGGAAAGTCAGTCAAGGTTGTCGTTTGGCCCAACAACAATTCACGCAGGGGTCTTTTGGTCTTTTCCACTTCATTTAAACCCTAAGATACATCGTTTTGATCCTAAAACATCAGATTTTAGTCATTTTAAGACTAGCAACATAACTACAACTTACCTAAGTAAAATCATTAATCAAAACTTAGAAAATTAGAAGCAAGAAGGGACAAAAAGGTTAAGAACCCTAGTTGAAGAACGCAACAAGGTTCCAGCAATTCTAGCCTAAAAATCTAAATATTTTTCAATGAATTTCATTACAATGTATGTGGGATTTAACTACTGGGATCCTTCCCATTGAGTCCCTAGTTTTCAATAAGATTCTTGATCTTCAATAGAACGTCATGAATTTATTATTTATATATTCCAAATCAGATTACCATGATATACTTGTATTATTTCATGAATTTCAAAACCCTAGCTATGTACTTCTTTAGTTCTTGAATTACACATGCTAGGTAAGATATTTCAGTTATTCAGGTATACATGCCTCAGTTATTAATGCATTATTATCATATTAAATGTTGCATTCACAGTTTGCATGTTCAATTTTGAGCTATCAAGTATTTACAAAAACTCAGTCATAAGCAGTTAATTATATAATTCATTGGGAGTAGCATAATATCGAGTTGGACTAGGGTTCAGCGTACCCAATTAGTCTGACAACTACTAGCCAAGTAGGTTGTAAGTTCCCTCTGTGGGTATCACTTTAGTGATCATGCCGGCATGCCTTTATACCCCTAGATGGGCATATTGGGTCATCTCGGTGGGACGTAAACATCGGACTCTACATTTAGCTCATGTGGTTTTATTATAAGCTATTATTTGCTCCCACAGTTCAGCAGACACTATTGCATTGACCATTTATTAGTATATTTAGTATTCAGTTTCAGCATGTTATAAATTGGTTAATGCATCAATTAGCTCAGAATTCAGTATATCATTTCAGATTATTACACTTATTTTTATGCTTGTTCAAATATGTTTTATTTCAGCTTTCTCTATCCTACATGCTAAGTACCTTTAAATACTGATGCATAGGTGCGACACATCTTCTAGTGGAGTATGTTTAGGTTCTCAGCATTGAGATCATGCTTAGATCGATTCCCGATCACCATTTCATATATTCAGTTTTGAGTGGTCATTCTCCGAGGACAATAGTCATGAGTTCATTTTAGTCTTTTGGTCATTTAGTTTCAATTTTTGTAGACTTTGTTGGGGGCTTATCGTAGTATTTCTAGTCGATTAGAGGTTTATTTTAGACAATGTTAGTTTCATCCTAGTATTGAGTTGATATTTTTTCTCTATTAAACTCATCAGTTTTCATATATCCTAGTTTTAGCACATGGATATTCCCCATATTATCTTTTTATGTATGATTTAGCTCCCACAATAATTATATTCTTTAGTATGCCTATGATCATGCCAGAAGGGTCAGCTTGGGATCACTTGTGGTCCTACGTCCCATGTCAACGTCTTTGGGGTAGCTCAGGGCGTAATAGGGCTGGTGCGGCGCGCCTTTGATGCACCCAAATAACCATTTTAAGACCAATGTTCGTCGTTTACCTTTTTGAATCTTTTTAACGTGTATTAACACACTTCCAATGATTTATAAAAACTTTGGAATCACCTAAAATGCAAATAATAACCTTAAAACCATACTTTCATTCAGGGAGAGTCAAGAATTAAGTCTAAAGTTAAGATCAAAGTCATAAAAGTTAAGACTCAAGTCTAAATAATAAAAACCAAGTCAAAGGAAGTTCTTAAAGTTTTTAAGATTCTTTAACAAATGTTTTAAATATGTTTTAAGGCTCAAGTTGCAAGTTAAGTAAAGAATAAAAAATTGAGGTCAATTCTCAAAAGTTAAAAGGGAACTATATATTCCCTATGAGTTAAAAATGTTTTCATATTTATAGCAACAAAGGAAGCTCAGACTTCCAACACAGCCTTTGGCTAGTTTTTGTAAAACAAAAACTAAAATTTCCAAGACGAATTTTAAAGCTAAGTTTTAGAAATTACTTCATACGAAAGAAGAAGTCGTTTTAAAAAAAATGAAGTAGTATTAAGCACCGATATGGGGATGCTAGTTCATATTAACTCAAGCCCCATAAACTATGTGGTCAACATGGACAACTGAAGGGTCATACTTTTTAGATGATTCCTTAGTGCTTTTTAGCAAAGACTAATGGATCCTCTTAACAGTTCAGGTTCTATACCGACTACAAGGTATAGGACGGGCCTCTAGCGACGTGAGGTAAGACATTGTTCCATAATTTAGGCTCAAAGTGATGGTTTTGGGTTAGAGAATCTCCTACAGAAACTATATTACTTCATATATAAGTAAAGTCGATTTTTATTGCATTTGTTTAACGATATAAGTTGCTTATACTGTTTTACAAGCTTTATATATACTGCATGTGTCTAACTGCTTTATATTAATTTAAGATATTCTTGAGAGCCAAAGTAAGTGTTCCTTCTTTCTTTTTTCCAAACTTAAGTTGTTGATAGAATTCCCACTTGCATACTCGTACATTCAATGTACTGATGTCAGTTGGTCTATATCGTCTTAATATGCAGACCCAGGTAACAAGGATTAGCATCATCCAGTGCCTTATTGATCGAGTTGAGCACTCAAAGTCAGTTGTGAGCCTCCTTGCATCCCAAGGGACACTCTTTTGGTTTTTCTTATATACAAGGCCGTGGCATCTTTCCCAACATCCATGACATTAATACATAAGCTTCATAGACAATCAGACAATTAGTTTTGAGTCTCTTCTCTTTGTATTGCAGATATTTTGCTGTAAGACTTAATTGTCATTTTTGTCAACTTATGAATCTTTTATTTATTGAATGACACTATTTTATTGATTTAAGTCTTTTTCTAAGTTAAGTAATTCAATTCAATGGTACGCTCGAGGCCACCAATGGTCTTCGAGTGCCAGTTTGGCACATGATGTAGGCTTAGGGCATGACACAAGTGTAATCCACATTATATTTGGCTAGTTGTCATAAATGGGTCAACATAACACTGAAGTCCCCTACTTAAGGTGTTTAAATTGAATAAGGACTACTTGAGTTATTCATGTGAAAATTGATGTCAGCAATATGTGGCTACCGATGGGTTAGGGCTTATCTTTTCTTATTTTTCTAGATATCTAAAAAGACAAAGACTTAATTGATTTTCGGTGTGACTACTCTACATAGTAAAATTAATATCAATTTAACATGTTAAAGAATAAAAACCAAAATATAGTAAGCTGCAAAATTCATTCATCATTTCTTGATTTTTGTATATAGATTTTTTTTCTCTAATGGTTCAAGGTTCTTGTAATCTACTAAAAGCAATTTTTTTGTTATCAAGTTTTTGGCATAGTGTTTTTGAATCTAAAGTGAAAAGAAAACATTGATAACAATGTACTTAAAGAATAAGCTCATAAATATATAGAGTATCTTCTTATAGATCAATAATTTATTTAAGCAATGAATTATGTACTTATTATCATCAACACAAATTTAGATAAATTTTATTATTTTGCCATATATTATATGGATCATTATTACTTATATATGAAGTTTCTAACTACATAAATCACCTAATCTAATGACCTGATTTTTGTCGTCAAGGAAAAAACAATGGGGAAAAATTAAGGCCAAAAAACTTTTTCGTTTTAACTAGAGATTTCCTAGCTCTGTGCAGATTTGGATGAAGTTGGAGTCAGTGAGGTGTAGGGTAATATGGTAACGAAATGATATATCTATTAATGAATTTGATTATATAAGTGGATAACTAATACATTAAGGTGCCCGTACCACCTTACATAATAGAATTCAAGTGACAAGGACTCCCCAAACTTATCGGACCGATGATGTATTTCGGAATGTACTTTCCCCATTATAAGAGGGAGGTTAATATTGGGTAATTTATAAACCTTAGGCAAGGTAGCATGAGTGTTGAAGAGTATTCCTTAATGTTTATCCTATTATCTAAGAATGCTACATCATTGGTGTCTAATCTATGGGATGAGATGTGTAGGTTCTTTACCGGTTTATAATCCTGGGGTTTAT
The DNA here is from genome assembly GCA_027789145.1 of Solanum arcanum. Lineage (NCBI taxonomy): Eukaryota > Viridiplantae > Streptophyta > Magnoliopsida > Solanales > Solanaceae > Solanum > Solanum arcanum. Next base: position 21,469,567 of record CM050936.1, on the reverse strand, counting down.
GGTGTATGCTCAATCCATTGAAGAATCTAAAAATGGGAAGAGAAGTTGAGATGCTAAGATGGGAAGAACCTATGAGCAAGTTCAACCTAATCTTCAGAAGAGGGCTCCAAATAAAGATATTTTCTAGTGCTCCTAAGGCTAATTATGAGAGAAGTGTGGTTCCTAAGTGATTAAGCCTACTTATGCTACTTAGGGAAGAAGCACTTTGGGAAGTGTCTAGGCGGTACTAGTGGGTGCTTTGGTTGTGGGAATGATGATCAAAAGGTGAGATATTTTCCTACTATTGTGGCTAGAGGAAGATAGGCCAAGAAAGTTCCTCCTAATGTTCCGGATGGTGGTGCTCCAAAGGGAAAGTCTTGCTTCTATGCTCTCCGAGGCAAAGGAAAAGACCGGATGATGATGATGCCGGTAATTTATAGTTTTCTTTCTTTAATTATATGAGGTCCCTCTAAGTGAGGGAGTATGGTGAGTAGTTGGGTTGTAGATTTTTTTCTCATCTCTTCTACTCAATTAAAGTTTGAGATATAGAATGCCATAGTAGCATGTTGCATGTTGCTTTGTTTTGAGGAGTCTAGTTGAAATTAAATTTCATTGGTTCCTTGCATTGTGCATTTTATGAAGTTATGATTATGTTTTAAATTGCGTTTTTACAGTTTTTTCTCTCATATTTTCATGCTTCCATTATAGATTGCTTAAGACATACATTTTTTTTGAAAAACTTCGAGCATAATTCACTGTAAAGAAATTGGTGTTCACTATAATGATTTTGAAAATTTTGTTAAATTGTTTTTTCATGAAAAAATGTTATAATGTGTGTAGAACTGATGTATATGAGCATGATAATATGTGGACAAGGAAGTTCCTGATATATGAAATGAAAATGTGAGTCTTATTGCATGATAAGTTCTAGATGTAGTTCCTACCTTCTTGTTGTGTTTTGAGTCTCTTTGTAATGGGAAATTGATGTTTCTCGTACATGTGTGTATTGTTTATTGTGTGTCATGGTTACGTGATGCTACTATTGAGTTTCTTATCTCTTGATATTGTCTAAATATAATAGCAAGTGTCATACGAGGACGAATGTTGTCCAAGTGGGAGAGATTGTAACGTCCCTAAAAATGAGCTAGGTTGAACTAGACCCTAACACTTGTGTATTGATGTTTTAAAGTCATAAAATGGTTAATAATAGTTTTCTTAACCAGTATATAATGTTTGGAAGTGTTTATAGGTCAAACGTCCAAGAACGTCCAAGACCTTCAGAAACTAGTCGAAGTCAAACCAGTGTGTCGTGGTGTTTTGTAGTGATTATTTGGGGGATGGTTGAAGGTTAAATTCAGTACCGAGGTTTCCTACGCGTATCCTGACATAGAAAGAGTTGAAACATCCTAGAAAGACGCCCCGGGTACCATCAAAAGGCTCCCCAAAGAGGACCCAAACATGGTCTGCCAAGATGCCGCGCCAGCATGTTTTAGACAGTGGCTGCGCGTCGCGCAGCTGTCATGCAGTGGGGAAAAGTTTCTCCCTGTAACTCTGGGCTGTCACTAACCATTATTTCCATGAATTTTGAAAAAAATAATACATGGAAGTGCCTCCGCGATGTGCAGTAAAGTCCCAGATTTTGTTGTGTCATTTTTAAGTCAAATTCAAGTTGGTTATTTGTTCAATAAATGCAGGGGTATTTTGGGTAATTTAAGGGTGAATTATGGAATGTTATAAGACCTATTAAACCCCCAAACTCACCAATCAAATCAAAACCCTCAAATCTAAATAAAACCTTTCCATTCACTCTCTCAAAAAAAATCATTGTTGAAGTTTTGAAGCTCCAAGGAAGAAGATAGATTTTTCAAGTTTTTCTCCATCAATCTTGTGGGATTTTCGTCACAATTAAGGTATGTCTATTAATCCTTGAAATCTATTTCTTCAAGAAGTCAATTCCAATGATTTTTCAAAAATGATCAGAACATGGATTCTCCAATTTAGTGATCTAGCCATGGGTTCTTGCATAAAAGATTTTGAATCAATGTTTTAGGATTGAAGTGATGTGAATTCAAAGTTTTAGAAAAATAATTCCCATGAAATCATGCAAACCACGCAATCCTAGTTTTGACTATTTTATGGGTTATGTGATCTTTTATCAAAGCTTATGAATTATAGTGTAGTTTTTTATAGGCTATTGAATGATGTAAGAATTTTATTGAATTGATGTACAGGCTGTCTTAGATTGATAAAACTATATTTAATTGACTTATATTCACTGATTATTGTGATTTTTATATTGAATTGATGATCATGGCAATGGGTAAGGGCCTATTGGTATTGTATTGAACGATTTAGCTAGTTGTCAGAATGGATTGATGGTACGCTGCCCTACTTCTTTTTATTTTATGTAATTTAGTCTTGAATTAAGTTGTGATTGTAATGGTCCACCTATGATGGCGGTGTTATGTGCTTTACTTTTAAATTATGTGGCCTCATCGGCGTTACTTTATGTATTATAATGATCATGGCCTTGCCGGTAACTACTTGTCATATAATGATGATTTGTATAGTTTAATTATGTGAAGTGTGATCATATCTATCCACTTCCAATTAAGATAAATGTATATGTTCTTCTAGTGATGATGTTACGTATTCTTGTTACTCTATGACTATATCCCTAAATGTGTGTAGTCTTAAAGTTAATACATGATTCTTCTTACTTGGTTATATAACCTTATGAAGGTTATATTTATATTGTAGTAGCGAATAGGGTGACCTATTATAAGGGTTATGCCTATGTGATAGAAGGATATGCTATATGTGAGGATGTGTATGTGTCTTGTCTTTGTAGACTAGTGTCCCTTACTTGATACATCTACATTATGAATATGAACATCTTGACTTAGTAGGCTTATGTACCTTTGTCTTGCATGTGATATGAATATGAATGTTCAATGAAAGTCTAGGATCGATAGATTTAAGATGGTGCCTTTGCAAGCATGACTATTATGTAGAACCTTTTATATAGAAGAAGGTTACGAATGAGCTATCCTTAGAGACCATTGAGTGGCAGCCCTAGTGGACCCATATTTTGTAGGTGCATTATGATTAGGTAATGACTAAGTGATTGTAACTTTTCATATGCCCCCTTTATTGAACATACTCTACGAGAACAAAGGCTAGCACCGAGTGAATATGTTATGGTTTGTAGCTCTACTTAAGAAGGAGGCTAGAGTACAATGTATCACTACTTGAGAATAATATTAGAGTGCATAAAAGACCTTGATATTCCGTAATCATGTGCCTACATGGGATGTGTCCTTGTTCTGCCCTTGGCAAGTAGAACACCCTCCATTGGAGTTGGTTTATGACTCTAAATTCCATGCCTAGCTAGTATGGTCTATGTCGGTTATTGCCTTTTCTCTTCATGTGGGATACATGCTAGTGTTGGATAAGTACTATGAAGTTTAGGTTGAAGAATGGGATGCTATCTAGACATTTCACGATTAGACGTTAAAGATGTTAGTGTGTGAGTGCCCCAGGTCTTCTTAAATACCATTAAGTGAATGTACATAAGTGATGAATGTTTTCTAAATGACTTAATGAACATAATTACTTTGGTAAAGGAATTTTAATGAAAAAGTACTTATCTAGAGTAACTTCGAGGATTGCTTAGGTAGGATTGAAGAGGGTGTATGGCGGTCTCTTCATCTCTTACTTCGGTGCGTGTTAGAGTAATTATAGGTAGGTAGTTTAACAAATAAATAGAGAATAAGATTATCTTAGGTAGTCTTAAGGATCATTTAGCTGTACTTAGAGAGGGTGTATGGGCGGTCTCTTGTCGCCTCACTTAAGTGAGTCTTAGGATAACCTTTTGTGAGAGGGTCTCAAGCTAGAAGAGGTCACTGTGAAGTTGAACTTATTTCACCGTAAAGTGACATAGTTCACTGTAACATTCTTCGATATTTGATAAAATGCTTATGTGATATCTTCTATGTTTCTAAGGTGCTAAATGTTTTCTTTATGCTTATACTATGATGTTTTAATCAAAAAGAGGATGTTTCATACAAAAGTATGTTTGTTATGATTTTATGCATTATGTCATACTTATTACAAGTGTTGTACTAATTCCATATATTTTATCTATCTCTAAAGGTGTAGGTGGCATTTGAGGAGTCTCGAAGTGGAATCTTGGATTAGTGTTTATTCAAGCAAAGAGTTTGTAAGTCCTTACTAGATTCAAGGACATCTTGATGTTTTGATTTCCTTATTGAAAGTATTGTAAAAAACTTAGCTATTTTCTATATGATAATGTATGGGTCATGTCCCAATATATTCATATGTTTAAGATGGCGACTTTGAGACTTAGCCTTTCATTATGTTTTTCTGTAAAAGAAATATTTTGAAGTATAATTATTTCTGTTAAAAGTTTTAAGTCCGCACTACTTTTCATACATGTATGCAATAAATGGTAAGAAAGGGCTTGTACAAGACCTCCGAGAGATCGATTACACCGTGTTTCAATTTAAGAATGTCCTACCTTCTAGGGGGGTACTCTCAAGTCGTTACAAACATGGTATCATAACATTCAATACTTTTCGACTTTGAGAGCTAAGGAATGACACCCAGTGTGTTCTTGATGATTTTTCACCATTTGAAGTATAAAGGTACGTTTTTCACTCTCCAAATACGTTTTTTGATTCGTAGAATGTAGGTTAATGTGTAATTATCGACAAGGGAGGTTTGATATGGAAACTATGGTGGAAAAGCCCTAATTTGTGTATGGGTATCAATGGTTAGACCTAGGGTTGATCTTACTGATTATGATCCGGATATTTGGGTCTTGTTTATTTATCCTCACTTTATATTGATGTTTTTAGACCACAACCCAGCAGGAAGAATCAAGAAAGGGAAGACTCAAATGACTTAGGGGATACAAGGTTGGATTCGAGGTCGGTGATCGTTGTAATTTCATGTTGGCGTGATATATGTATGAAATTACTACATTATGATGCATGTAATGTGAATGTTGTGGTATTGATAAAGCTATTCTTAAGTAAGGATGATTGAAAAATTGTATGCCATGAAATAATGAATTAAATTTAAGATTATGAGCAAGTACATTGGGATTGTGATTCTGATTGTGGCTTGTTGAAAGGATCGGGTGTTGCATTCCGACACACTAAATCCGATTGGTTGCCATGGTTTTGCATAAACATGGGATCAGTTGACACACTCTTGCATAAATATGGGATCAGTTGCCATGTTCTGGCATAAACATTGAAGCGGGTACCTTGTTCCGGTATGCTAACAGTTTGGGTATGGATTCCATGAGAGGACTATTGAATTGGGTTCCATGAGAGGAACATTAACTTGACATAACTATACATCTTGAGAAATGTGAATTTATGCGATGTTCATAAGTGATGACAAACATTGTATATGTTCGGTATATGCATGTTTATTATTGTTGTAATTAATTATATATTTTTGACCTTTTGGGGTAGCCTTGTGATCCTGCTAGGATATTATGGTTTTGTATTGATACAACACTTGCTTGTTCTTTGTTGATTACAAGACATCTTTATGCGGCGATTGATAGACCTCATCTAGGTGACTATAAAGCGTGGATAGATTCAAGGGTAAGCTAGTTCATTCGGGCTGCCATGGATCATTCTTGTTTAAGTTCACTCTTTTTTTACTCATACTATTTGTTTGAGTTGTTGTTTAGTTTCAGGGTTGTACCATTTTGTCCTAGACATGTTGTTAGTAGTGTTTTATTACTATGGCTTTCAGGTTCTATGATTTTCTTTCGCATTAGTTTTGGTTACGTTATTTGTTTAAACCTTTGGTGGTTATGGAAGCTCCATATTTTTATTTTTATATAAGTCCACTTCCATATCTTTAAATCCAAAGTGTTTGGTTGAGTTATGGGTTGTCACAAAGTTAATATGAGAGCCCTACATATGTTGATCTCATCATACAAAAACGAGTCTACTAGAGTCTTGGAAATGGTATGATGAAGTTCGTTCTTTTCTTCGAGAGACTATAGGACTTAAGGAAAAAATCAATTCTTTCTACTCCTTCGTGTTATGAATTGAATCGAATGGATATCTAGGTGATACAAATAGATATATTTCCTCCTTCACTCTATGGTAAGAAATAGATCAACTCAATGTTAATACCATTACAAACAAGAGAGGATGTGTATAGACTAACGATAGTTGAATTACTCACCATTCAGAACAAGTATCCACTGACTAAGATAAATAATATTTTGACAAGTTGCAGGGTACATCAGTTTACATTTTTCTCTTGTACTATTCATCTATGAAACAAACTAATTTAGAAATTTGGCTTGTCTATAAGTTGTAACTTGTAAACTGTGAATGTGTATTTCGTTTTGCCTGAATTAACTATGAATTTGGGAGTTGTATTTTCTTGGATGTGATAATATGATCATGTGCACAATAAGTCTGATTCTAAATTTTTATATGTGCAATATAGTGGTTGAATTGATTAAAATTATGCAAGTTGTCACTACTTAGTATTGAGAAACATGTTATGAGTATAGAGTCACGATAATTTCGATGCAAGAGTCTAGATCATTATTTGTTACAGTTTACCTTCATATGTTGCCAATAATTGGTAAATGATTGAATTACTGTATGGACTTATTGGTCATCTTAAAGAACATGACCAATACTTTTGAGTTACGTAGTGATGTTTAACATCACCGGAAGGTGTTTTTTGATATTTTGATGACGCTTCTTGTAAGTGTCAAATTTTATAGTCAATTATAATAGGTGGTTCACAGATGCACCCCATACGTTCCTTGCAGATGTGCCCACATATCATGAGGTGTTGGGAATTTATCACATCCATATATGAGGTTAGCAACCACATAATTAGCTAGCATTCCACTGTAAGTGGGATGATCCTTTCTCCAAGATTTATAAACATCAAGATACCTCTATGTTGTTCAGTGCTACCCTCTTCTGGTTGATTGAAGATATGATTTTTCTCTTTTTGTACATTTCATATTTACGATTTCAAATGTCGTAATTGTCACCATTCAGTTTTTACAATTTTTTAAGTCAACAATGATACTTTTTTATGTCATGCATATATTTTGAGATATAATAAGGCAAAAATTTTTAATCATTCATTCATATGTCATACACATTCAAGCAAACCAATTCTCATAAAGATTTCCTATAACCTGTAAAATCAAAACGAAATGTTAGAATACATTCATCATCTATATATTGAAAATTCAACAAAATTCTGAACTAATTTCTTAATGTTTATACCAATATTGAAGACTATAATAACAAAGATTTGAAGTGTAAACATAAATTGGAAAAAAAATACATAATTTATATATTGTAATTAAATAAAGTAATAACATATTACAAGTCATCTAAATCTAAAGTCCTCTCACAAGTCTTCAAGGTAATAAATATAAACCCTAAAAAGTTGACTTGATCAAATGTCATGATAAACAATAGTCAATCTATTAATCCAAGGTTCACCGAGAGTGTATGTTAAATAGCTAAGAATCTCCAATTTGAAATTTCAACAAATCCAGCCAGCTCAGCGCACTTAACTTGAAAGAGGTGAGTAAAATAATGCACTGAAACATTAAGGAATATCTTCAAATACTTAAGTTTATTAAATTCTTTTCTTGTTTGTGTTGTCGTTGGATTACTAATCTGGATGACTTCATGGCATAAGAGACATGTCTTATAATGTTGTTCTCTTCTACATCTTCCCTTTGCTAGACTTCGAGATTTCCACTTATAATAATTCGAGTTTGTTCATGTTCAGCCATGTGTGAAATATGAACAAGAAAACAATAAGAATTGTTGAACCATTAAATGTGATAATACATGTCACCATCATATGTAGAAGACAAAAACATGTATAAAGTGCATACAAACTAAATCAACTTATCAAGACCAATCTTAATGACATGCTTATAATATATTTAAGTCATAAAAAAAATATAATATGACGATTTAAAAAAATAATTAATCTTATATCCAACAAATGTATGCAATAGATGAATTCACCTTTTCGCATATAAATAAAATAGTAATAGTATAACTTGTACTACACTTCGTTGATACTAGTACAACACTTATTTCTTTTTAATAATTAAACAAAATGCATAAAATCTTGCCATTTTTTATTTAAATAACAATAATTAATAAAGTGTTAAACATTTCAACTCTTCAACAAAGATATTGTACTGGTATATTCGTTCTTCTTTCAATTTTTATTAGAACAATCATCTTTTTTACAAAAAAGAAAAATAGACCTACTAATTCCAAAAAGAAAAAAAATAGACTCATAAAATTTTGGAGAAATGAATTTTTTCCAGATCTAAAAAATATTTTTTCCTATGAGAAAAATTTAAGAAAAAGCACTTGAGCACTATTTATACAAAGAAATAACATCTCACGCATGGAACAATTAACCTCACTCTGATACGAATGTAATTATTAAAAGTAAGAGGCATAACACTGTGTTTCTTTTAACCGTCGCAGAAAACTTATCAAGGATAACTATGTTGAGGAGTTCTCTAATTCGGACTTTGAATCTCAAGAAATGAAAGAGCAATGGCACGAACTACGTATCCTCTTGGATTATTTGATGTCAAAGTTAAAAAATTAATGGTCTGTCATTTTTCTTTTTCTTTCTTTTTTTGTTTATGATATTTCTCTCTTTTTTCAAGTGTGAAGAACTATTTTAAATGGACTGTATTTTACGGTTAAACGATGTAACTGTTCCCACTGTTTCAAAAATAATACTTGGCTTCTTTTTCATAAACTACATTGGGTCTGGTGTAATCCACATGAGCAATCCATAACCCAAAATAACTTATAGAACGTATCAAGTGCTAGTTGCTATTTCTAAACAATTAATCTAGAGATTGTAGATTGTTTAAATAGGACTCTCAACTGTAATTACGACAGTTGATGGAGATAAATACTAGATTGTACACCTAAAACATGAATATATGATCTAAAAAGATTTTGAATTCCATTTGCCACTATAAAAGTAACCACCCTTATGTCATGGGATTCAAAAATTTTCATATAACTAGGAAGATTAGGTTTGCCTTAATTGCACATTATAATTTTTCAATGAAGGGTTTCTAATTACAATATTGCAAGTACCTAGTTCCGCCACTTAATAATAGTACTAACTTCTTCCAACCTATTCATAATGAATATGTCTCCTATAAATAGTAATAAGTATAATTAAATATATGTTCAAGATGATTATGTTTTTCAAAAAGTAGTGGTGAAGTAAATTCAAAACATAGCACTAATGGGAGAAAAAAAAATTTGTGGTATAATTTTTGATTAAGTATGAAATGCTAATGTGCATAACAAATATTACTTAACCTTTTTCTCATAGAGATTGGATTTCTAAAGAAATGGTTTCGAAAGATAAATATAACTACGTGATATTTAGATTGAGATTGTATGACATTTCTGAAAGGAGATTTGTGTTTTATCCTACTTTTCTGAACTCATCAGAACCTTAGATTTGTACCTACCGAGAAAATTTGATAGCATATTAGGATTGTCGTTTTGTATGATTTATTAAGAAAGACCCTTGAAGGCCACAATTTATTTAATGCTAAGAGTAATTGTTAGGTTTTAAAAGTTGTGAATGTAAAATGAAGAGTTGTGACTTTTATAAAGAGTTGACTTTTTGAAGATTTGCTATTCTTATGAAAAGTTGTGAACCTTCTTTAATAGTTATGACTTTAATGAAGCGTTGTAACTACTCTGAAGAGTTGTGACTTCTATACAAATTAAAACTTTTTCATAAAATTATGGCTTTTTGAAGGGTTTTGACTTTTTCAAAGAGATCACCATTCCTATCAGACCAAATAAGCATTCGCTCACACTATCCTTTGTTGTCTATATATAAAAGAGTTTCCTTTGATTTTTCAATAAAAATAACTAATTTCTGAACTTCCTCTTCTACAAACCTAGTATTATAAGTGTAATTTACTGTTGTTAAGTGATTTCCCAACACCGTGATTTTTTGTACAAATACACTGGTGAGTAATATCATTCTATCGTATGAGGATATATTTCTAACCTCTGATACTTGAGGGGAAGAATTTTCTTAAAGAGACTGAAAAATTCTATGAGCTCGATTTTCTTCTTTGAGAAAAATATTTTTTTATATTTAGTTTATTTCAAATTATATTTTCTATAGTGTTTTAACGTTTATATATTTAAAATACTCGTTAAACTAAGTATATTAGTAATAAATGTTGAAAAACAATAATGATTACACGCCAAATGTGGCTTGGAACTTTCGTCTTCTCCGTAGGCATGTTGCATTATACACAAACATTATGTTTGTCAGTTTTGATGTTTTTTTTGTTTTTCTTTTTTCCTTGAGAGGATAGTGTTTTTGTACCTCATGCTGAAAAATGTTGCATTTATCTTCATCTAAAGTATATGTGTCTTGTTTTCATAGGGAGTATGCCCAACTTTTGCCTTTTCTCCTTTAGTTTCTTTTTTCTTTCTCCAAAAATTATTTTATAGCAAAAACTTGATTGCTTTCTAATATGGACTTCTAAATTATCTTTCTTATTATATGGTTTCATCAGTATCAAAAGATTAGATATTCCTAGCTTAATGTAAGCAAAGGAGGAGCTGGGAGAGAGTCGTAATCTTGTTGTATTTAATAGGAGTACATGTAGAATAAATAACATTGGGCTTCGAGTTTATCCAGTATCAGAGTAAGACTCTACTGAAGGTTTACCATATTCTTGTGTAGAATTGACAAATGTTGATGATAAGTGGGGGTGGGAGGCTATAAAAAAGTGCTACAGGTTTAGGCACCTTGAAGTATAAATATTTATATCTTCTAAAGCGTTTTCAAGCTCTAAAAGATGGACAGAAAAATGTTTTCATAAGTAAGATTTCAGTGAAAAAGTATTTCAAGTTTGAGTATCCTGGTATGGATATCAACTAAGTCATTGCCTCATTCAGATGGGTGATTCCTTCTAAGCACTCACAGGTCTCAAAAGGTTATCTTCGACATGGCTCTTTGGTATATATCATGTAAAGATATATTCGGCTATTTGCATCTATTAAAAAAGAAATTCATTCTTTTATATACGTAATTGATTTAGATTAAGAAATGAAGGATAGGACTACATCTCTAGTGACCACATTCACCCTAAACTGTCAGATTCTCCTATCTAAACCAATACTTAGAAGGATGGTCACGTATGTTGTAGAATTTTGTTAATTAGTGAAGCTGAGCTTGGTAAACCCGAAGATGAATTTGACACTTCTCCTACATTCCTCGGGCATGCTTGAATTTTGTGGTAATTTCCATTGTGTTTTTATCATTCTTCCTCTTGTATAAACTTCCTTCTCTTCCAAGAGGAGAAGTTAATAACTACTAGCGAGTAGGATTAGATAGAGCAGGTGGTAGTGGTAAACCTTCCCTTCTTGTTCGCGATCCACTTGCATAAGCTCATGGGCTAGAGCTAGCACAAAAAAGAAGAGCTATGGTATTTATATCGAGGGATCGTCAAACACTACCTCTCCCTCTTGGTGCTCCTATGACCCTTTACATGGAGGGAGTTCCTCAGAACAGCTCTAGAAGTCAAGTAGGTCATATATATTAAGTTACCATATATATTAACTCCCTTGCAATGAAACTTTAAATAATTTATAAATTTGTTACTTCTCTTATTGACATCGAAAAGATGTTGAATGTTGGCATATGTATTTTGTGTGGCTCACAAAAAAAGAATGAAAAAGAGTTGTTGCATCTTATTGAATAAATTTAGGAAAATTTATAGCATATTAATAAATTATACTTTGTTTCCTTGTGATGCAATATTTTTCCAATATAAGGTTTACAATTACCAGGATGACCGATTTGATAATCATATCAATTTATGAAAAGAATTTGCATTCAAGAAGCATTCAAAAGGAAAGTTGTGTGAATGACATTTGTAACTTCTTTGCCTTGTCATTATCTTATTTGGTTGATCTGTCACTTTGACTTGAACATATGTACCTAAGCAAGTTATTTTAGTATGTGAAATTGTGGTTATCATTCTTTAACTATTGTTTCTTTTAAAATAAAAATATATTTATTTGTACATTGTAAGTTTCGTATATTTCAGTGATTCCTACTGTCAACAAATACCAAAAATACTTGTTGCATTTAAACAAACTATTCTTTCTTGATTCTTGTATTTGTGATTTCCTTGTTGTATGTTACTTCCTCTTGTTGTTTTCATCTTTATGCGAGTCAATCTCCTTGATTCTTGTAGTGTGTGATTTACATGTTTGGATTTAAGCCTTCTTTTCATAGATTTTGAATATCTCATTTTTATTTTGATTTTGCATTGAAAATTTACAATTAGTGTAATCATTCAAACATAAGTTTGAAATATAAGTTAAAGAAGCAAATAGTATGTCTTATTGGTTCTCTACATTTAGCAATACAACTTAGATTTACTGGAGCGTATCTTTAAGGCTGATATATCTAGATATTACCATTATTATTCTTGTGATTCTTCTTGTAGGGCTTGATTAGAAACTAAATTTACTAATGATGATTTCAATATATATTGTATCTTTCGTATTTTTAGAATAATGGTTGAGTGCTCAATATGTTATTATTAAGTAATCTTGTTGCAGTTTATGCCCTACACTATTTCTTATTTCATGTAGGATTCTTTTAATTCTTCCTTTTGAACGATGGCTTTCGTTACACTAATTTTTTCTATATGGCAAGTTCAAAACCTATGTCAGAAGCAAAAGACACCAAATGATTCCAATTTGTCTAAATGTTTATCACAAAATTACCTTATGATGATGGGAGGTAAAAAAACAACAATGGAATGTGGAATCTCGTCCAGACACTATCTTTATAAAAATGATTTGGTATATTTCTACATGCCAGTGATTTTAACCTTGGGCTCCAAATATCTTTTTTAGCTTGATATTGTAGCAGGAAAATTTTATTTTCCTATGTACTTGTACAAGAAGCCACCGTTGAAATATGGTTTCGCCCCTCTATAAATTAAACTTTATAAAATTATATGTTAAAATTTTTAACCTTTTGGCTCAAATGAAAAATCTTTTTCTCCTTCATCCCTCTTTCGACCTTCAATTATGTCTAACGTTAACCATTTGGCTCTATAATATCCTTGATGCAATCCTTTGGTTCATATTTTCTCTTATTTTTACAAGTTCTCTAAAGTAAAATTGTTAAATATTTTATTACTATGTTGCCAAATCTTATTGGTGTTAATTCGAATCCTTCTCAAATGAATAACAAAAACTACGTGTGATTTATATGTTGATCCAATAAGCTTGAAACTAATATTAAAAATATTAATTTCATGATATTTTTGCATTGACGTATTTTAAATCAACCCTTAATTTACTACCCTATTCATTTTGGAGATCTAACGAAACTTGATACTTGTTTTGTTTGACCGTCAATTTAAAAAATGATGAATATTTGTTTATTAATATTTTTCTATCAATTATCAAATTCTCTTGTTTATTTTCCTCTTTTTATTTTTTTTTACATCTCTTATTATCAATTAATAAATATACCAAGGATTCAACCTTGAAGTGAACTTACATGTTCATATTAATTGAATTTGTATATTTTCAAGTTTGGTTGGAATAGGAAAAAAGGTTATTTTCATTTTTTTATTTTGAATTCTTGAACAGGCAAAACAAAAATTATATACGTAAAGAGTCGCTTAATAAAAATCATCTTTTATTGAACAAACCATTTTAAAATGAATGTCGTCGTTATTTTCTCCATTTTTATTTTATTCTTAGTTTTAAAAGATTTAAAATTTAAAATGGTGGACAAGGTCCAAGGAGAAAAATACCATGGAACCCAAAATCAGGCCAAATATATGGTCCCATATATTTAGTAATTCAAAATTATTTTAATGGAGAAGGGCCTAAATTGCTCTTAAACTATGAGACTGTGTATAAAATTACACTTCATCTGTCACATCGGAGAAGCACCCCTTAGAAGTAACATGACGTACTTGACCTCTCGGAGGTCTTATAAAAAGTCCATACCTATCATTCATCGCATTGACATAAGTAAATTTTAAGGAAAATATAAAACTTTTCGTAGCACATCATATGCTAGAAACATCACATCATATATATATAAGATATAAGTCATAGTAAATATTTAGACTCTAAGTCTCTTTTCCATCTTAGACTCAACAATATTAGAATATGTTAGGTGCATGGCCTTTAAGACATAATACAAAACTATACAATATGTAATAGACTTTACAATAAGTACAAATTAGGACATCCTTGGACTTAACGATTCCTTTCCTTGAGCTTGGGAAATCACCTTTCATGCTCCTCAATCATAGACCTCCTTTCAGCATTCCATTACATATAATTTGTGTAAAAAGTATAGAAGAATGAGATTAGCACAAAAATGTACTAAGTATGACAACCATGCAAAAACAAGCATTTAAAAAGGGACATTTTCCTTTAAAATCATACATCATGCTTTTTGAGTAAATCTTTATAACATCTTTAAACAATATCAATTACATCATTTTCATACTTAATAGAAACCCAATTAAAGCCAAACATTATAGAAAAGCACATATAGAATGTAAGTCTAATTTGAGGTCACTTTATAGTGAGCTCATTCCTCTTTACAGTGAACTATTTCTTTTCATTCATTAGTCTCCCAAGAAATCCTATAGGGATACTTGGTGCAATGTATCACCTTAGGACCACAAGGAAAATCATACATATCATCTTCAAAAGACAATACATACCATCATAGAAGTATAATACCACATAGACATAGTTAAGTCAAGACCTTTATCATATAGTCAACAAAATCAACATCATGCATAAAGACTCATGTCATGTACATCTTCATAACAAGTAGACAAATACAACAATGCCATGCATAAGTAACACATACATAGGGACATACATTAGAACACCTTCATAGAACTTCCTAAGGAGCTAGTTGTGCAATGTCTAGATGGGTTCATTACTTGCACCTATTCTATGTAACATCCCTTAGTTCATTCTATTTAGGGTCCTAGTTATTAAACTTTCATTGTACATTTTACTTTAGGGAAACTACAGCCTTAACCGACATAGACCATGTGAATCTAAACATGGAATCCGGTGTCATATAACCCCTTACCGAAAGGAGGTGGTCTACCGGACAAACTAGAACAAATTTGACATAGCTTTATATGTGGATCCACTAGCTAGTATCCTATGGTGGCAGCACAGTAATGGAACTTGGAGGTACATGTGAAAACCCTCTTTATGCCATGATTAGGAATTTTAGTTATTCACATATGGAAATCCTATTTATGCCCATCGAGGCATTGTAGATATCCACCTCATGAGATTTATGGAGACCTACCTTCCTACCATTGAAAGGTACACAAACTCATATTCAAGTCCACTCGGTTCTAAGCTAATTTACCCTCATTGAAAACCATTATTATATTTTTACTGTATAAATCATACATTTAGGAGAGTCTTCCCCTCATACGTCTAACTCATAGGTCATAGATGGAAGTTCATCAACCTAAATTATGTATAGAATCTATTCACATGAACATAGCATATGTAAAGCCTCATCTTGTTTAGGGTACACATGAATACACCATTCAAGGCCCTCTCTTGATGAGATCTTCATACATGTGCGTCTGTATATATATATGTGAGAAAACCTTGCACATAATACATTAAGTCACACAAGTTTATACACACTTATTCACAGATATAGAAACCAAAACTAGAACTATCCTATCAAAGTACACATGTGCAATGCATAGGCAAAGTCTCATACCATTGACCATACTAGTACACCTATAAAGTCATTCATGTAAGGAATACATAACATACTTCATATACATATACTTTACTTGCATAGCAGTAGACATTAATGAATATGAGAACAACATTTCATTTAAGCACCATGACCTATACTACTTGTAATATGCATGTGAGTGAGTGTGTGTGTACATTGGTAAACATGATCACATAATGGCTATCAAAAGCATATTGAGGCAGCCACCCTCTTTGACCATAATACACCTTAAAGCAAAAACCAGACAACACACAATAGCATAGGAGACAAGTCAACTTCATATTACACTTAAAACTCCTAAGTTGTGCTATTCATGCATTTACCTAGGGGAACATAGATAAGGGTTTATTTAACCATTTATACTCATCAATAGAAGCATGTATACTCAACCCTAACAGGGATATATACATGCTTACACAATAGCCATACGATCTAAATCACAACTAGAATAGGAAAGTAGGCATAAGCTTCACATAGTATCATCATAAGTACATGCTCATATATTCATCAATTTTCCATCATGGACATAGTCAGCACATATATAATGACAATAAATTAAATACCTCCACCATAATAGGACCATACCACACAATGCCATACAAGGCTTCAACAACATCAATAATATACAGAAAGTAGAAGAGATAAGCATTCTTACCAATTTCTCACCAATTGATCATCATTAATAAATACACTTTGTTCATCAACAATTAATACATAGGGAAGTAGCTAAATGTACTTTAATCATACAAGAAACCATGTACAAGTCGCTACAAGATCATACTATAACATAATACAAGGAATCTCACATGTACTAGGAAGTAGAAGAACATAGATCTTTAATAAAATTCACTTGCATTGATCATCAATTATTTTTCTTTAATGGAATAAGCATAGGGATGTATCTAATCATACACTTAATCATAAAGAAATCATGCTTGAAGCACTTCAAGATCAAGCTACAACATAGGCATTAGATTTGTCAATTCGCTAGAGGATAGAGAAATTGCCAATACTATCAATTCCCTATGGACTTGATCATCATTCATATTTTTTCAACAATACACTCATTAGGAAGTTTCTAATTAGATGAGAAATAAAGATGAAATCATGCTTCATCTAATCACAATTCGAGATCTATCATACACTTAGCTTTTTGACTTCATAGCCTAAATGAATCTAGATCAATTCATGAAAGCCTTTCTTAATTTGATAATTAAGGATTTATACCTACGAAATTCAACAATTATATCACCCTAAAGACAGTAGCTAAAGCAGTTCATACATAGTCAAAACTCTACACAACCGATCTCACAATCGACTTAAAGGCAACATGTAGAATCATAGGCTATTCATGTTCAAATATTCATATATTTTATTATCAAGGACTGATCATCATCAATTCACCATAAATTAACGTAAATAACAATAAACACAAGCAATTGAACGTAAGATAATCACCATTTAGTCAAGAACAAGTCATAATCACAAAGCTCATGCAAGAGCTAAACAAATTTTGGAAGGAACAAGGGTTTATCATGCAATTGGAGTGAAATCACGTTCAAATAACTGTATTAACTTCAATTCATCATGATTTAATAATGAGAAACAACCCATAGCTAGATTGCAAGATTGTAAACTTGATCAGAAGATTTCTTTGAAAAACATTGAGAAGAACTCTCCAAGTGAAAGGTTACTTAATGTTTAAGGATTTGCATACCTTATATTAATTGAAAACCTATTAAAATTTATGATTCATCCATGTAAAACCCAGCTTCAATTTGTTCTTGAGCTTTACATACAATGGTGGTTTCTATAGAGAGTATTTTGGGAGGGAAAGGCTTAAAACATGTGGGTAAATTTTAGAATGGGTTGATCACGTTTTTAATGACTTATATACACCCAAAATAACTTAAATAAACCCGTAATAATCATTTTAATAAATGGGGTGAATTTCACATTCACCCCTTTAATTGGCAACAGACCTGCGTAAGAGGCAGTAGCGCGACGGATGGGCCTTGACGGGGCGTCACAGCCATGACGGGACGTCACAGGCCTCTGCTTTTGGATACAGTGACTGCCCAGGGTTCCTCCCTTCAGCCTTGGCTAATTTTCTCACGATTGGATCAACTGAAGGGGCGTCACAGCCATGATAGACCGTTGACTGCTCCATCGCCAGGATCTGCCTAGGAAAGCCTGTACACTGGTTTTGGGTCCTTTTGGGGCCTCATGTGAGGCCCTTTAGAAGTCGTACCCAGACGTTTCCAAAGTGATTAAGAACCGTAACAATTTATAGACCTTCCACATAAATTTAATCCAAAACAAACACCTATAAGACGTCCAAACAGCCTTGTCCCCAACACGACATAAGATGAACGTTTTACGGGCTATCTTTCGAACGACTTGGATGTTTTTGGGCGTTTGACCTACAAACTTCACGAAATTTCATGTAAAAACATTTAAAATAATTTTAAACCATTTTAAGATTTATTAGTCTCTTTTCATACAGATTTATGCATGCATACATATCTGAGGCACATAAGTGACTAGTCGTCGAACGTCTTGGATGTCCCTTGATGTTCGACTTCTGAATCACTTGCGACATTGTACATTGACTCTAAACCATATCATAATACATTTTAAGACTTTATAAATTTAGTAAGAACAATTTAGGCTCTAGACACCTTATCGCATTTTTAGGGTCTTACAATATCCTCCACTTGGGAACATTCGTCCTCGAATGACACTTAGGACTCTTTAATTACAACAAGGACTCCAATGCATATAAGAGCACTTCATAACCTTTAAATAAGCATAGAATAATTTTTGCACTCAATGCACACAAGCAAGCAAAAACCGTCACTCACTCACTCTTCAATGCATCAAACACAAAGGTTTTTACCATGTTAATAGCAGAACATCCTTCTCCTGATCAAAACATGATCATTACATCCTAATTTATTACTACGAAATATTAAAATGCCACCTATCGCTAGGTCATATCATATACTCAAAGTTACTTGAGCACTCATACTTCAATGCACATAAACTTGAGTTTGTTAAATCACAAAGATCTTCATTAGTTAGACATAGTACCATGAAGGTCATACTCAACCATACCATGCTTAGTAGTGTTCATGGAGGAATGTCTTGCTCCTCATCACAAATACATATATCATGAGTTCATACCTTAGCTAAGGACAAGGTCTATTTCATTAAAAAAATGAGAAAATCTCAATATTCAAACCAAGACATGCTTGTATTTTTCTTCCTCGAAAAGTCTAGATGGCAAGTCACACCAAGTACATCACAACAAAATAGGAATCCACTCCACAAATTTCTTTTCTTAATATAATACTTAACTATATAGCAAGACTCATTTTGGAAAAATAACACAAATCATAGGCACACACATGGACACTTAGCTAAACATGCTTTCACCTCTCAAGAATGAGCCTACAATTTTGCATTCCAAATCATCAAGTCACTTAATTTCAAGAGAGTCAACATATTTCATTGTAAAAGAGACTCAACTTCCATTACAAGGCTAAACAATTTACCCTAAAACTGACTATTATCAAGTTCCTTGTCTTACCTCATAAAGTCAACTTTACAATTAGCACATTAAAATGCAAGTCAACATGAGAAAACATGGACTTTATCAAAAAATTTCTTTCATACTCTTTTGAAAATTCACCATGCATCCAAGATGATGTCAATAAATTAATACCAATCGTATAAAGGTCATGCAATTCACACTTTATGCAATACTATATTCATGAACAAGCTTACTAAGAATTCATGATTTTCCAATTCAAGTAAGAATAGAAGGACAATGTAGACAATTTCTACAACTCAATACTCAAACACCATACCCCACTTAAGGTATACCCAATTAAGAGCAACTTTACCCAACCTATAGAGGATCTTAACTACACAACCTTCAGTTTCATCATTTAAACTGATTACTACTTTAGTGGGAATTTTCAGTAATTCAATTTAGCAACACTAAGGAATTCTAAACCTTATCATTTTAGACAAATCATTCTGAACAATCAATTTTGATCATGATACTCAGTTCAGATAAGGTCTTCCTTCAATGCAATAGATACAACAAGGAGGTTCATAAAACAATAAGAAGTTTAGAAATAACTCTACGACTCATCATGTCATAAGATTCTCATTGTTTATTTCAAATAGAAAAACTCCTTTTCACATTCATTATCATGTTCGTATTCATCAATTCGACAAATATTTCAACAATATCCAATCAAAGGACAATTTAGTTGGTACTTTAAACATGTTACAATAAGTTTCCTAGTCTTTATAGTGAGCATTCTTGCAAATATCCTGAAATGCAATATTTAGACGTTTGATGGAACAGGCATGACAATTTAGGATACAAAGCTTTACCAACTCCTACTTCATAAGAATGCATATTATCATCACAAGTAAGATCAGGTCTTTGAAAGGGACTCCAATTTACGCTAGCAACTTATGAAGTACCACTTATATACAAAAAGAGCCAATGCACACTTTTA
Source organism: Solanum arcanum (assembly GCA_027789145.1). Classification (NCBI taxonomy): domain Eukaryota; kingdom Viridiplantae; phylum Streptophyta; class Magnoliopsida; order Solanales; family Solanaceae; genus Solanum; species Solanum arcanum. Next base: position 21,449,138 of record CM050936.1, on the reverse strand, counting down.
ATCACATAATCATTGGGTAGCATACTTCCATAGGTACTTAGTAACCATTCCAAGTACAAATCCTCGTATTTGGCTACCATCATTCAAAACCATATAGGAACACAACAATCCAAGAGAATTCACTTTATCCACCATAACTTCTAGCATGATTTAACTATATCATGACATATATTATTCAACATAACTAAATATTTCATATATTGGCATAATTGGCATCACATCATCAAATAAGAGATATTTCATACATAGTAAGGTAAGATAACCAATCATCATCCCCATAGAGTTAACATGTGCAATGACCATGTAAAGCCCCATAACCCTACTAAATCAAGTAAACCAACGTGAACTACAATTAGAACCATACTCCACTAATGTATAACCTTCATGCATGCATAACTCCATAACATTAGCACACTAGGTTATTTACATGTTAATAAGCATTGTGATCATCACATAAGGTAATTTAGATTTATCATCATACAAATACATAATATTAACCTCCTTAGGTCTCCATCTAGGCTAACTAGTGCAAGACACATGTAGATTCCCATACCCCTACCTAAGTCAAGTTAACCCTTTAAGTTGCCTTATTTAGTTTATACATAATCAAATAAGGAAAAGTGTCACCTTCACGCATACTCAATCAAACCATAAAACAAAGATAGTCATCTCAAACTCACCTTCTCTACCTCAAGCATAGAGAAATCTCATACAATAAATCACATCTAAAAGACCACTGGACAAGAAAACATAAGAGAGAGATTTTAAAGAGTTAAGTTCTATGGCACGACATGAGAATGATGAAGAAGGTAAACTCTATCGTCCTATAGCCTCTCGTACGATTTGATGTGTCGCAACTCAACACCAATGATACAAGACAATACTAGATAGGCAATAAGAGACTTCTTGGACCTTAAACCACCTTTATAACCTCGTGCTTTGATACAACGTTTGTCACGTTCGGGATGGGCCAACTAAAAGTAACATCGCGTATTTGACCCCTCGAAGGTCTTATACAATCCTCTAGCTATCATTCATCGCATTGACATAGTAAATTTAGAGGAATATTTAAAACTTTTCATAGCACATCATATGCTAGAAACATCACATCATATATACATAAAATATAAGTCATAATACATTTTTAGACTCTAAGTCTCTTATCCATGCCAGAATCAACAACATTAGAATACGTTAGGGATACGACCTTTAAGACATAATACAGAACTATACAACATTTAATATACTTTACAATAAGTACACATTAGGACAATTCAAGTATTCCTTTCCTTGAGCTTCGGAAATCACCTATAAAGCTCCTAAAACATAAACCTCCTTTAAGCATTCCATTACATACACTTTGAGTAACCTCACTTAAGTCATTATATTTAGGATCTTAGTTATTTAACTTCCATTGTCCATTGTACTTTAGGGAAACTTAGCCTTAACCGACATAGACCATATGATGCTAAACATGGAATTCGGTGTCATCAAATCCCACACTGAATGGTGGTGGTCTACCGGCAATAGTAGAAACAAATGTGACGTAACATTCTAGGTGGATCCACTAGCTAGTATACTATGGTGGAAACATAGTTGTGGAACTTGGAGGTACATGTGAAAACCCTCTTTATTCAAAGATTAGGCATTATAGTCATTCACTTATGGAACCCCTATTTATGCCCATTGAGGCATTGTGGTTATCCACCTCATGAGATTTATGGTGATCAACCTTCCTACAATGCGAAGGGACACACACTCATATTCATGTTCACACTGTTCTAAGCTAAGATCCCTTTATTGAAAATGTTTATTATATTTTTACTTTATAAATAATAGGTCTAGGAGAGTCATCCTTTCATATGCTTAACTCATAGGTCATAGATAAAAGTTCATCAACCTAAATCATGTAAAGAATCCATTCACATAAACACAACATAGGTAAAGCATCATCCAGTTTAGGATACACATGAATACACCATTCAAGGCCCCTTCCTTGACTAGATATTCATACATGTGTGTGTACTAGATATATGCGAGCAAACCTTTCACATGACACATTAAGTCATGCAAGTTCATACACACATATTCAAACATACAGAAACCAAAACTAGAACTATCCTATCAAGGTAAATATGTGTAATGCATAGGCAAAGTCCCATACCCCTGACCATTCTTGTACACTTATCAAGTCATGCTAGTAAGGAATACATAACATACTTCACATACATATACTTTACATGCATAGTTGTAGACATTAGTGAATATTAGAACAACCTTTCATTTAAACACCATGACCTATACTACTTGTAATATGCGTGTGAGTAAGTGTGTGTGTACATTGGTAAACAAGATCACATAATGGATATCAAAAACATATTGAGGCAGACACCCTCTTAGTCCATAATACCTTCAAGCATAAACCACACAACACACAATAGCATAGGAGACAAGCCAACTTTAGATTAAACTTAAGACACGTAACTTGTGCTATTCATGCATTTACATAGGGGTACATAGATAAGGGATTATTGAAACATTTTTTCTCATCAATGGCATCATCTATACTCAACCCTTACACAGATGTTTACATGCTTACAGGATAGACATACGATCTAAATTACAACTAGAATAGGAAAGTAGGCATAAGATTCACATAGTATCATCATGAGTACATGCTCATTTATTTACATTCATGGCCATTGTGAACACATATATAATGACAATAACTTACACACCTCCACCATAAGTGGACCATACCACACAATGTCATACAAGGCTTCTTCAACTTCAATACTATATGTAAAGTAGAAGAGATAAGCATTCTTACAAATTTCTCACCCTTTTATCATTATTCAACAATACACCTTGTTATTCAACAATTAATACATAGGGAAGTATCTAAGTGTACTTTAATCATAGAAGAAAACATGTACAAGTCGCTAAAAGATCCTACTATAACATAATACAAGGCATCTCACATGTACTAGGAAGTAGAAAAACATAGATCTTTAATCCAATTCACTTCCATAGATCATCAATTATATTGAATTAATGGCATAAGTCGAGGGAAGTATCAAACATACAGTTAATGATAAATAAATCATGCTTAAAACACTTCAAGATCAAGCTGCAAACATAGGCATTAGATTTTTCAAGTCGCTAGAGGATAGAGGAATTTGCAAATACTATCAATTCCCTAAGGCTTTGATCATGATTCATATTTTATCAACAATACCCTCTTTAGGAATTAGCTATTAATATAAGAAATAAAGACGAAATCATGCTTCATCTAATCACAATTTGAGATCCATCACATACTTAGCTTTTTGACTTCATAGCCTAAAGGAATCTTGATCAATTCATGCAAGCCTTTATTAATTTGATCATTAAGGACTTATTCCTATGAAATTCATCCATTATATCACCCTAAAATAGTAGCTACAGAAGTTCATACGGAATAAAAACTCTACACAACTGATCTCACAATCGACTTCGAGGCAATTTGTAGAAACATAGGCTATTCATGTTCAAATCTTCATATATTTATCATCATGGACTGATCAGGATAAATTCACCATCAATTATGGTAAGTAACAATAAACACAAGAAATTCAACGTAAGAGAATCACCATTTAATCAAGAAAAAGCCATAATCACAAAGACCATGCAGGAGTTGAACCAATTTGGGAAGGAAAATGGGTTCATCATGCAATTGGAGTGAAATCACGTTCAAATAACTGTATTAACTTCAATTAATCATGATTTAATAATTAAAAGTGTTTTCATAAAGAACCCGTGGCTAGATTGGATGATTGGAAACTTGATCATAAGATTTCTTTGCAAAAAATTGAGAAGAACTCTCCAAGTAAAAGGTTACTTGAAGATGAAGGATTTCCATGCCTTAGATTAGTTGAAAAACTTTTAAACATTATGATTAATCCATGGAAAACCCATCTTGAATTTGTTCCTGAACTTCACCAATAATGGTCGTTTCTAGAGAGAGTATTTTGGGAGGGAAAAGCTTAAAACATGTTGGTTAATTTTTTGAATGAGTTTATCACGTTTTTGATGACTTATATACCCCCAAAATAACTTAAATAAACCCTTAGTAATCAGGTTAATATATGGGGTGAATTTTCCATTCACCCCTTCAATTGGCAGCAGACCTGCGCAGGAGACAGTCGCGCGATGGATGGGTCCTGACGAGGCGTCACAGCCACGACGGGCCGTCATAGGCCTCCCTCATTGGCTACAGTGGCTGCCCATCTTTCATACCTTCACCTTTGGCTAAGTACCACACGACGGTACCCCTTTTACAGGGCGTCACAGCCATGAAAGGCCGTTGACTGCTCCGTCACCATGGTCTGCCTGGGACAGCCTGCACACTGGTTTTTTGTCCTTCTTTTAGGGCCTCTTGTGGGTATCTTTAGAAGTCATACCCGAATATTTCCAACGCGATTACGAACATTAACAAGTTATATACCTTCCACATAAATTTCGTCCAAAAAAATACCTATAAGACGACCAAAAAGCCTTGGCCCCAACATGACATTCGATGAACGTCTTAGGGGCTATCTTTCGAACGCTTTGGACGTTTGACCTTCAAACTTCACGAAACTTCAAATAGCAACATTAAACATAATTTTAATCCATTTTAATACTTATTAGGCACATTTCATACATATTTAGTCATGCATGCATACATGAGGCCCATAAGAGACTAGTCATCGCACGTCTTGGACTTCCTTGACGTTCGACTTCCAAATAACATCAAACATTGTACACTGCCTATAAACTATATAATAAGAAATTTTAGGAACTTATAAATTTAGGAATAACAAGTAAGGATCTAGACACCTTATCCCATTTTTGGGGTCTTACAATCAACCTTATGAGTGTGGGCAATAAGATTAAAGGTAGGTTTGAGCCCAAAGATTGGCGTCACAGATATTTGGAGACCGATGGTGAATGGGGGGAAATTTTGCACCCTTTAAAATATTTGAGAGCATTTTAGGCCCCTCTTCGTGAATATTATATCATTTTAATTAAATGAATGTGTATTGACCTTTTCACTTAACTCAATGAATTCCTAATTGAAGATCTAGTTTAATAATAATATTTAAGTTATATAAAAGAATGAATAATCAAGAAATCATTAAGCTAAAATTTTTAATTACATACTCATAAAAACATACTTTTATACACCCTATGATTAACTTATTTCTTAAACAATTAAAAAAAATGCATATTAAAAAGGTTTGGCTGCAGTTTTTTTATTTTGTACATTATTGAACCTACAATATTTTGTTATAAATATATGGTATACATCTTACTTGTTAATATTATTCCATATAGACATAAATTTTCAAGATATACATTTCAAAAATGAATGGTACTTTATGATGCAATAAATAAATAATATTGTAATCAAGTCTTTTCATCTACTCTTATTAGAATTCTTATAGAAAAACCTATAAAAATAAAAACGGAAGGAATTTTTTGAGTAATACATTATAATATTATGACCGAGTCTTTTTATCTACTCTTATTAAAATATTACTTAATTTATCAGATGTTTTAGAAAATTGCTCTACCTTTTTGTTCTGCCAATTTCATTTGATTACAACAATATATTTGTATTAATTCATATCAAGTACTGCCAATTTTCAAAGAATGTAGCATGATTTTTAGGATTAATGTTTAGAAGGAAGAAAAAAATTTCACAAAAATCTTCCTTTGGAAGGTATAGCCCGATTTTTTTTTTTAAAAAAAAGATTTTGATGTTGATAATTGATGCTGTAATTTCTATTGACACCACAATAGTTCGTTAGGTTACCTTTTCATATTTCACATATTTTAATAATACTTGTATATTGTCACGACCCGAGCCTACACTGGATGTGGCCAACACTCGAGAATCATTGTTGGTCCCCAAGCGAAAACTCATCCTTATCGACTATAAGCGCATGACTAAATCAAGCATACATAGCTTAAACAATGAATAAAAAATCATGAAAGTTCAAACACAAAGCTTTAAGTCAGATCAAAAACATTGAATAAAAGTAAATTAGTCAACTAGCCATAACATAGGAAATTTAAGTGTTTAAAACATTTCCCTAAACAAATAAACAAACTTCTGAAACTCTACCGTCTATCTACTGACAAAGATGGAAGTGGGGACAAGACTCACGACATCCTAACAACTGATATAACTGAAAGGTAAATGAAATCATCCTAAAGCAAGGAGATTTACCATAGCTGACCCAAATTTCATGTGATATCAACAAAGATCCTGTTAATGGTCCGGAATACTAGGATTTGCAGCATAAAAAGATCAAGGACAAATGGCTCACTACGTGGAATGTAGGAACACATAAGGGAAATCCTAAGAATAACATAAACTAGAACTTGATTAAAAGGTAACATAATTACCTCTTCTATACTAACTCAACTAAACTCAAGAATAAGATAGTCAACTCAAATATTAAATAGTCAACTCAAAGAGATAAGGCTCAACTCAATAATAAAATATTCAACTCAGTATAAAGGAACAATAAGATATGCAAAATAATTAAAGCTTTTAAAAAATAGTAGAAAGCAATTCACTGTATTTAAGAATACCTTATAATCAATTTGTATACAAGGATACAATATAACCTTTGTTTCTAAATGAAAATTCAAATATATTTGATGTATATAAAAATACAATTATTGTTGTAGGAGTTTCTCTAATCGAAAATAATCACTTAAGAGCTATCGTTATGATACAACGTTTTGCCTCACACTGCAAGGATCGTCCTATACCTTTTCATTATTATAGAACCGTAACTACTAAGTGGATCATCTATTCTATGATAAAAATCACTAAGGAATAATCTAAAGAGTTTGATACTTTTCTATGCATGATGGCTACATGATTAATGGGGGTTGTTACTATATCGGTGTTCAATATTTCTCCAAGAATATCATACCAGCTCTAATGTTTAAAAAAATACTTCTTTCGATGAATTGAAATAATTGCTCAAAACTTAACTCAAAGACAGTTTTTGAAATCAAACTTTCCTCTATTTCTTATTCATGAAAACGCATACCTTTACCAGTAAACTATCTCAAAGGCTTTTTGGAAATCTCACTTCTATTTTGGAAATCAAACTTTCCTCTCTTTCTTATTCATGAAAACGCATACCTTTACCCGTAAACTATCTCAAAGGCTCTTTGGAAATCTCACCTCCCTTTCACATTTATATGTGAAAATATTTATTCTTTGGGAATACTTAGTTACCATATATTGTTTTCAAGAAACTGAACTTCACTTTTACTCTTACTCAACGCAATGTTCAAGTCTTAAAACAAAGCTAAAATATTTGTAAAAAGACTTCCGAAAATATGGTTCATGCTGAAATATCGACTTGAATGACTCAATGCAAGGTTTTCAATAACCACAAATGAAAATCAATACTTGGAACTTAAGAACTTAAGTGATAATACTCATGTTAAGAATGCATAAATAAGAGTGTTCATGTAGAAGTACAAGCATGAACTACTGAACTCAAGGACTTAATGATATTTCTCATCTCAAGATTGCTCAACTTCAAGGATTCATATGGTATTATGGGAATGAAATGTTCAACTCAAGGACTTCATGGGTAATATGTAATATTCTAATGATTAAAAATATAATCTAAAAGGGGATTAAAAACTCAATACTAAAGGCTTAGAACTTCAAGATAATACTCCTCTCAACAATTCAAAATCTATGGAATTGATGCAGAAGTTATGGGCATGAACAACTCGACTCAAGGTTCAAGATATCAGTATGGCAATAATGTATACGAATATTCTAATTCCCATACTTATTTACTCAATACATCACTCAAAGCGATGACGGATCTCAAAGGATTCTCACTTGAAGTCAAAGGCTTCCTTGAACACTACTCTTAACTCTGTTTTGAATGTAAATAATGAATTCAAGAGTTATGATTCATGATATGAAAAATATCATGATGATAAAGTGGATGCATGTATTCATTTTTCTTACTTTCATACTCACTTTTTGGAGTCCTGAAACCAATTCTCCTCCAAAGGACTCAAAGAGAACTTAACTTTTAACTTTACCTTGAATTTAAATTACGAATAAAAAGTATTTCTAGGTGTTTAGAATTTATTAGAATCAAATGGAATGAAGATACATGTTGAATGGGCTCAAACTGAACAACCAATGGAAACGGAGTGGCTGGAGGCGACACTAGCTTATTCCGGGCATTGGCCGCCAGCCCTTAACATCCGAGGCAGCATATGAGCGCACTATAGGGGCTTCCCTCAGACCCGTGGTCATATCTGAGGAGAACCATACAACCTTTTCAAAAATGATCGAAAGAACTCTCAAGACTTAACTAATAAATTTACCATGAATTTTAGTTATGAATTCAAGGGATTTCTAGGTGTTTGGAAGTAGTTTGAAGTGATCAGAATTAAAGGGAATGAAGATACACTTTAAATGGGATGAAACTTAATAACCAAGAGAAAAAGAGATGGGGCAGGCGACCCTGGCGCATTCTGGGAACTAGACACAAGCCTAACATCAGAGACTCCATATAGGCGCACTGCAGGGGCTCCGCAGCCCCTTGGGCACATCTATGAAGCACCTCGCCATCCTCTCCTAAAGACAAGTTCAATGATTTTTTGCCTCTTGTTTTCTGATCCTAAATCGCTCTTAATAGATTTCCTTTCTAAACTTTTCCTTAGATTTATTTACCCAAACTAAACACACACTAATCTTCTCAAGACAACACTCAAACAATCACTTTCATCTTAAGAAATCTTCAAAACCTCAACAAAACAAGATGTAGAATGAACTGTAAGAACATGCTTAGAATAACAAGTTCGGTGTGTGGTTGGACAAACCCAACACTATGGAAGCTTACATAACTTTTGGGGATTAAACCCTTGGCGAAAATCGACAACAACACGCAAGAATCTCCATGAACGTTTGATCCTCTCCTCTTTTCTCTTCTTTGTTCTTCTTGAACTCTCAACTAAAATCCTATATGTATATTAGGATTATAAAATTGAACCCAACAACATTATTCCCATCAAATATTACTAAAAATGAATTAAATTTTAATGGATAGGAAAAAGACCTTCCCATCACTTTTTTTGGCTAACTTTATAATTGGACAAATTAACTTCAAAAGGTCATACCTCACTTATCAGAACACAAAACTTAGAAAACTTAGTGGCATTGAAAATATAATTCAAATATATTTACTAATGTATCTTGTAATAAACCTAAATAATCATATTCTAGGACTTATAGACGTTTGAAGTGGTCCCAAAACTCATACTTAGCTTAACACTCCAAATTTTAGATTTTTTTATTTTCAATCAGTTCTTTTAGAACTCAAGGTGCTACATCATGTGAGATGACCTTATTACTAATGAAATTTTAAATTCCTTGGAAAAAACTTACTTACTACGATGGATCGTTCAAGTCTTTGCTTAAAATGTTTCAGGGTGTTACGTTATCTCCTCGTTGGGATCATTCATCCTCAAATGGCGGTTGAACTTTGTATTGAATGAGGTTACTCTTACTAGGTTCTGAGTCTAATGGCACTCTCTCACTATATATAAGATTACCCAAATCCTTATGTTTGGTTCTATACCTCTCTATAGGAAATACAGCCCAAGACTATTACTCCTTACTGCCACATTCAGGCTTTGTACTCTACCGACTCCACAGACTCCTACTAACCAAATTCTTCAGAATCAACTAAGTGATCTCATTTAAATATTTCATATAGTAAAATCTCATCCTCCTTTTTTAATCATTTATAAACCTAGATGTATTCATCACACCATCAATATAATGATAAGAACATCAAGCTCCTCTTTCTAACATCACTCTATTACAAAAAGGAAGTCAGAAAAGATATCTCCCTTACTCTTAGGAAATCATTGCTATCTTACACTCAAGGACTTGACTTGATTCCTCATATTTCATCTCCCCCTTTATGTCTAAATATTACACTTCAAAGATAGGGACCTATTCCAACATCACTAGCTGTTCTACAACCTCTATTACACTAACATTCGGTAGAATCTTATCTCAAAATTATCAAAATCTCAAAATGCAGGTACTAAGGTTTATTTATAAGGTCTTATCTTAACCTCTTAATTCTTTTGTGACTCTTGTTACTTAACCACACTTCACTGCCTTTATATATAGGTTAGGGTCTCTCACTTGTACTACTCATATTTATTCACTCAGCATCTCAAATCCGCACCTACTCTATGTCAAGTCTACTAGATCAAATCACGAAAATAACATCATCACTTTCATGTTTTCATTATTTTGATAATGATACTCATCTCAAATTCAAGCTTAATGCTTATTACTTAACCAGGATATCAATATGCTTGCTCACCTACTATACTATACCTTATTACTTGGTCAGTTCTATAAGTTATGAACATCATGACCCTCTCAAGCAAATCATAATCCTAGCTTAGATCTATCGTTTTATAAATACTATGTTCTCTTATTCACACATGAATTTAGTCTCCTCTAATATGATGGCACATCAACATCAACTCTATTCTTGTCAAAGTGATGTACTTATCTCATCTTTACTAGCAACTCTTACTCTACCCATAAGGGAAAACATCTCGTCAATAACTTACTTGGTGCATGACTATAATTACATAGCTTGTCGTAACACTATCTCCCATATTAGATTACTAAGTCTCTGCATAATATTCTCTTAACTTAAGGGGAACTATTGACTACTATTGTTCATAATCTCATAGATCATGCTATCTTTTTGATGAAAATAATACCCAAACTCTAAATATAACTCCTCAGAAGGATCTCAGTAGAAACAATGCTCAAGGAAAAAATTACAACACGCTTCAAGCTCAATCACACAATTTATAAGAATATGGGTGAATTACTCTGAAACTAAACACTTAAATTACTCTTGGGCTTCTCTCAAGCCCTTCTGGACTCTCATGACATTCTCAGGACTTTTGCTAAAAACAACTCATCGATAAGGATCTTTACACATTACTTTTCACGACCTCTAGTATGATGGGTAGTTGATAACTCTAAAAACGTACAAGTAAGAATAAAATATCTATGACATACCTCTATTGCACTATTAAGGGTATGAAAGAAGTAAACTTTTAAAAAATGTATGTAGTCCCTCAATTATAGAAGTAAGCCTTCACAACCATAAATAAAGTCCTACCGACACAGCTTCATAGACACCTTAAGACACTTGAATTATGTGCTCTAATACCAATTTTTTCATGACATGAGCCTACAACCTATTATGTGGTCAGCACTTGAGATCCATTTTAGGTCACCTAGCGAACCCTCATCCTTGCTAACTACAAGTGAAAGACTAACTCAAGCTTAAAAACCGAATAAAAATCCATGAAAACTCAAACACAAAACTTTAACTATCAGAAACTCAAAATAAAAATAAATTATTCAACTAACATAAAATATAGAACTTAAGTCTTTAAAAAATTTAATAAAATAACTGAACAAACTTCTTAAAATCTACCATCTATCTATGAAGTCTCTAACTGACAAAGATGGAAGTTGGGACAAGACCCACGACATCCTAACAAATGATATATCTTAAAGGTAAAGGAAATCTTTTTGAAGCAATGAGGCCCACCATAGTTAACTCAAACTCCATGTGATATCAACGAAGCTCCAGTTGATGATTCTGAATACATCGATCTACATCATGAAAAGATGCGACCCAAATGGCTCAGTATGTGGAATGTACGAGCATGTATGATGAATTCTAAAGCACAACATAAGCTTGAACTTGATAAAAAAGAAAAATATTTACCTCTTCTCAACACATTCAACTCAACTCAACTCATGAATAAGATACTCACCTCAAAGATAAAATATTCAACTCAATGAAATAAGGCTCAACTCAATAATAAGATATTCAACTTAGTAATACGCAATAATAAGAGATGCATTATATTGAAAGCTTTTAAAAAATAGTAGAAAGCAACTCAGTGTATGTAAGAATACATTATACTCATTTTTTATATAAGGATACAATATAAACTTTGTTTGTATATGAAGATACAAATACTTCTAATGTATATAAAAATACAAAATAATGTTGTGGGAGTTCCATTAATCAAAAACCATTACTTGAGAGTATCGTGATGATACAACGTTTTGCCTCATGCTGCCAAGGTCATCATATACCTTGCCATAAGTATAGAACCTGAACAACTAACTGGATCCACTAGTCTATGCTAAAAATAACTAAGGAATCATCTAGAAAGTATGACTCCCTTCTACTCATGGTGGCTATATGGTTTATGGAGGGTATAAGTTGTCTAAGCTCTCCTCCATATCGGTGCTCAATACTACTCCTAAAATATGATACCATCTCTTATGTTTAAAAATATACTTCATTACTATATTTGAGATAATTGCTCAAAACATTGATCAAAAGCTATCTTTGAAATCGAAGTACCGTCTCTTTCTTATTCATTAAAACACTTACTCTTCAACTGAAAACTAGCTCAAAGACACTTTTGAAATCTCAGTTCCCTTTCATATTTAATTATTAAAATATTTACTCTTTGGGAATACTTAGTTCCCATATAATATTTGTAAGAAACAGAACTTCACTTTTCCTCTTACTAAACTCTTAAAACAAAGTTAAAGCGCTTGTAAAAGAGTTCTTAAAATATGGTTCATGCCTGATTATGGATGTGAACGTCTCAATGCAATGTTTCCAATAAGTATACATAAAATTGAGTACTTGGAACACAAGAACATCAATGATACTACTCATTTCAAGAATGTTCAACTCAAAGGGTTACTGCAGAATTATGAGCATGAACTACTTTACTCAAGGAATCACTGATACTTCTCATCTCAAGATTTTTCGACTTATCATGCGGAATTATGGGCATGTACAATTCCACTTAAGGACTCCATCGGTAACATGTAATATCTCATGAGTAGAAGTATTTTCTCAAAGGGGATTTGGAAATCAATATTCAAGACTTGAAACTTGTAAATACTACTCTCAATGATACTCAATTATGGAATTCATTCAGAAGTTATGGGAATGAAAAACTCGACTAACGGTTCAAAATATCAATAAGGAACTCATGTATACGACTCTTCTAATTCTCATAGTTACTTACATAAAACTTAACTCAAAGCGATGATCGATCTTAAAGGATTCACAAATAAACTCGAAGGCTTCCTTGAACTCTAATCTTAACTCTCTCTTTAATGTAAATTATGAAATCAAGAGTTATTGGTAATGATATGAAGAATATCGTTATGATAATGTGGAATCATGGATACATTCTCCTCACTCTTTTACTCACTTTCTCGAGTCTTGAAACGAATTATTATAAAATTGTACATGACTCCTCAAAAGAGACTTCCACAAAATGATCGTAAGAACTCAACACTTAACTTTTGACTTTACCCTGAATTTGAATTACGAATTCAAGGTTATGACCATGTTAGCAATGATTTGTAGGTATTTGGAAGTAGTTTATAGTGATTAGAATCAAAGCGAGTTAAGATACACTTTAAATGGGCTCAAACTTGACAAGATGGAAAAGGAGGGGGGAAAGGCGACCCTAGCGCATTCCAGGCGTTGGACTTCAGCTCCTATAATAAGAGGCTTCATATGGGCGCACTCAAGGGGCATCACCCCAGCCCCTTGGGCGCTTCGCGCTGACCTCTTCCCAGTCCATGTTCAATAAATTTTTCCTCTAATTTTTTGATCGTAAATCATTCTTAATAGATTTCTTTTATAAAGTTTTCCTTACCTTCAATTATCTAACTTATGTACAGACTAATAAACTCAAAACAATCACTTTCATATCAAGAAATATTAAAAACCCCAACCAAACAAGATTTAGAATGAGATTCAAGAACATTTCTCTAAAACTTAAATCCTTCAATTCTTTAGAGGAGTGAAATCAGACTGAAAATAACATGTTTGACGTCCGGGTTAACAAACTATTTGTATGGAAGCTCACACACCTATTAGGGATCAACCTATGTTGAAAATCTGCAACAACACACAAGAATCTCGACGAATGCTTGATCCTCTCCCCCTTTCTCCTTTTTTCTCTTCTTTTCTCTTTTTGAACACTTAACTAAAAACTTAACCTTACATTAGATTTATAAAATGAACCTTATAGGATTATATCCCTAAAATATTACTAAAAATTAACCAAATCTGATTGGGTAAGAAAAAGATCAAAATACCCCTCTCTATTTTTGGCTAACTTTCCTTAACTGGACATCCTAACATTAAAAGGCCATATCTCTTTCATCCGAACTTAAAACTTAGCAAACTTGGTGGCGTTGGAAAGATAATTCAAAGATATTTCTCAAGGTACCTTGTAGAAAACCTAAATCATCATGTTGTAGGAGATATTTACGTTTAAAGTTTACTCAAAACTCATACTTAGCTTAATCTCAAAATTTTTTTATTTATTTCCAATTTAGTTCTTATAGAACTCAAGGAGCTACATCTATGACCTGACCTTAATACTAAAGAAATTTTAAATTCCTTGCCAAATACATAGTCACTACGAAAGATGTTTCAAGTCTTAACTCAAAAAATTCAGGGGTGTTACATAGATAGTATTGTTTCATGTATTATTGTTTCATTTAAAATTCTATTTACTTTATATTTTACTTTATATGAGCATGGGTTTTTTGTTGCCTTTCATTATAAATATTATTTTATTATTATACTCTTATTTTAGTTTTAATTTTCTTATTAGGTATCTAAACGGATTAAAACTATAATGCTTTTCGGTGTGAATATTAGGTAGGCCAACTTCATCTTAATTTAGCATGTTCAAGATTAAAAATATTAGTAATCTAGTAATGGAAGTTTCTTGTAATCAAAATTCCTAGCATAGTTTTTGATGAATCTAAAGTGAAAAGACAACAATAATTGTTTACTTAAAGAATAATCTCATAAATATACTTTCTATCTTCTTATGAATTAATATTAAATTTTAAGCAAAGAAATATGTGTATATTTATGTACACAAATTTAGATAAATTTTATTATTTTACCATTTAGTTTATGGAGTATTGTTGCTATTATATGATGTTTCTAACTACATCAATCATCCACAGAAGAAAGTTCCTAGAGTTATTAGAGCTTCCAAGTGTATGAATGATATATATTTGTGTTATTTATATCTCTTCTCCTATTTTTAGCTTTTATCGTTATCCTGTTTAAGTTTTCTGCTTTTCATTTGTCTATTATACATTAACTTCATATTGCTTTTTTCTTTATTATATATCAACCAAATCTCAAAAGTGAAGCATACTTAACCATTTATAAAATAAATGTTCATAATTCTTAAGAAATTA
The DNA here is from genome assembly GCA_027789145.1 of Solanum arcanum. Classification (NCBI taxonomy): domain Eukaryota; kingdom Viridiplantae; phylum Streptophyta; class Magnoliopsida; order Solanales; family Solanaceae; genus Solanum; species Solanum arcanum. The sequence goes on along the minus strand of CM050936.1, from coordinate 21,433,723 downwards.
AATTGTGTGATTACACTTTGTATAGATTATATGCTCATAGTTTGTATTTTGAGGAGAGTGTTTTGTTAAAGTTTATTTGGATGGAAAGTGTAGTAGCATATAATATAATGGTATTGTGTTTCATTCTTTCTTTGTATATATTTTTCATTGAGGTATCAACTATATATATTTTTAAATTTTTATATGATACAATTTATGGAGTTGATCATTTTTAATTATTACGTACTAATAATAGAAATGTTTCTATATAGTAATTCACAAAAAGAAGATTTATACATTAAGATTTTTATAAGGCTTCTAATTATAAGATAACTTTATGAAATATCAAATGATATCACGACATTACTATTAATATAATTTACGATTTGTGATCATTAAAAAATGAATGTAAGGGAAAAAAAATCAAATATCAAATAATATAATGAACATGAGTATATTAATATAGTTTAGAAGTTATAGGATAGGATCATCAAAAGTTATGACAGTAAGGAAATGAAATGAAATTAAAAGTTTCTATTAAAGAATATGAATAAATGAAGTATTGGTAATTGATAATTTCATTTTTGTACAATAATAAGAAATATTATAAAAAACAATATATATATATATATATATATATATATATATATATATATATATATATATATATATATATAAAAGATGAATATGATTCTTGGCCAAAAAATGTGTCATCTCACTTGACCATAGATAATTTATATGTTGTTAAAGAAAGTTGTAATGACCTTTCTGGTCATTTTGAGTACTAAAGCATTTTATTTCATAAAATATTTTTTGATAGATTTTAAATGGGTATTTTATACTATTTATAACTATATTTATAAATTTAGTTTGATAGTTTTTGTGATTAGTTTAGTTTGTTATCAAAGAAAAATATTAAAATAAATAGTGGTTAACTTTCTTGACTTTTGTAATTTTAAAGTATAAAATTAGGGTAATAGTTGAATGGTAGAAAAGAAAAAATTAATGAAAAGAGTCGCACGGTGGTATAGAAGTATAGAAAGGACAGCCTCAGGTAATCCCTTTAACTTTAATTCATCTTAGCATAAAAATTATGAGTATTTTTATTGAATTAGCGTTAGTGAATACTCATCTCTAATTGTGGAAGATGATTAAAGATGGAAAGCTGCTATTTAAGAGGTCATACTGTTTTTCTAGTCGGTCGATGATGACAAAGTTTTCTCTATGTCCATTATTAATTTACTCATTGTGAAGTACAAAAAAAAAATATGTGGCAGACGATTGATTATTTAGTTTAAGGAGTGAATTGTAGGAGAAAATTTATATAGTTGAAATTGTTGTTATGTGCTAATGGACAAATTGTTGTGTTTAGCAACGTGTGAATGGAAAAGAAAAGATAGTATGGAAAAGTGAGAGAAACAATTTGGAGGAAAATTGAAAAATCATTGGTAAAGTGCAAATGAAAAGTAATTTCTCCTATATCGGCAAAAGAATGGAAAATTGTTGTCCTTATATGAAGAAACACTTCATTTACTTCTTAAAGAGCTAAGAAGAAGGTGCCCCTCGTCGTCGTTGCTCACTCGGCCTTGGCAAAATTTATTTAATTGGTTTTTGTTAATCAATTAAATCATATTAATCTTATCTCTTATAAATTAATTGAGGATGTTAGTTAATTAGTTAATTAACATAAATAATTCGCGGGTAACAATAACGTTTTCGAAAAGCCGTTACTTTCACAACAGACACATTTTCTGAAAAGGTTGTTATTTTTTGTAAAAGGCACAACTTTCTGAATAAAATTGGTCTGAAAAGATTTCTCAGAACATAAACGTTTTTTTGCTGAAAATTGCTATAAAAGAAAACAATTTTTTTGTTTTTTCAAAAACTACAAAAATTTTCCTTCTCTGCATATATTTTCTCTAAAAATCAAGTGTCGATCGACTGAGCATGTGTGACTTGTTAATGTTCTTAAGTTCGTTGAAGTCAATGAAGTTTGAGGTATTACTATTTTTTTAACAAGATTAATCTTTTTTATCTTGGAAGAAATTAATCCATAACCTCGGGTACGGTTATGCGATTAAATTTCTTAAGGAGACACAATAATTTCTATGGACTCGTATTATTTTGTTTACTGTCTACTTCATCTTATTTCTTATTCTTTTTTTACTAGACTTATAAGTATAGCTTTATAACAAGCTTAAGAAATTTACTAAGTTTCTGTATTTGAGGTTTCTGGAGATTAAAACCTTTATGATTTTCTGGTCTAGTTGAATTTTTAAATTCATTCGATTAACGATTAAAAGAACATAAAATTTTTATCTTTAGAAACAATATGTGCAAAGATTTGTTCTGTACTATTAGTATTTCAAATACAAAAATTATCTACCATTTGTGACAGAAAAATGACGAATTCATGTCAAGTAGATGCTAGAGCAGTGACAATTGCATTAGTAAGTGCTGCAACAACATCAGTCTCACACAATAGTTCAACTGCTGCCTTTGCGCCTTCAGAGAAACATGCAAAGTTTTCTGGAGTCGACTTTAAGAGATGGAAGCAGAATATGTTCTTCTATCTCACTACGTTGAGTCTGCAAAGGTTCATTAATAAGAATGTTCCTGTTATAGCGGATAGTACTCCGCCTGAAGAATGGTTCTTGATATCCGAAGCATGGATACACAAATGTCAATACCTCAAAAGAACTTTAGGATGTCATAGAAAAGAAGTACAAAACACAGGATGCCGTAATGAATAAGTTCACAGTGATAAGATTCTGGACTATAAGATGATAGACAGTAAGACTGTCGTCACCTAAGTTCAAGACTGCAGGTCATAATCCATAATCTACTTGCTAAATGTATAAATTTATTTAATGTCTATGTTAGATATATTAAGTTTTTCCTTGGTACTCATGTAATCTTCAATGTAAGATTAATTGCGAATGATTCCTTTCAAGTGGTTACTATTATTGAAAAGTTACCTATGTTGTGGAATGACTTTAAAAAGTACTTGAAGCATAAACGCAAGGAGATGACTGTTGAAGATCTCATAGTATAGTCGAGAATCAAAAAGGATAGTAAGGCTGCAGAAAAAAGGTCACGTGGTAACTCAGCAATATCTAAAGTAAATATTGTTGAAGAAGATCCCACAAAATTATAGAAAAGAAGAAATACATCCCGTCCAAAAAGCAATCCTCCTAAGAAGAGATTCAATGGAAGCTGCTTCAATAATGGTAAACGTGGTCATAGGTCTACTTAATGTCGGGGTCTTAAGAAGGGAAAGAAAAAGAACGATCAAGTAAACTTGGCTGAATCCAAAAGAGAAATGGACGATCTAAGTGCTATTGCTTTAACAGGTAACTTGGTTGGAAATCCAAGATAATGGTGAATATATTTCGGTGCCTCATGCCATGTTTGTGCCAACAAAGTATTATTTTCATCATATACTCTTGCACCTACAGATGAGAAGTTGTTTATGGCAAACTCCGTTGTTGCACAGGTTGAAGGAAATGCAAGGTCCTAAAAAAGATGACATCAGGCAAGGTGGTGACTTTGAACAAGGTCTCGTATGTTCCAGATTGAGAAAGAATTAATTTTCAATTCCAGTTCTGACTAAGAATGGATTCGAATGCGTATTTGTTTCTGATAAAGTAGTAATAAGTAAGAATGATATCTATGTAGGAAAAGGCTACCTCAATGATGGCCTTTTCAAGCTCAATGTAATTGAAGTTGATATGATTAAAAGCTTTGCTTCTTATTACTTGCTTGCATCTTATGTTTATGACATGAACATTTGGGACACGTTAATAACAAAATCTTACGAAAACTGATTAACTTAAAGATTTTGCCAAAATTTGACTGTAGTAAATCAAAATGTCAAATTTGCATTGAATCTATGTATAATAGCATCCTTATAAATCTATTGAACGGAATTCAAATCCGTTAGAATTGATTCACCCAGATATTTGTGATATGAAGTCAACACCATCACGTGGTGGGAAAAAGTATTTCATAACTTTTATTGACGATTAAACTAGATATCGTTATGTCTATTTGTTAAATGGTAAGAATGAAGAAATAGATGCAGTTAGGCAATATAAAACTAAAGTTGAAAATCAATTGGAAGAAAAGAACAAAATGATCAGAAGTGATAGAGGCAGAGAATATGAATCTCCATTTGGACAAATATGTTTAGAAAATGGAATTATCCATTAAATTACTGCTCCATACACTGCTCAATCTAATGGGATTGCAGAAAGAAAAAACCAAACTTTCAAGTAAATGATGAATTTAAGGTTTACTAAATTGAATACTCAGTAAAGTGCCTCACTCTATGACACATTTTTTTCCATATGAGAAATGGAATGCTAGAAAACCCAACTTGAAATATTTTTAAGTGTTACGGTGTCTAGCCAAATTCCAGGTTCCTATATCTAAGAGGGTAATAGTAGGGCCTAATATAGGGGATTGTGTATTCATTGGATATGCCAAAAACAATTAGGCATGCCGATTTTTGTGTCATAAGTCCGAATATCCGGATATTAATGACAATATAGTAATGGAATCAGATAGTGCGGAATTGTTTAAACATATCTATCCGTATAATACTAGACTTGAGTCATCTAGTGGGGGCTCTAAGAAACCCCTAGAAGAACCAAAAGAGAATGAAACCAATGAACATAGTCCAAGGCGCAGTAAATGTCAAAGGACAGTTGATTCATTTGGATATAGTTTTGTAACATTCCTTCTTGAAAGTGAGCATCAAACATTAAAGGAAACAATGTTTTCAAGAGACTCAAATTAATGGAAGGAGGTTGTCAATAATGAAATTGAATCAATCTTAAGCAATCATACTTGGGATTTGGTTGATCTTCCTCAAGGAAACAAACACTTGGGTTCAAAATAGATCTTTATAAGGAAGATGAAAGATAATGGAACTATTAACAAATATAAAGCAAGATTTTTTGTTAAAGGCTTTAGACAAAAAGAAGTTCTTTATTATTTAGACACATACTCTCCAGTGACTAGGATTACATAAATTCGTATGTTAATTGCCCTAGCTGCAGTATACGGTCCAATCATAAAATGGATGTGAAAACCGTCTTTTTAAATGGAGAGTTCGAAGAAGAAATTTACATGGAACAGCCTGAGGGTTTTGTAGTTCATGGTAAAGAAACGAATGTATGCAAACTTAATTACTAATAATAAGCACCAAAGAAATGGCATGCAATGTTTGATTAAACTATGTTGTCAAATGGATTTATGATCCATAAATGCGATAAATGTGTTTACATTAAAGATACTCCAAATCAGGAAGTCATTGTATATATATATGTGGTTGCTCACAAGTAAGTTTGATATGAAAGATGTTCGAGTTTCTGATGTGATATTGGGAATTAAAATTCTCAAAAACTGATTATATTCAAAAGGTACATGGAAAATTGAAATATTTGAATTTCAAATGGGCAAAGACTCCAATTGATGTGAACCTTCATCTTGCAAAGAATTAAGGTTAAAGTGAGTCTAAATTGGACTATGCCAGAGTGTTGGGGAAGTTTGATGTATGTCATGAATCGTACACGACCAGACATAGCTTGCGCTATCAGTAAACTGAGTTGATACACATGTTATCCCAATCAAAATCATTGGTTGTAAATGAAGAGAGTTTTGGGATACTTATATGACACTCAAAATAATATTTTGCATTACGAAAAAAATCCAAGCAGTGATGCGAATTGGATTACCAGGTCAACTGAAATAAAATCCACTTGTGGATACGTTTTTACTATTAGTGGAGGAGCAATATCTATGAAATCATCCATACAAACATGTATATCTCACTCTACAATAGAGTCTAAATTAGTCGCCTAACACAAGGCAAGTAGATAAGATTAATGTCTCCAGAATTTCTTAGAAGATATACCATTTTGTCCCAAGCCAATGGCCCTTATATGTATACATTGTGATAGTCAAATTGCAATAGGAAGGGTTGGAAGCATTATGTATAACGACAAGTCTCATAACATAAGACGAAGACATAACTCTATAAGACAACTACTCTCTAATGGAATTATCACAATTCATTATGTGAAGTTAGGATAATGTGTCGGATCCACTTACAATGGGCCTAACAAAATAGAGAATTGAGAAGTCATCGACTGGAATGGGACTATAGCCGAGAACAATTCATCGTAGAGGTAACTCTACCTAGAAGACTGGAGATCTCAAGATATAGGTTCAAAGTGATAAACAAAGTCATTGATGACGGTTCAACATTGTCAAAAATTATTTATGCTTCATTCTCATGATGAGACAATGTTCAGTAGGCATATGGACTTGTTAATTGTTTCTAAATTTCATACGGGGTATATCAAATGTTGTATCTACTGGATAACACATTTAGAAGTCACCTATGTGAGTGTGCAGTGCAAGCCGCTTTAAGGAGAATCTAGTAAGGCAAGTTCTCTAAGCACTTACTATCTGAGATGTGTTCATGGCTTAAACGAACAAAACAATGAGAAAAAAGAATAGTTCAAGGGTTGATTGTGTGACTTATGTAGTGCAGGTACTCACCAAATTTCGATAGTTAAAAGATATCAAATCTACCGATTGATTGAGTATATATGATATATGTTCGCTACGAAAAGTTTAAAGGGAAAACTACTTATCTAGATGTGATTAAACCTTTCTTACAAGACACACAAGTTTTTCATGCATATATTTTAGTAATAGTCATTCCCCATTCATGTGGGGGATTATTTGGTTTACCAATGTGTGAATGGGAAAAGAAAAGAGAGAATATGCAAAAGAGAGGGAAAAATTTTGAGAAAAAATGAAATAGACATTTGCAAAGTGCAAATGGAAGTCATTTCTTCCATATCGGAAAAAGAAAGGGATATTGTTGTCCTTATATAAGGAAATACTTCCTTTACTTCTTAAATAGGTAAGAAGAAGGTGCCCCCTTGTGCCAGCGTCGTCGCTTACTCGGCTTCAGATTCGGATTTGGATTTGGATTTGGCAAATGACCTTAGAAGATATGTTAAGGGCTTGCGTGATTGATTTCAAGGGGGATTGGGATGATCACCTACCTCTCATTGACTTTGCTTACAATAACAACTACTATTCGAGTATCCAAATGGCTCCATATGAACCTCTTCATAGGAGAAGATGCAGATATCCTATTGGGTAGTTTGAAGTTGGTAAAGCAGGGTTTATAGGACCAGATCTAGTTCATCAATCCATGGATAAGGTGAAGTGATTCAATACATATTGAAAACAGCACACAATCATCAAAAATCCTACACATATTTTAGGAGAAAGTCTTTGCAAGTTTCAAGTGGATCATTGGCCATACTTGAAGGTTTCAACCATGGATGGTGTTATGAGGTTGTGTAAGAAGGGGAAACTTCGTCCCCGATATATTGGAAATTATGGAATGTTCAAGAGAATTAGCAATGTAGCTTATGAGTTTGATCTACTACAGGAGTAAGTAGTGGTTCATCCTGTATTTCATATCTCTATGTTGAATAAGTGTATGGGTGATCCTTCATTGATTGTACCAACTGAAAATGTTGGGAATGAGGATGTTTTATCCTATGAGGATATTTTAGTTCATATTTTAGATCACCAAGTTCACAAGTTTAAAACAAAGGAAGTTGCATCTGTCAAGGTTCTTTGGAGGAACCAATTTGTTGAAGAAGCTACTTGGGAATCTGATGAGAATATGAAGAAGAGATATTCACATCTCTTTGAATCAAGAGGGAATGCAGATAAATGAACTACTTCTTTTCTTTGTACTTTATAAACTATGAGTAAGCATATTTTTATTTGCTTTTGATTGTTGAGTGATGAACCTGTTATTATTGTTCTTAGTTTAGTGAAACAAATATCATTTGAGAACAAATATTCTCAAGGGGGAGATATTCTAACATCTTGTAACTTGAAATAGGTATAAGAAACTAAAAATAGTCATTTTTTGAAAGAAAGGAAAAATCTGTGTGCAATGTGGTGTTCATTATAAAGAATAATGTTGGGTTGAATACCACTCTTTTAGCAAAGTAAACTCATGAAAGAGGTGACTAAAAATGAGTGAAGAATGAAAAGAAAAGAATTTCCAGATTGCATACTCTCTCATTAATTCTTGGTTTTGAAAAAGGGAAATAAATTAGTGAGGTCTATGGGAATTGAATCCAAGACCTTACATGTTGAGATGGCTGAAAAATAAGTGAAAAACGTAAAGGAGCTAAGGGGAATCGAACCCCTTAGCTACTGGTTACGTGAGGCAAAGAAAAAGAAAAATGGGGCTGGGGGGGGGATTCGATCCTACCTGTTGTTTTCGCGAAGAAATAAGGGAAATGCAGTTGGGGGGAATCAAACTCGCAACCTATGGGGAGAAGGAGAAGAATAAAGTAAACAAGTAAATGGGAGGCGTGCAATTCGAAGGCACGACCTCCCAGTACGCGCGAAGGGAGATGGAATAATGAAAAAAATAAAAATGTGAGGCGTGGGGATCGAACCCACGGCCTTAGCGCTAAAGGGAGAGGCGAAATAACAAGGAAATAAAGTGAGGCTGTGGGATTCGATCCCACAACCTCACTGCCACTCTCCCATTTAAATAAAATAAAGATAGAGGGGCTCTAGGGGTTCGAACCCACCACCTCAAAGCCTCCTCACCGAAATTTTAAAAAAAATAAGGGGGGACTGTGGGGTTTCAAACCCACAACCTCCCTATTGTACTGAATTTAACTCTAAAAATCAAAGTGTTTATGGGGGCTTGAACCCAACCATTCGGTTATCTAAGAGTGAAATTAAAATAGAAAATTAATCCTTCAATTTAAATGTTTAGATTTAATTTAGAGTTTAATGTTATAAAAATAAAAAATAAAATGAATGAAAAATATAAATGATATCCAAGTGATCCAAGATTTTGGTTCCCTTGCCCAAATTTCCGTAATGATGCATAAGTCATACGTGTGTAAAATATCCCAGAATAATTTCATCTACTTAGATCAAAAATTAAGATCTTGGCATATATATATAAAAGACATTAGTCTTGTACTACATAATCTTAGGAAAGTAATAATCACTTAGCAAACTACAAATGAAGCCCCATGGCTTGTATGTATAGACACATAAGTCTAACATACGTTCAAAAATAAGTTGACCTAAGATGTATGTAATTAAACGATGAGTACTAGGAGGGTTAAGTATGAGTGTAAGATACACTAAGTGTCCAAGTTCATTGGCATAAGATGAGATAAACTATGAAATGATGAAATAAGCATTCACGAAATAAGAGGTGAGTAAATATGAAAAGCAAAGGTACTAATAATGAAGAATGTGGTGAAAACATGACATGAGGATAATGAATATGATGAGAGAAATTTGAAGTGAGCCTAATTAAATTCTACCAATACATACTCACTAAGGAGAGTGTAAGATAATAAAGATACCAGTCTCTATAAATACTCTAATGATGGTATTGAGCTTAACACACTTAATACTAATTATGAGATGAGATATCATCTAATGAGCTATACTTACATCATATTAGAAGTCAACTTCCAAGACGTATGTGTTAAACATAATGGAACTTTATAACAGCACCGATAGGCTATCTATGAGCGGTGATGTATTCTTTTGGGAAGGGAGAAGGTTCACGTAACTCCTATGAGATAAGAAAATCCGGCTTGCCGGGTATGGATCTCCATACATCTCGTAGTATTTGAACCTATACTGCGAATATTAGGATCTGGCGGGGTTAAATTTCCCATGTACGCTAGCATGTTTATTGGGTCACTTTGGCCGGTGATTCCACCTCTTTTTTGCGTGGGGGAGACACTGAATTTCATGATCCTCACATGATCTATGTAAGTTAAAGTTAAAGTTCCTAATGAATGAGTGAGGCCAGCCTCAAATGAAGAACTTAATGAAATGAATGATACCAAAAGTGTTAGCATAGGATAATCAAGATGTGAGCTAGACTCGGGTAATGACATTAGGTTATTCTTGATCATTTCATAACAAACTCGAGGAATGTCTTAAACTACATACTAGGTATAGCTTGTGTTCACATGGACTATGAATGAAATTAAATGAAGTATGTATGAATTAATAAAACAGACTATGTGTTTGCTAATGAAGACTCCCTAGTGGAGGTCCCATATGTTGGGCAATCATTTTGGAAAGTCTTAATGTCAAGTCCATGATTCCCAAGTCTCATGGCATATGAATGAATGATATGAAAAAAGCAAAGTGCTATATGTTATGTGGTATGATATTTGCTATATGATGTTCTGTGCAATACGATATTTATAATGATGCATGTTAATCTCATGGCATGACCTTCCTAACCCAATTTCAGAAGTTCACTAACTTTTCTAATCTCAATTTGGCAAGTCTACTGACTTGACTTCAAAAAATCATACCGTTAGGAAAGAGCTGTTATTTCTCATGCATGTCCTTGGTGTGTTCTTGTATATAACAATACTTAGTACAAGTGTGTAATAACCCTATACATCTATACTATTTTAGGTGCAGGCACAGGTGGTCGATAAAATTGCAGGATCTTTGTTGCAGCTATCCGGACGTCACCATTCATCTAGAGTTTTTTAGGTCCTCATGCTTTCGAGGATGTTACTGTTTTATATTATAGCACAGTTTTAGAGCTGATATACTAAATCATGTTTGACTAGAGTTTCTTTCCTGTTTTGATTTAGACTTTATATTGGGCAATTTGGGCAATTATAGAACTAAGACTTAATGAACAATTTTTTTTAGTTGTTTCATTATTGAATATTAGATGGTTCATGATGAACGATTATAAATTGTTAAGAATGTTAAGCAAGAATGTTTAAAAAACGAAAAGATTCAAAATTTCCCGCTAAAATTAAGCTATGTAAAGCAAGTATGACATAAGTAGGCTTGTTTGCGACCTCTGAGAGGTTAATGACGTCGGTCTCATCTGGGGTCTAGATTCGAGTCGTGACAAAGTTTGTATCAGAATAATAGGTTAAATTTTGAGAATAATGAGTTCACATCAACCACATTAAGTAGTTTCTTTGTCATGGTAGTGAAGTGCATGACTATTCTAAATAAGAGACTACATGATGCGTAGGAAAAATCCCTTATTCTAATCTTATCGTGTTTTTCCTTATGTATGAGTTCTTGGTGTTATGAGAGTGTCTAACATCAACCCCTGTTTTTTTTCCCATAGAATAAACCCTGGGAAGGCTATTGGTCAGAGGAGGAGGAGGGCAGCTGCATGGGGCAATCGAGTTCCATCCCAGGCCCTAACTGAAGGAGTGGTCATGCCGGTTAACCCCGTTGGGTTGACCGATGCTGAGTGATGGAATCTTTGGCCTAGATTGAATAGGCCATCACGATTCAGGCGCAGGCTATGGCTGCCTAAGTCAACCGGCAGGATGTTCAGAGGAGAACCCACCGGTTCGCAACATGGCTGAAAAACTGCGAGATTTAACGAGGATGAACCCTCCCATATTCACCGGGGATAATACATCAGAGGATCCTCAAGAGTTTGTAGATGAGATGCATAAGATCTTGGTGGCTGTAGGGGCCACTTATATTGATAAGGCTGAGCCTTCTTCCTATTAGCTCAAGGATGTTGCACAGACTTGGTGCAACATGTGGCAAGATAGTCGTGTCTTAGGTGGAGTGCCAGTCACATGGGAGCTGTTCAAGAATGAATGTGGGAGGCCAATATTTAGGAGTTCATCAACCTTTAAGCAATCTCTATGACAGTCAAGGAGTATTCCCTGATGTTTGTTAAGCTATGAATTTATGTTAGTTTCCCCTAGTATTTGATAGCAAGAACGAGGAGAATACTGAGATTTGTTGAAATCATCGAAGTATGCTACTTCCCCAGTTTCTAATAGATGGGATGAGATGATAAGGTTCGTCACAGGAACAAATGGAGATCTGGAGGAGGAGTATCGATCTATGACGCTCCTTGATGACATGGACCTTTTCAGTTTGATGGAACATGTCAAGCAGGTAGAGAAAAGCCGCAGAAATAGAGGTATTTGTGATGTTAGGAGGCCTAGGCCTCAATATCAAGAAGGTTCCAGTCATGGAAGCCACAGAAATTTTGGCGTCCATGAGCAGCCAAGGTGCAAAAAGGGGCCACAGAGTTCTGGGAATTCAAATCATCAGAGGGGTGCTACACCTAAAGGATGCAGACATAATCCCAAAAAGGGAAATGGAGGTGAGGTGCAACGTCCTAAGAAGAATTGTGCTAAGAGTGGCCGAGCTCACAGAGGGGAGTGCAGACATGACAAAATTGCCTACTTTATTTGTAGTAAGAGTGGACATATGGTTAGAGACTGTCCACACAACAGAGGTCAGACTGGAGGTAATGCTCAGCCTAGGACTAACCCACAGGGTGCATCAACAGCCGAGCCTCCAAAGAGGAACAAATTCTATGCCATGAATGGCTGGGAGAAGCAGGAGAAGTCCGCTTATGTGGTAATAAGTATGCTGCAAGTAAGCTCAACTTCTGTTTATGCTTTACTTGATCTAGTCTCTACGCTTTCCTTTGTAACTTCTCTTTTTTCCCTTACATTTGAAATATTACCTGAAGTTCTGCATGATCCTATAGTGGTTAGTATGCCTTTAGGAGAAAGTGTAAGAACAGATAGGGTATACAAGGATTGCCCAATAGTTGTAAGTGGTAAGACTATGTGTGCAAACTTTATTGAGTTACCCATGCATGATTTTGATATTATTCTTTGCATGGACTGGCTTCACAATTGTTATTCTTGCTTGGACTGTCGTAGTAGAGTGGTGAGATTTTGCTTCCCTGATGAAGAACATTTAGTCTGGGAGGGGTACAATTTGAGTCGTCCGAATCCCTTGATTTCAAATCTTAAGGCTAATAAAATTATGTCCAAGGGGTTATTAAATCATCTTGTGAGTGTTAATGATTTTGATCATGACATTCCTTTCATGGACACAGTGCCTGTAGTGATTGAGTTTGTAGATGTGTTTCTTGAACATTTGCCTGGAGTGCCTCCCCTTCGAGACATTGACTTTGGTATAGACTTAGAACCCGATACTTAACCAATCCCTATTCCTCCTCATTGAATGGATCAAGTAGAACTCAAAGTTTTGAAGTTGAAGTTAAAAATTCTCACTGATAAGGGTTTCACTAAGCCGAGCATATCCCATTGGAGCGCTGCAGTGTTGTTTGTAAAGAATAAAGATGGGACCCTTAGAATGTATATCGATTATCAACATCTCAACAATGTCACTATAAAGAATAAGTATCCACTCCCTAGAATAGATGATTGGTTCGATCAACTTCAATGGTCTAGTTTCTTCTCTAAGATTGATCTTCGTTTAGGGTACCATCAGCTTAGGGTTAGGGATGGAAATATCCCAAATACAACCTTTATTTCTCCCTATGGTCACTATGAGTTTCTAGTCATGTCATTTGGTCTCACCAATGAACCTGCAACATTTATGTATCTCATAAACAGGGTCTTCCATGAATACGTTGACTCTTTCGTCATAGTATTAATTTATGACATTCTCATCTACTCTAAGACCAAGGATGAGCATGAACGACAATTTAGACTAACCTTGCAGGTACTTAGGAAGCACCAATTGTATGCCAAATTCAGCAAGTGTGAATTCTGGGTGATATTAGTGACCTTCCTGGGCCATGTTGTCTCCAATCAAGGTGTAGAGGTGGACCCCAAGAAGATTGAAGATGTTAGGAACTGTCCAAAGATCCTTACTCCTACTAACATCCGTAGATTTCCGGGATTGGTTGGTTACTACCGCAGGTTTGTGGAGGGATTTTCTTCCATTGCTGCCCCACATAAAGTTTGAGGAAGAAGAAATCCAAGTTTAAACGGGCGGAGACTTGTTAGAAGAGTTACTAGGATCTCAAGGACGGAGTCACTTCAGCCCTGGTGCTTACTCTACGTAATATTATTGAGAATTACACGATTTATTGTTATTCTTCTTGGGTTTGTTTGTGTTGTGTTCTTATGGAGGCTTGTAAGGTGATAGCCTATGCTTCTAGACAGCTCAAGGTTCGTGAAAAGAATTATCCAACTCATGACTTGGAGTTGGCAGCTATGGCGTTTGCATTGAAACTGTGGAGGCATTCTCTCTATGGAGTGCATGTGGATCTGTTCACGGATCATAAGAGTCTATAGTACGTATTCACACTGAGGGAGTTGAATCTACGTTACCGCAGGTAGTTGGAGCATTTGAAGGATTATTACATGAATGTGCAATACCATCCAGATAAGGCTAATGTTGTGGTTGATTCTTTAAGCAGGATGAGCTTGGGTAGTACAACCCACATTGAGGACGAGAAGAAGGAATTTGCAAAAGAGGTACATATATTGGGGGTGTTTTAGTTCACCATAGTTCTGAATCATCCCTTATAGTTGAATTCAAGAAGGGTGAGCATTTTGATCCTGTGTTGATGGAGCTAAAGGACTCATTGTTGTTAAAAATGAATGAGTCTTTCGCCTTGGATGATGATGGCATACTTACATATCTGGACAGACTCTGTGTACCAAATGTGGATTATTTACGGACCCGGATTGTGGCAGAGGCCCATGGTTCTAGATATTCCATATATCTAGGTCCACCAAGATGTATCATGATCTTAAGCAGATTTATTAGTGGGATGGCATGAAGAAGGACATTGCAACATATGTGGCTAAGTATCCTCATTGTCAGAAAGTCAAGGCAGACTATCTTAAGCTTGGTAGTCTGACTTAGCTTATTGAGGTTCTGACATGGAAATGGAAGGCCATTAAAACGGATTTCATGGTTGGTCTTCCGAGAACTAGGAGACAACATGACTCCATATGGGTTATCGTGGACAGATTGACTAAGTCTGCTCACTTTATCCTTGTGAAGTCTACCTACATAGCCGAGGATTATGTGAAACTTTATATCGATGAGATTGTGAGATGGCATGGGATTACCATTTTTATAGTTTCAGATAGAGGAGCTCAGTTTACTTCTCATTTCTGGAGATCTTTCCAGAAGAGCTTGGGCACGGATGTGAAGCTTAGCACTGCATTTCATCCTCTTACCGATGGGCAAGTAGAGCACACCATTAAGACATTGTAGGACATGTTGAGAGCGTGTGTGATTGACTTCAGAGGTAATAGGGATGACCATTTGCCTTTGATAGAGTTTTTGTAAAATAAAAGCTATCACTCCAGTATTTGGATGGAACCGTTTGAGGCACGGTATGGTAGGAGGTGTAGATCTCCAGTTGGGTGATTCAAGGTTGGAGAGTCATCCATTTTGGGTCCGTAGATCATTCATGAGGCCTTAGAGAAGATCAGAGTGACTAGGGACAGGTTTACTAAGGCTTACAGTCGGAAAAAGTCATATGCTTATAACAGAAAATGATCCTTAGAGTTTGATGTTGATGACCAGATTTACTTGAAAATATCGCCTATGAAAGGGGTGATGAGATTTGGTATAAAAGGGAAGCTGAGTCTGAGATATGTTGGGCCATACATTGTGTGGGTGAGGTGGCCTATGAGTTAGAATTTCCTATGGAACTAGCTTCTGTTTATCCAGTCTTTCAAGTCTCTATGTTGAAAAAATGCCTAGGTGATCTAGCATCAATCCTACCTGTTGAAGGTTTGGGGGTTGGTTAAGACTTGTCTTATGAGGAGGTAGTTGTTGAGATCTTAGACAGACAGGTCAAGCGGCTGAGGAACAAGTATATTTCCACACTGAAGGTATTCGGGAGAAATCATCTTGTTGAGGGTTCTACGTGCGAGGCTGAGGCCGACATGAGATCCCGCTACCCTCATCTTTTCTGCTCTTGAGGTTAGACATCCTACTCTTAGGACTATGTGTCCTTATCTCTCTATATTTTGTTGTCATTGATTGACTATATATGGTGATTTATTATGACCCGACTGGCATTATGATGTGAAGTGGTAGTGTCATTCGCGGACGAATGTTCCTAGGGGGGGGGGATAATGTAACAACCCTAAAAATAAATAGGATCAAGACTTAGGGTGTCAAGAATGTTTGCGATTAAACCAAGGTTCACACAGATTGATACGCGTAGAACCAGACCTTAGAACCCTTACTATGATAAAGTCAAATAACTTAGGGAGTTAGTTGGTCTTGGAAAGGTGTGAACCAACCAAGTAAGGTTCGCAAAAACGAAGATTTAGTGGAAGGAGACTTTACCGGTCTTAAAAGAAGAAAATTTATGTTTTGACGGTCCAGGGGTAAAATGGTCATTTCCAGGTCAAGGGTAATATTGTAATTACCCTGAGGAATTAATAAATTAGTTAATTAATCTTACTAAAACAGCTTTTCGAATTTGGGGCGACTCAGAGTGACCTATTTCGCAAATGGGTCTCCACTCGTGTTCGAGCCCCACTAGGAGCAAGGAATTGATGAAATTATCAAATAAAATCTATTCGTTAAGAGTGAAATGGTCCTTTCATGTATTAATTAAAATAAATCAGATTTTTATTAAGTTAATTAAATCCTATTTTGACTAAGTCTTGAATTTAGTCTCTGAATCCTAAAACTATATCTACCTCAAGTTTCTCAACTGTCTCTCACGTTCTCAATATCTCTCTCTCACGTTATCCTGCCAAACACAACAAAAACCAGAAAATACATCAAGAGTTCTTCACACTTGAAGAACTCACAAGAATTTTTAAGTAAAAGACAAAGTAATCAAAACGTCAAGGCTAAGAGAGGGTTCATCGAGTGGGGTGTGCGTTGAAGTGAATTGGGCGTGGTTTGGAGGAGTTTCTGGGCAGAATCATCACACATGAACAACCTCAAAATGTATGGGTTTCTATCCTGGAATTTTTTCTCCAAGATTACTTTCCTTTGAACGTTTATCAAGCTCTTGAAAACTAAGATTGTTGCCCTTTGTATGTCCTGGTCCTTAGGTCCCAAACTAATTCGTAGGATGGGTATGTTGTTCTGATAGACTTAGGCATGATTGACGTATTTATATTAAGTGTGAACATGTTTTATGAGAGGGAAATTACGACAACTATATTCGAAGTGTAACCAAAAATTTATGTTATGTGTGCATCGTGGGCAGTGGCTTTAGACACTATTTTGGGGTCAAATATTCATGTGTTTTTGGTGTATTTTATTTGTGTAATGTGTGTGCAATGTGGTGTTCATTATGATGAAGAATGTTGGGCTAAATTACACTCTTTAAGCTGAGTTAACTCATGAAAGAGGTGACTAAAAATGTGTGAACAATGAAAAGAAAAAAAATTCCAGATTGCATACTTTCCCAGAAGGTTAAATTCTGGGTTGTAATAAGGGAAATAAATAAGTGAGGTCAATAATAATTGAATCCAAGACCTCACATATTGAGGAGGCTAAAAATAAGACAAAAACGTGAAAGAACTAAGGGGAATCAAACCCCTTAGCTACTGGTTTTGTGATGCAAAGAAAAAGGAAAATGGGGGCTGGGGGTGGGGGGGATTCGATCATAGTTCTTTTTTTTTCGCGAAAAAATTAACGTAAATACGGCTGGGGGGAATTGACCACACGACCTATGGGGAGGAGAAGGAGAAAAATTAAGTTAGCAAGTAAATGGGAGGCATGGGATTCGAACCCACGATCTCCCAGTACGCGCGAAGGGAGAGGAAATAATGACAAAAGAAAATGCAAGGCGTGGGGATCGAACCCACGACCTTAGTCCTGAAGGGAGAGTCGAAATAACAAGGAAAAAAAGTGAGGTTGTGGTGATTCCATCCCACAACCTCACTCCCACTCGCCAATTAAAATAAAATAAAGATAAAGGGTTTTGGGGGTTCAAACCCACCACCTCACAGCCTCCTCAGCGAAATTTTTAAAAATATAAGAGGGGACTATGGGGGTTCGAACCCACAACCTCCCTATTTTATCGAATTTACTCTAAAAGTAGATGGGGTTTTGGGGGCTCGAACACCCAACCATATGGTTATATAAGAGTGAAGTTAAAATAGAAAATTTGTTCTTCAATGAAAATGTTGAGATTTAATTTAGGGTCTAATGTTATGAATATTAGAAATAAAATTAAAGAAAAATATAATTGATTCCAAGTGCTCCAAGATTTGGGTTCGGTTGACCAAATTTCTGTATTGATGCATAAGTCATACATAACTAAAATATCCAAGAATAATTCCATTTGCTTAGATAAAAAATTAAGATCTTTCATATATATAGAAGATGCACAAGTCTTGTACTACATAATCTTAGGAAAGTAATATTCACTTAGCAAACTACGAATGAAGCCCCATTGCTTGTATGTATAGAAACATAAGTCTAATGTACGTTCAAAAATAAGTGGACCTAAGTTGTATGTAATGAAACGATGAACCCTAGGAGGGTTAAGTGTGAGTGTAAGATACACTAAGTGTCCAAGTGCATTGGCATATGATGAGATAAATTATGAAATGATTAAATAAGCATTCACGTAATAAGAGGTGAGTAACAATAAAAATCAAAGGTTCTAATAATGAAGAATGTGGTGACAACATGAGATAAGGCTAATGAATATGATGAGAGTAATCTCAATTGAGACTAAAGAAATATTACCAATACGTACACACCAAGGAGAGTGTATGATAATGAAGAGACAAGTCTCTATGAACACTCTAATTAAGGTATTGATCTTAACACACTTAATACTAATGATGAGATGAGATATCATCTAATTAGCTATATTGTCCTCATATTAGAAGTCAACTTCCATGACGTATGAGTTAAACTGAATGGAACTTTATACTGAGCACCGATAGGCTACCTATGAGCGGTGATGCCTTCTTTTTGGAAGGTCGAAGGTTCACGTAACTCTTATGAGATGAGACTTTCCGTCTTGCCGGGTATGGGTCTCTATACATCCTCTAGTCGTTGAAACTATACTGCCAATAGAGGGATCTGGCGGGTATAAATTTCCTATATACGCTAGCATGTATATTTGGTCACTTTGGTTAGTGATTCCACTTTATTTCGGTGTGAGAGAGACACTGTATTTCATGATGCTCACATGATCTTTGTCGATTAAAGTTAAAGTTCACAATGAATGAATCAGGCCAGCCTCAAATGAAGCACATGATTAAATGAATGATACAAAAGGTGTTAGGATATGATAATCACAAGGTGAGGTAGACTCGGGTAATGACATTTGTTTATTCTTGATCATTACATAGCAAACTTGATGAAAGTCATAAACTACATCCTAGGTATAGCTGGTGTTCACGCTGGCCTATGAATAAAGTGAAATGATATTAATGAATGAAGAAGACTTTGTGTTTGCCAATGAAGATTCCCTAGTTGAGGTCCCATATTTTGGGCACTCATTTTGTTAAGTCTTAATGTCAAGTCAATGATTCCCAGGTCTCATGGCATATGAATGAATGATATGAAAGAAGCAAGGTGCTATATGTTATATGCTATGATATCTGCTATATGAAGATATTATAAGTTGTGTGCAATACGATATTTATAATGATGCCTGTTACTCTCATGGCATGACCTTCCTAACCCAATTTGGAAAGTTCAGTAACTTGGTGTGTGCTTGCATATGCCCACACTACATACAAGTGTGTAAAACCCTATACGTCTATACTATTTGAGGTGCAGGCACAGGTGGTCGATAGAGTTGAAGGATCTTTGTTGCAGCTATCCGGACGTCAGCATTCATCCTGAGTTTGGTAGGCACTCATGCTTTCGAGGATGCTACTGTTTTATATTATTGCGTAGTTTTAGATTTAATCTAGTGGAGCATGTTCCACTAGCGTTTCTTTCATGTTCTTATTCAGAATTTGTATTGGGCCATTTTTGCAATTATACAATTAAGACTTAATGAACTATTTCATTCAGTTGTTTGTTTCTTTAATATTAGATGGTTGATGATGAACGATTATAAAATTTTAAGAATGTTTAGCAAGCATGTTTAAATAACAAAAAATTTCAGATTTTCCTCTAAAATCAACCTATGAAAAGAAAGTATGACGTAAGTACACTTGTTTGCGACCTCAGAGAGGTCAACGACGCCGGTCTCGTCTGGGGTCTAGATTCAATTCGTTACACAAATTCTGTCTGTTGTAGTTATTTACGAACAACCTTTCCATGAAATGTGCAGTGACTTTTCCAAAACATAAATTTAATGGTGCATCACCATAGCTTATAAATCTGACCTTAACACTTTCCGCAGTCATTCTCTAAGTACCTCTATGCCCTCCCATAAACAAATAAATACAATAACAATCTTCAACACTAAAAAATAATCAAAACATAGGACTTTGTGATTTGAAATTACCATCTCATGAGTTGTAATAAAAAGTAAGTCAGAAATTTGTAGGTAAAAAAATAATTAAAGGTTTTGGCAACAGTGTTACCTTGGCTATGTTTATATGTTATTCTCCTTCGATTACTATTTTTGTAACATCGTCTTATTCTTTGGAAGAGACTCACGAAACCTTGGCTTCCAACACATTTAGCTACCTCTAGTTTACTCCCTTTGAAGAACTGTATAATATACTTGAAACAATTGAGGAGTGAAGGTGATCTAGTGGATGCTTTGGAAGAAACTAGGTGAAAATAGTTAGAACCCTTAATGCGAAAATTGGGTGGTTGCTTCATCTTAAGAGAAAGAGAGAAATATATAAATTTGAGAGCTTAAAATTTAGATAAGAGAAAAATGAGATATTTAGGTATTATTTTTGACCTTAATAGGTTTATCTTTTGCCACCTTTCTTATACTTCATCTGCAACCAACACATTTAATTAGGTGATGCACCTACTTGTCCATTCAAATTATTTCTTGCGGACATGAAAAGGTTGGGTCTTGGCTGTCTATTTTTCCATTATATTTTTATTCAACTTGTGTAAGATATAGGTAGTGTACTTTGACTAATAACATGGTCAAATGAGTCTTAGTAGGTGATGAACCTACTTGGTCCTTTAGCATGTCAATAAATCAATGTAGGTGATGCACCTACTAGCTTAGTGAAGTCAAAAAAGCACCTCAATATTTTATTGCATTTATAGGCAAGAATACCTTTACCTTAACTTAAAACTTATATACACTATGTCAATTTCAACTCTAGACTAAACTACCACCTTATGAGTTCAAGTTTAAATACTTCCATTGACGTCAACTTAATTGTGTCCCATTAAAATATATGGGATGTTCACTTTAAACCTATTCTATTGTCACTAGTTGCATAGTGAACGGGATCATAATTATACAGCAAGGAAATTTATAAGTGTCGAATAAATAGAACAAGTGCACTTAACGGGTTGTTACACTTAAAATCATTATTTATCCTTCCATGGTATTGTTAGCTTCACTATTAGTGGATAATTATAATTTGGGCATCATGATGTGATAACTCGGGTCATGACAAATCATTTCTTTAAAATAATAAAATTTATCTTTTTATTTTCAATGATAAGCAAATACATTATTTTTATTAGTATTAGTACTATAATGGAATATTGATTTACCTTCAAACTAATTTAGGAAAATATTTCACTTAGCTTCAACTAATAGGTTATTGTATATCATATATTAGTCAAAACAAAATAAGGTAGGATTTAATTTTTGAAATATTTGAAAGTTGTTTAAAATTTATACTAAATATAATTTCTTCCAAAATTGGATAAAATAGTAATGGAAATCTACAAGAAACCTATTTTCTATAAACTTATGACCATGTATTGTGGGTACTACTTATTCAAACTTCAACTACTCTAATTCTTTTCCCTTATATGAAAAGATCGACTCAAATTATTTGGCTAGTATTAGACCAAATCAAAAAACAACATCAAGTTCAAGCTAATATACTCTCATTTAAATTTATTCCAAAACAATTAGTGTTTATATTAAGAAATTCTATAATTCAAACTACCCAAACATTATAGAATTCAATTTTTATTGATATATACAAGGGTCAATCTTAGGCAAAGACAACTATAAATACAAGAACAACAACAAAATCATTATTCAACAATTACATATATCCTCATATACCTCTTCTTTGGCCATGCCTAGAAAAAAAGTAATATTAGCTTTGATTGAAAATGAAACAGAAAGAAAAGTCTCATACAAGAAAAGACTCATAGGGTTGTTGAAAAAGGCAAAAGAAATCAGCACTCTTTGTGACATTGAAATGACTCTCATCGTATACAGTCCTTATAGTGATGAACTTAAGGTGTTTCCCAATCTTTTTGCAGCAATTAATACTTTTCAAAAGTTTAATGAATTGGAAGCATTGGAGAGATAAAAACATATGGTCACAAAGGAAGAATTCACCAAGAAAAGCATCAAGATGTTGCAAAAAAAAAACTACTAAAGATAAGAAAGGAAAATAGGATCAAGGAAATTACAAATGAGATGCATGAAGTGTTGAATGGAAAAATTATTTCCATTGACATGAATCTTTTCTATCTCAACAATCTAAGTTACGTTATTAAGAAGAACCTTCTATTAATACGTGAAACAATGAAAAAGAATGATGGTGACGAGGGGTCTACATCAAATGTCCCTCAATCAACTCCTTCAATAGCAATGACATCTATGATGTCTTCCATAATTATAGATCCTCCATTTACTTCTATGACACCACAAGTGGATCCTTTAGCTGAGATCCCCTCAATGGATGCATCAATTCAAATGAATAACTACCAGAACTCTACTGACATTCCACAAAGTCCATCATTTAGTGATTTACTCAACTTCAATGATGATGATTTTGTCACTTTGTTGGATGACCTTTCACTAAACAATGCTAATGATGAAGATTCAAACCCCTCCAATGACAAATAAAGTATTTGGACTAGTATATCTCTTCTTTGAGTATTGTTTTATGCGTTCATGTTGTCCCCTACAAAATTTGTGTCTTTTAGGTTTTGTATGTTTAAGTGTGTCATAGGATTCTCTACACCAGTTTTATTTTTAAAATATACTAAGAGTCGTATGTATGTCGTGTTCGATGAATTATTTTTCAATATTTTTTATTTCAGTCACTTATTAAATTTCTGAAAATTTATATATTTACTAGATTGTGATTTATTTAATTATTACTTTTTTATTGCTTTTGTTACAAAATGTTTTTTATTTGCACGATTTTCCAAGAAAACCTTTTGCACTTTAAAAGTTAAATATATTCATTTATGTATTGAATAAATTTTCACTCTCAGCTTTTAAAGATTAAAAAAGCGTACATCTAAAATTGAGTATGAATTTTAACATTAATGAAAATTATCAACAAACCGTACAAAATAAATATTGTTAAATAATAAGGTGAGGTAAAAGATACATTATTATTATTTTATGTAGTAAGTTAAAAAATTCCATATCTTCTGGGTTAATTTAATTGGTTATAATTAATTTTTGTAATCCACCAATTTTATATAGTATCACCACATATGTTCATTGGTTAAAGTTTTCTCATTTAGTTGTTCTCCCTTTGTTAATGTCAAGAAGTTTTTTCCACACGTAACCTTATTGAAAATAATTAACGTATTCAGAAATATATATTTTTTACTAAACATTTGAAACATATAAATATTCAAAAAGGACTAAGGGTCTTGTAACAGGTTGGTGCATATCAAATCTTAGTCCTTGTAACAGGTTGGTGCATATCAAATACTACATTTTGGGGATGTTCCGTTTCACATTTTACCCTAATAATTCACAAAATGTCTGCATGAAAAAGTGTCAAGACCTGGGGGTATACCCTAGATGTAACGTGACGCATTGAACCCCAAAAACTCCATACAAGACGTTTAACTGTCATTACATAAGAAATAGAACAAACAGAGTGAAACAAGCTTTCAAAGTCCAAACATTTTATTAATGAAAAACAGAATTCTAGAGAGGTTGTCTCATCATAACCATCTAATCTAATAGAATAAAATTGATCCTAGACCATACGTCATGTTCCAAAGAAAGTACATGAAACAAACTTAATACAATGAAACTTTGTCCTTGGAGGATTAGAACTCAGCAAAGCTTAGAAATCAAAAAACTAAACAATTTGCTACGAAACTGATGACAATGACTTAAAACAAGAAAATATCAATTAACCCTTAACTTATAGTACACTACATATGAACATGTGAGGTTGCCAGAATCGTAGTGCCCACCACGAGCCGGGGTAATCCCTTTTTGTTCCGGGTAGAGTGGCTACGGTTCAAACTCTTTCTCCCCTTACGACTAACTTAGGATCATGTCCCTTCCCATAGTCGTGGTAGCCTTCACAACCCGTCTTTAGGAAGGGTCCTTGATCGGTGAAGAGTATCCTAGCTACTGCCTAGCCCTCCACGAACCTGTCCATAAATCATGATTTATGGTGGTCGTGTGACGTGAGCTAGTGCTTGGTGAAGTCTTCCCAAAAATCTTCCTCCGTTTTTGGATGTGTCCCTCTCAATTAGCCCTAGTTTAGCCTTCTAGATTCTTAGGTGTTTCATTATCTCTCTCTTGGGAAAACGTGTCCTCTGGTAAGATTCTATACCTTTCTAACGGAAAAACCTCAAGACTAGCAACACTTCATGCATGCCACATACAAAAATTCACACAAACGAGGAGGAAACATAAACTCCAAGCGAAACATACTCAATGTACCATAATGAAAGTAGGAGCAACACCTAACAAAAAAAATGTATGAAATTTTAAAATTCCTCATCTTCAAGGAGAGGCTTCCTTCTCCAAGCTAAAAGTATGCTTAGCACAATTATATCATCTTCTGGAGTCTATAGGAAACTCACAATCAAAATCATAGCTAAATCATGTTCATCATATCATCTCCTGGAGTCTATATGGAATTCACACTCATTGCACCACATTAGGATAATCAATCATGTAACATCATTTTCTTCAAAACAAAATTTTTCCATGTACATTCATAACATATGGAAATCATGGGAACACATAAAACACATGTCTCTAAGACATAGGACAAGTCAAGAGGAACTCAATACCTCAAGCTAGAGCAAAATTAGAAGGAAAAAATATGGATGTTGTGACATATATTGGCCTTGGCCTCAAAGTAGCATGCTGCACGATATGCTTTAGTCCATAGCGCTTTGGCACACGCAACTTCTTGTTTCTCAACTCCTAAACTTGTCTCTCAAAAATCTTAACCAGGACTTCCTCACGTGGAAAGTTTTTCTTCTCCTTCAACTCATATATTAGAGCAGGAATTCGTAGTATTTGCTTTAAAGATATAACGTCATTATTTGTATAGTTGTATTCATTGATCATAAGTCTTCGGTATGTATTTTCTCTGAAAGATATCAATCTCAGACAAATGAGGTGGTTAGAATTACTCAATGATTATTACATGAGTATTCTATATCACCCAGGTAAGGCTAATATTATTTCTGATGCCTTGAGCAGTTTGTCTATGGATAGTACTTTCTACTCTGAGATAGATAAGAAAAAACTAGCAAAAGTTGGGCACAGACTTGAACGCTTGGGAGTTCATTTATTGGATTCCACGGATAGAAAAGGAGTGGTGATGATGGGTCTAGATCTTCATTAGTGTCAAAAGTAAAAGAGAAGTAGGATCAGGAACCAATTTTTTAGGAATTAAAGACAAATGTTCATAAGAAAAAAGTAATGGCTTTGTAAAAAGGGAGAGATTACGTATTAAGGTATCAAGTTAGATTATGTGTACCTAGAGTGTTGAACTACAAGAATGCATCATCAAGGAAGTTCATATATCTAGATACTTCATTCATCCAGGTTCCACAAAGATGTATCACGATTTAATAGAAGTATTGGCTGAGTAGTATGTAGGGCATTCTACAATATTTTTCTAAGTGATAGAATTTCCAACAAGTTAAAGTAGAGGACAAATGGCCTGGTAGTATTTCCTAGAATATAGAACTTCCACAATGTAAGTGATAGATGATTAATCTTGACTTTATCCTAGCTTTAAAAAGGTCTCGCATGCAACATGATTCTGTTTGGGCGATTCTTGATAGAATGACAAAATTAACCCACATTTTGCCGGTAAAGACTACCCATTCACCAGAGTACTGCCAAGTTGTATCTTCAAGAAGTGGTTAGACTTCAAGTAGTTTTTTCTCACCATTATTTCAGATAGAGATGAGAAATTTACTACACAATTTTGGAAGTTATTCCAAAAAGGCTCTGGTTCAAATGTTAACTTATGTACTGCCTTTCATTCTTAAACAAATGATCAATTAGAGCACACTATTCATACCTTAGAGGATATGTCAATGGCTTATGTGATTTATTTCTAAGGTAATTGTGATGATCACCTACCTCTTTTTTAATTTGGTTACAACAATAGTTAGCACTATACAAATGGCTTATTATGAAGCTCTTTATTGAAGAAGATACAAATCTCATATTAGATGGTTTGAAGTTGGTCAAGTAGGGTTGATAGGACAACATTTAGATCATCAAGCTATGGAGATGCTGAAAATTATTCAAGAGAGGTTGAAAATGACACAGAGTCCAATCCAACACATATGTAAGAAGAATGGATTAAACTTTGAAGAAGATGATTGGGTATATTTGAAAGTTTCACCCATTAAAGGTGCCATGAAATTTTGTAAGAAGGAGAAGCTTAGTCCTCGATATATCGACTATTAATAAACTAGGTAACGTATCTTATGAATTGGACCTACCAATAGTGTTATCCGTAGTTCTTCCTGCATTTCACATCTCCATGTTGAAGAATTTCATGGGAGATCCTTAATTAATCATAAAAATTGAAGATATTGGGATCAATGATAACTTACCTTATTAGGTGATTCTTGTCCAGATTCTAGATCGCCAAGTTTGTAGGTCGAGGACTAAGATGGTAGAATCAGTCAAATTTCTTGTTATGATTATAATATGGATTTGCAAAACGTTAATGCGATTATCAACCACACAGTAGGTGACATCTAAATGTACACAACGGGTGGTACTTCCCATGGATAACCTTCTTGAAATATCAGGAACCATATTAGCCTTACATGGGTGGTACTTCTCATGGATAACCTTCTTAAAACATTAGCAACAACATTAGCCTTAACTAGGTGGTAAAGAATAATCATGTCATAATCCTTGAGTAACTCTAACTACCTCCTATGTTTGAGATTTAGCTCATTCTAGGTAAACACATATCATAGGATCTTATGATAAGTGAATATGTCAACATGAACACCATACAAATATTGACGCCATATATTCAAAAAGAAAACATTAACAACAAACTGTCAGTCATGGGTTGGATAAGTCTTCTCATGAACGTTGTAACCTTGTCATTCTGCATTAACACGCAACCCAAACCGACTCTATATACATCATAGTGCACTTAAAAATCATCAGTACCTTCTGGTAATGTCAACACTTGGGTAGTATCCAACCTCTTTCTCAACTCCTGAAATATTTTCTCATAATCTTGGAACCATTGAAACTTAACTGTCTTCTGAGTCAACTTGGTCAAAGGAGAAAAAAAAGGCAAAAAACCCTCAACAAACCTTCTATATTAGCCATCAAAACACAAGAAACTCCTTATTTTAGTTGGATACATGAATCTAGAAAACTCTTAACTACTTGTATCATATATATGTCAACTCTAAACCCATCACGGGAAACTATGTGGACAAAAGACTTAATCCAAAAGTCACACTTGGAAACATGGCATACAACTCTTTATCATTCAATCTCTGAATGACTATCCTGAGATGACTAGCTTGATATTTTTCATTCTTTGAATAGATTAGTATGTCATCATTAAAGATTATAACAAATATATCTAAATAAGGCTTGAATACTGTGTTAATAAGATCTATGAAAGTTGCTGGTGAATTGGTCAAACCAAAAGACATAATCAAAACCTAATAATGCATTTATATGGTTCTAAAGGATGTATTTGTAATGTCACATTCCCTAACCCTTAACTGATGTTACCAGATGTGCGATCAATTTTCGAGAAACAAGTGGCACCCTAAAGCTAATAGAAAAAATCATTGATCTTTGGAAGAAGATATTTATTTGTTATTGTAACCTTATTCAATTTTCCATAGTCTATATACATCCTAAGGGAAAAATCTTTCTTTCATACAAATAGGACTGGAGCGCCCCATGTTGAGACACTTGATCTGATAAAACTTTATCTAAGAAATCTTTCATCTATTCTTTCAACTCTTTTAACTCTGCTGGTGCAATTTCATATGGTTAAATAGAGATAGGAAAATTATCTTGAATGATTTCTTTTCCGAAGTCATTTCTCTCTCAAGAGGGACTCCAGGAACATCATTAGGAAATACTTCTCAAAACTCCTCTACTATAGAAACTGACTTAACGGAAGGTACCTCAAGTGGTACCCCGTAGATGTAACATGACATATCGGTAAGCGTGCTTGAGAAACAAGAGGCGAATATATTGAAGGGTCCACATAATTATAATTTTGCATCATGGGAAGAATTTGAGAAATATGATGGAATAAAACCTTTTGTATAAATCCTTGGGGTGTAGTCGAAGGTTGTATTGATTTTTTCCTATTATTTTATATATGTGTACAAGATGTGAACCATTTCTGAACAGAATTACAAAGAGTTTATCATCAACTTTTATTAAGATTGAGTTTTGTTTTAAGTAACAAATAATAAGGTATGTAATGGTTTAGAATGGTAGCTAAAGCATGGTATGTGGAAGTAGTGTGAAGTTGACTTTGGGTTTGATATAATAGTTTCATCGCAATGGAAAGGTACTATCATTTTAAATATTATTATTAGTCATATTTTGGACTCGTAATTGTCATGAAATGATTGAATAGAAAGGGAGATAGTCATAGTTTTAACATATATTTTCTTAGAATATTGATACAAATAATGGTTTGAGTGAAAGGTAGATGATCAATGTGGTTATGATGTTTTATAAGTATTAATATTGTTGACTTTAGTGAATGTGGGGTTTGATAAATCAAGTATGTGTGCAATTATATTAGGGACTAAATTTGTAATTGTGGATAACTAGAAAATCTAAGAGATAAAATCAGGAAGGAGTATCTAGAGTTATTAGACATTGGTTATGTACATTTATATCTGACCAAACACTTCATTTTGGGCATGATTTAGAGTATGATTCACTTTCTCCATATGTGTGTGTTTTTTGTTCTAAGGATGAGCCCCTATGAGAGGATTGAGTGTACCAATTCTGTGATTGTCCTCCTAGTAGGGTCAGTTCCTTGGTTAGACTTGTTCATTTAATTTATGGATGATTTAGGGTTGTTTGGGATAGTGGAAGCATAATAGTGATTATGCACACAATACTTTCACTTATGAGAATTTATAGGAGAGATACGCTGAATATTTATAATTGTACGATAAAGTTAAGATTTATCTCATCATCGGTATCATGTTTTGGCTATATGTTTTTGAATTTTACAACAATTGTGCCTAGTCTTGTCATTCTTAATATTCGTCTATAATAGCTACTAATCGAACAGATAGACAATGTTGTTAGAGGTTCTGTATGCTTGGGTGTATTACTTGATGGTGGATACTTGATCATTTTCTCCTTTGTATCGGATAAATTCGGTTTTCTTTGATGATTAATTTATGTTTAAATATCATATTTTTATAGCTTAAGATTGATGAGATATTATGTTGTCAAGATGTAATTTCGAACATATCTCAGATGGTTTGTTCAGGTTCAGTCCTGATTGTAACCAATATTGATTCGAGATTTTAGCATTGATTAATTAGAAAACATTTGTTCGTATGGTTATGTCAAGGTCTAGTGGTAGAATTTGTTAGTTGAAGAGTTCACTTGAGAATAGTATTGTTGTTAGTTGAGCTTGCATAGAACAATAATTTTCATCAGAGTATTGATGAGATGTCCCTATTTTAGGCATTTTATAGGAGGAGGTGTAGATCTCCACTTGGTTAGTTTGATAAGTTTCAGATGAGACATTGACTACAATATTTTGAAGGAATCACTGAGACATGAGGCACCCTTTCTGACCCTCACCTTCTTTTGATCGTTTAAGGACGAACGATGGGTAAATTAGTATCTAATGTAATGACCCATTTTGTTGTTTTTAGTATTACGTCTTTGTATTTCATAAAATACTTTCCGATATATTCTAAATAAATAATTTGGACTTTTCATAACTTTGATTATAAAATTAATGGGGTAATATGTATAAATTATTTAGTTGGTGGTTAAAGAAAATAGTATTATAATTTATAGTGGTTCATTTTGACACATTTATAATTACTCATATATAACAACTAAGGTAATAATAACCTGTAGAAGAAAGAACATAAAATAGTAGCCGCTTGACCCTAATTTTTTAAGTGAAAATACGAGGATTACCGAATTTGCATTGGGTAAAAACCTTTAATCTCTCTTGAACATTGTTACTCATGGATATATAAGGTTATATTATTATCATAAGTGTGCCTACATCATGATAACAAAGGGATAAATATATAAATACTATATTATACTAGAATTAAATTTCAAGTATCTTCATGAGGAAGGTGATCATCCTCCTGATCCAACTATATATCAAAAATTAGTTAGGATTTTAAATTACCTTATTACTCGACATGATATCTCTATTACAGTTCAACAAGTTAGTCAATTTATGGAAACTCCCCTGACCACTTGGTAGTTGTTCATCACATTATTCAGTGCATTCTAGGAACATTTACTCGTGGATTGTTATTTAGAAGTGGTTCTCCTATTCGTCTTAATATTTTTAGTGATTCTGATTGTTCCAGATATCCTTATACTCGTTATTCATTCTTAGGTTGGTTCATGTTTCTTGGGAAGTCATTGATATCTTGAAAGAGTAAAAATAAAGATCGTGTGTAAATGTAACAACCTGTTTAGTCGGTTCGAGCAGTAGAATTATTTTTGATAAAAACTGACTGGGTCGACGGATCACGCGACGGACCATCATGGTCACGACGGACCATGATGGACTCCGTCATCCCATACTTGTGTAATTTCTTCTGCTGCTCTCCTCATTACCCTCGACGACAGGTATGATGAACCGTTATAGGCACGACGGTTCGTCGAGGGTGTTCGTTCCAAAACACTTCAACTCTTGGAATCTGGGTACGGGGATAAATTCTCTGAACTTTGTGACGGACCCGCAGGAAGGACCGTCATAGATATGACGGACCGTCACAAGCTGTGTAACCCCGACTTAGTCAGACTTCCGCTAAAAGTTTTAAAGGGGTGTTTCGGACTATTCATGATTATAATTATAAAATTAGTGGGGTAAGTATAATAATTTATTTAGTTGGGGATTAAAGAAGATAATAGGGAATAAATAGTGGGTTACTTTTGTCATAATGGATTATATGATAATTAGGGTAAAAGAAAAAGAATCTGGAGAAGAAAAATAAAAAGAACAGAAGGGAGAACGAAGAGGACAGCAAAGGCATTGGGGAAGTAGCTTGCTTGATCACGATTCTTCGGTGGAGGTAAGTTATGGTTTATTTCTATGTGATAGATAAACTCTAAATAGCGATCGATATGTATTGGGTGGTATTGTAAAGTCTTCTATGTTCTTTATTGTGTGTTTGTATGTTTTTTATTGTGTAATTGTGGTGGGTTAGAATGATGACACTGTCGAATCTTAAATCCTCTCTATTAAGATGACGCCTTGACGTAAAAAAGACTTGATGAAATAAAATAATGAGATAAATGGATCGAAGTGTCATGTCTGACACGTAGTAGGGGATCGGAGTGTCAGGTTCCGACACGTAGTAGGGGATCGGAGTGTCACGTTCCGACACGTATTATGGGATCGGAGTGTCACGTTCCGACATGGTATATGGGATCGGAGTGTCACGTTTCCTACACGATAATAATAAAGATAAGGAATCTTGAATTATGTTAATATACTCAAATTCAAAGAACCTGTTTCCCAAATGAGTATGGTGTGGAGGCTTGAGTCCTCATAGGTGTGCTTGGTGTTGTTGCCAATGGTTCTTGTACTTGTTGCTTGTCACCTGTTAAGTATTGTGGTTGATTTTATATTATTATTCAGTATACATTGTTTTCTATTTTGAGTTGGCCGATGATACCTACTCAGTACGTGTTTCTTTTACTTACCCTTACTTGTATTTTCTTCTTGTTGTTTTATTGAGTGCAGCATGTGCACCATCGACTTCGACTAGCCCTCAACTCTAGCCAGTCTCCAACATATCAGATTTCAGAGTGAGCTATTATTCCTAGCTCGGACTGGATTCTCTCATTCACGTCTTGATATCCTTGAATTTCGGACATGGACCACCTTTTTACTTATTTTAGCTTCTTAAATACTCTTAGATTTAGAATTTCGAGGAAAGATGTTCTTGATGTGATGACTTCCAGATTTTTTGAATAATAAGTATTAAACTTTAGAAGTTTATTTAATTGATTACGTCAATATATTTTGGATCTTCCGCATAAGTTTTACTTTTCATAATTGATATACTGGTAAATGTTGGGGTTTAGATTTGTTGGTTCGCTCACCTAGGAGGATAAGTGTGGTTGCCACTAGCGGCTCGTTTTGGGTCGTGAAAAACTTGGTATCAAAGCGTTAGGTTCATTGGTCTTATCACATAATAACGAGTCTAGTAGAGTCTTGAGTAACAGTAGGGGGACACCCTTACTTTTCTTTGAGAGGCTACAGGACTTTAGGAAAATTCCCTTCTTTCTTTCTTTTGTGCTATTACTTGAATCTAATTGGTATCTAAGTGATACAAATTGGTATCTGACATCCTCACTCTATTTCGCAGATGGTTATAACTAGAGCAACAGCTGTGCAAGCACCGACACTGGCAAGACAGGGTGCGTCTGAGCCAACCATTGGGGCTGTAGCTCGTGGTGGAGCAGTGGCAAGAGGCCGTGGTAGAGGTCGCAGAAGGACGCCCTCTAGAGGTAGAGGACAAACACCTGGTCCAGCTAGTAATAGGGCGGTGACTCCTCCACCGACTGATGAGGTAGTAAGAGAGGGTGAGGAAGGGGAAAATGAGCAGGTTCAAGATGAGGAATTACCACTCCAGCCTACCCTAGAGATGATTAATCAGGTTATTAGTTATCTTAGCGGGTTATCTGATCAAGGCCAGACACCTGCAGTGTTTTCTGCATTAGCACCTCAGGTTCCGGGAGTACAACATGCAGTTGTCGTGGCTCCCCGCATGGATGCCTCATTGGAAGTAGGCACATTTCCTCAATTGACTACAAGGTCTATAATGCCGAGTGATCAGCATGAACTTTTCACTAAATTCTTGAAGTTAAAACTTCCAGGCTTCAAGGGTACTGAATCTGAGGATGCCTATGATTTTCTAATTGATTGTCATGAGCTGCTACATAAGATGGACATAGTAGAACGATTCGGTGTTGAGATTTTGACCTATCAGTTTCAGGGGAATGCCAAAATGTGGTGGTGGTCATATGTTGAGTGTCAAAAAGCCCAGGCACCACCTATGACTTGGGCATCATTCTCTAGCTTATTTATGGTGAAGTATATACCCCGGACTTTGAGGGACAAGAGGAGAGATGAGTTCCTAAGCCTAGAGCAAGGCAGGATGTCTGTTACTGCTTATGAGGCTAAATTTTGTGCACTATCTAGGTATGACACCCAGCTTTGCTTCAGTCCACAAGAGCGGATTCGCCGTTTTGTGAAAGGATTGAGGTCAGATTTGCAGATCCCAGCCTTACAGGTAGGTGCTGCAGCAAAATCCTTTCAGGAAGTAGTTGATTTTGTGATAGAGGTGGAGGGTGTGAAGCCAGACGACTTCACCATGGCAGCGACATCTAAGAAGTTCCGTAAGGGAGGTGAGTTTAGTGGTTCTTACTCAAGAGGGAAGAGTTCAAGAGGTTACCCAGCCCGACCTATTCAGTCTTCACTGCAGGCTGTAGCTACGGGTCCATCGCAGACCAGTCATCATTTCTCTGAGTTTGGAGGTTATCCCCAGACTTTGTCATTCTCACAGAGACCTATGCTTTACTCCAGAAATTGTTATTGATGTGGAGAGACTAGACATATTAGGAAATATTGTCCAAAAAAGAGTTACAGACCACCAATAGTTAGAGGTTGATGTGGTCATGGGAGAGGCCGCCATTCTGGAGGACATGGTTGCCAAGGTAATGGTGGTCACCAAATCAGCCGGGGTGGCGGGCAAGCTGGAGCTACTGCTGCGCAACATGGTAGGGGCAACAGGCAGACAGGCTATAGGGCCCATTGTTATGCTTTCCCCGGGAGGTCTGAAGTAGAGACATCTGATGCTGTTATCACACATAATCTTTTGGTTTGTAATTGCATGGCTTCTGTATTATTTGATCCTGGATCCACATTTTCATATGTATCTTCCTCATTTGCTACTGGTCTTGATTTATATTGTGATTTGCTTAACATGCCTATTCGTGTCTCTACTCCTGTGGGTGAGTCTGTGATAGTTGAGAAGGTGTATAGGTCTTGTCTTGTGACTTTTGTGAGGAGTAATACCCACGTAGATTTCGATGTAATCCTGGGTATGACTTGGCTTTCTCCAAATTTTGCAATCTTAGATTGTAATGCTAAAACTGTGACATTGGCCAAGTCTGGGACAGATCCGCCAGTGTGGGAGGGTGACTATATTTCCACTCCAGTTCATATTATTCATTTCCTTCGTGCTAAGAGAATGGTTAGTAAGGGTTGTTTAGCTTTCTTGAAACATCTCAGGAATGATACTTCCCAAGTACCTTCGATTGAGTCTCTCTCGATAGTCCGTGAGTTTCTGGATGTATTTCTTGCAAACCTTCCTGGTATGCCACCGGATAGGGATATTGATTTTTGTATTGATCTGGAGCCGGGTACTCGCCCCATTTTCATACCCCCTTATAGAATGACTCCAGCTGAGTTAAGGGAGCTAAAGGCCAAGCTTCAACAGTTGTTACGTAAAGGTTTTATTAGACCAAGTGGATCCCCTTGGGGTGATCCTGTTTTATTTGTGAAGAAGGATGGATGTTTTTGGTTGTGCATAGACTACATGCAACTGAATAAGGTAAATATTAAGAACATGTATCTTATTCCTCGCATTGATGAATTGTTCAATTAGTTACAAGGTGCTTGTACCTTCTCAAAAATTAATTTGAGATCTGTTTATCATCAATTGAAAATACGGGCAGCAGATGTGCCAAAGACTGCTTTTCGAACCAGGTATGGTCATTATGAATTCTTAGTAATGTGTTTTGGTCTTACGAATGCCCCTGCTGCTTTCATGAGCCTGATGAACGGGATTTTTAAGCCATATCTGGATCTCTTTGTTATTGTATTTATTGATGATATACTGATATACTCAGAGAGCAGGAAAGAACGTGAGGAGCATTTGAGAATTGTATTGGAAGTGTTCAAGGGGAAAAGGCTTTATGCCAAATTCTCCAAGTGTAAGTTTTGGCTAGACTTAGTGTCCTTCTTGGGGCACGTGGTTTCTAAGGATGGAGTGATGGCGGATCCCTCTAAGATCAAAGCAGTGAAGAGTTGGGTAAGACCTACTAATGTTACAGAGGTAAGGAGCTTTGTTGGTTGAGCTAGCTACTACCGTCGATTTGTCAAGGGATTTTCTTCTGTTGCTTCCCAACTGACAAATTTGACTAAGCAGAATGTTCCATTTGTATGGTCGGACGAATGTGAAGAAAGCTTGCAGAACCTCGAGACCTTGTTGACTATTGCACCAATTCATACCTTGCCAGTGGAAGGTAAGAATTTCATTGTTTATTGTGATGCATCTTATTCTTGTTTGGGTGTAGTGCTAATGCAGGAGAGGAATGTAATTGCTTATGCTTCGAGGTAATTAAAAGTGCATGAACATAACTATCCGACCCATGATTTGGAGTTCGCTGCATTTGTGTTTGCATAAAGAGATGGAGACATTATGTATATGGGGTCAAGTGTGAAGTCTATACAGATCATCGTAGTTTACATAATGTCTTTACTCAGAAAGATTTGAATTTGAGGTAGAGGAGGTGGATGGAACTACTGAAGGACTATGATATTACTATTTTGTATCACCTACAAAAAGCTAATGTTGTGGCTGATGCTTTAAGTAGAAAAGCAGGGAGCATGGGAAGTCTAGCCCACTTATAGGTTTCTAGATGCCCATTGGCTAGAGAGGTTCATACTCTGGCTAATGACATTATTAGGCTGGAAGTACCAGAGAAGGGAGGATTTTTTGCTTGTGTGGAGGCAAGATCTTCTTTTCTTGACAAGATTAAGGGAAAACAGTTTACTGATAAGAAACTGATCCGAATTCGAGATATGGTATTACGAGGAGAGGCTTAAGAGGCAATAATTGATGAGGAAGGCGTTTTGAGAATTAAGGGAAGGGTATTTGTGCCCCGAGTTGATAATTTGATTCACACAATTCTTACAGAGGCTCATAGTTCAAGGTATTCTATAGATCCTGGTGCAACCAAGATGTATCGTGGAGTAGAATGAAGCGTGACATTGTTGATTTTGTTGCCCAATGCCCAAATTGTCAGCAGGTAAAGTATGAACACCAGAGGCCCGGAAGAACACTTCAGAAAATGCCCATTTCTGAATGGAAATGGGAAAGAATTGCAATGGATTTTGTGGTTGGTCTTCCAAAGACATTGGGTAAGTTTGATTCTATTTGGGTAATTGTTGACAGATTAACTAAGTCTGCTCACTTCATTCCGGTCAAGGTGACCTACAATGCAGAGAAGTTAGCCAAACTCTATATCTTAGAAATCGTTCGATTGCATGGTGTTCCACTTTCCATCATATCAGATAGAGGTACGCAATTTACTTCTAAATTTGGAGAACATTGCATGCTGAATTAGGTACTAGGTTGGATCTTAGTACTGCATTTCACCCTAAGACCGATGGTCAGTCTGAGTGAACGATTCAGGTGTTGGAGGATATGCTTAGTGCATGTGTGATAGAATTTGGTGGTCATTCGAATAACTTCTTACCCTTAGCAGAGTTTTCATACAATAATAGCTATAACTCAAGTATTGATATGGCCCCATTTGAGGCACTGTATGGGAGGAGATGTAGGTCTCCCATTGGTTGGTTTGATGCATTTGAGGTGAGACCATGGGGTACCGATCTTTTGAGGGAATCGTTAGATAAAGTAAAATTCATTCAGGAGAAGCTTCTAGCAGCTCAGAACAGGCAGAAAGAATATGCAGATCGAAAGGTTAGGGACTTGGATTTTATGGAGGGTGAGCAAGTCTTGCTGAATGTTTCACCTATAAAAGGGGTGATGTGGTTTGGTAAGCGAGGTAAGCTTAGTCCAAGGTATATTGGTCCATTTGAAGTTCTGAAGCGCGTGGGGGAGGTGTCTTATGAATTGACATTGCCTCCATGACTCTCAGGAGTGCACCTGGTATTTCATGTGTCTATGCTGAAAAAATACCATGGGGATGGAAACTACATTATTCGTTGGGATTAAGTTCTTCTTGATGAGAATTTGTCTTATGAGGAGGATCCTGTTGCTATTTTAGATAGAGAGGTCCGCAAGTTGAGATCAAAGGAGATTGCATCTATCAAGGTTAAGTGGAAGAATCGGCCAGTTGAAGAGTCCACTTGGGAGAATGAGGCTGATATGCAAGAAAGATATCCACAGCTTTTTACAGATTCAGGTACTCTTTATCGCCCTTGCTTTTCTTCTTGTGATCGTTCGAGGACGAACAATGGGTAAATTGGTATCTATTGTAACAACCTGTTTAGTCGGTTCGATCAGAAGAATTATTTTTGATAAAAACTGACTGGGTCGACGGATGATGCGATGGACCATTATGGTCACGACGGACCGTGATGGACTCCGTCGTCCCATACTTGTGTTATTTCTTCTGCTGCTCTCCTCATTACCCTCGACGACAGGTTGGACGAACCGTCGTAGGCACGACGGTCCGTCGAGGGCCTTCGTTCCAAAATACTTCAACTCTTGGAATCTGTGTACGGGGATCAATTCTCTGAACTTTGTGACGGACCCGCTGGGCGGACCTTCATAGATACGATGGACCGTCACAAGCTGCGTAACCCCGACTTAGTCAGACTTCTGCTAAATGTTTTAAAGGGGTGTTTCGGACTATTCATGATTATAATTATGAAATTAGTGGGGTAATATTAATAATTTATTTAGTTGGGGATTAAAGAAGATAATAGGGAATAAATAGTGGGTTACTTTTATCATAATGGATTATATGGTAATTAGGGTAAAAGAAAAAGAATCTGGAGAAGAAAAATAAAAAGAACAGAAGGGAGAACGAGTGAGAGAGAGAGAACAAAGAGGAAAACAAAGGCATTGGGGAAGTAGCTTGCTTGATCACGATTCATCAGTGGAGGTAGGTTATGGCTTATTTCTATGTGATAGATAAACTCTAAATAGCGATCGATATGCATTGGGTGGTATTGTAAAGTCTTCTATGTGCTTGATTGTGTGTTTGTATGTTTTTGATTGTGTAATTGTGGTGGGTTAGAATGATGAGACTGTCGAATCTTAAATCCTCTCTATTAAGATAACGCCTTGACGTAAAGAAGACTTGATGAAATAAAATAATGAGATAAATGGATCGGAGTGTCACGTTCCGACACGTAGTAGGGGATTGGAGTGTCACGTTCTGACACGGAGTAGCGGATCAGAGTGTCACGTTCCGACACGTATTAGGGGATTGAAGTGTCACGTTCTGACACGCTATATGGGATCGGAGTGTCACATTTCCGACACGATAATAATAAAGAGAAGGAATCTTGAATTATGTTAATATACTCATATTCGAAGAACCTATTTCCCAAATGAGTATGGTGTGGAGGCTTGAATCCTCATAGGTGTGCTTTGTGTTTTTGCCAATGCTTCTTGTACTTGTTGCTTGTCACCTGTTAAGTATTGTGGTTGATTTTATATTATTATTCAGTATATATTGTTTTCTATTTTGAGTTGGCCGATGATACCTACTGAGTACGTGTTCCTTGTACTGACCCCTACTTGTATCTTCTTCTTGTTGTTTTATGGAGTGCAGCAAGTGCACCATCGACTTCGACTCGCCCTCAACTCTAGCCAGTCTCCAGCATATCAGATTTTAGGGTGAGCTATTATTCCTAGCTCGGATTGGATTCTCTCATTCACGTCTTGATGTCCTTGAAGTTCGGACATGGACCACCTTTTTACATATTTAAGCTTCTTAAATACTCTTAGATTTAGAAATTTGAGGATAGATGTTCTTGATGTGATGACTTCAAGATTTTGGGAATAATAAGTACTAAACTTTAGAAGCTTACTTAATTGATTACGTTATTAAGTTTTGGATCTTCCGTATTATTTTAACTATTCATAATTGATATACTTGTAAATGTTGGGGTTTAGATTTATTGGTTCACTCACCTAGGAGGATTAGTGTGGGTGTCACTCGCGGCTCGTTTTGGGTCATGACATAAAAAATCTTCGACAGAGATTGAATATCTATCCATGTCTATTCCTAGCTCCCAGGTTGTAGGTTTCGTGGATTACTTATTGAGATTCGATTTCCTCAATCTCATTCTAGTCCTCTCCGCTATGACAATACAAGTGTTGTTCATATTGCTATGAATATAGCTTTTTATGAGAGGACCGAATACATCAAAGTGGATTTTCATTATAAACAAGAAACTGTAGATAAAGGAGTCATTATTCTTCCACTGTTGACCAATGATCTTCAAATAGCTGCTTCGTTTACAAAATCCATGGAACGACAACACCATTAGTTTCTAGGAGGCTAATTTATGCTTCTTCATCCACCAACGTTAATTTATGAGGGATGTTAGCATGATTGACTGCTAAATGATTGTATATATTAAAGTAATTCTATAATGATATATATTAGCATGATCATATATATTTGTTGTAGACTCAAAGGAATAAATATTGTGATA
The DNA here is from genome assembly GCA_027789145.1 of Solanum arcanum. Lineage (NCBI taxonomy): Eukaryota > Viridiplantae > Streptophyta > Magnoliopsida > Solanales > Solanaceae > Solanum > Solanum arcanum. The sequence goes on along the minus strand of CM050936.1, from coordinate 21,393,866 downwards.
GAACAATTTATTTTGAGAGATAGCACGACAAATTTAGTGGAATTCAATAGAAGATTTGTAGAGAGAGAATAGTTGATCATTAGGGATAGGACTGATGTAACATTAGGTATGTGTAATCTTTATTTTCTCCAAAAAGTTTAATATTTTTTTTGTTGTGAATAGGATCTTTTGTTGTGTGTACGATGGCTATATTTGAGCTTCTCCAGATGACTGATGAAAACACAAAATATCACCGGGATGCAGGGCTTAAATCTGGAGAAAAGTATTAGTCCTAAAATTGTTTATTCTTCCTTAGGATATTGCCAAAAAAACTCATTAAGTTAAATTTGTATCGTTTAGAGTTTTCCATGTGTTAATGTGAAGTATCTTGAACATTTGAATATTGAGGGTTCCCAAAGATTGGAGAAATTCCCACAAAACCTTGGAATAATAAAGTTGGAGTTAGAGATAAAGTTGAAAGGCCTTGTAAAAAGGGAAATACTGTCATTTATTATTGAACGCCGAAACTCATCTTACAGAGCTTGATTTTCCAGTCATCAAAAAACATGTAGCTCTTCCAAATGCTGGGTATGTATAAAGAGTTAAAGGGAATGGAGTAAAGATGAAAAGAGAGGAACTTGAAATATTGGAACTTGAAGAGCTTGAAACATAAAAAATCGTCTTATGATTTAGTGAAAAGACATTTTCCCCTCATCATGGTGGAATGAAGAATAGGAGAGTTTAAATATTAAATCACTCATATTGATTGTTAAAAGGGTTTGAAATAGAGACCCCGCTCGCACCATTGTCATCGTCGCACATTCATCTCGGCTTTGGCTTTGTCTTTAGAAAATGATCGACAGATTACTTTTTTGACAAAGTTTGTTTTAATGGCCAATTTTTTTTGTATTAATTAGTTAATTAACTGAAACATTTCAATTTATTAGTTAATTGACCGACCCAACTCGAATCTGCGCGCGAACGAATTTATTTTAATTGTTTCCTGTTTTATTTTAATTTTCCGCTGTTGGAAGTGGTTAATCTGAAAGGGTGCAGCTTTCAGGAACATCCGTGAACGTATGAAAGATTTCCAATTTCACAAATTATCGTGTCGACTCTGAAAGGTTTGCAAACTTTCAGAACCAGTTCCTCTTGTGTATAAATAGACAAGTTAAAATACTGCGCCACTGACGAGATTAAACTTTTTTTTATGTTTACATATGATCATTCGGTAATATTCATATTTTTAATACATACATAACATTGTCAAGAACATTTTATCTTAACGCAACATTCCTCTGAAATCTTAAAGTGCTACTTTTTTTTAAATTTAAATTTTTGTAATACAAAAATTACGAGTCATAGATAGATTTCAAGTATTAATAAATAGATTTTATGTATGCATAAGAAGTGTAAGAATATCTCCTAGTAAATAGTTGGTCAGATGCAATAAAAAAATTTAAATTCAATGAATTTATTAAGAACAATATCAGAGGTTCGTAAAGAGACAAAAAAAAGTGGAACAATAACAATCCCAAGTAAAGTGGAAGACCACGGTCATATAAGATCATGAATAACTAAATTCAAATGAACGACGTTGGACTCAATTATTACGAGCCTCCATCAATCTCTTTTTTATTAACGTATGCCATATTTTGTTATTAACAATTTATGAGTCAGAGATAAATTTTAAGTACATAAAAGAAGAGTAAGAAGATCTCCGTGAAAATAGTTGGTTAGATGTAATGAATTTTTTTAAATATCAAGAAGTTATAAAGAAAAACATCAAACGTTACTAAAAATAGTGACTAGAAAACATCAAATAACAAAACACCTAAGTAAAGTAGAACATTATTTCCATAAAAGATCATAATTAAATAAATTAAAATGGACGACCTTGGACTCATTTCTTTTGAACCGCCATCAATCTATTTATTATTGTTGTTTGACATATTAAGTATATGCTAAATAAAACCATAAAATTGTTATTATCATAAAAAAATTTTGGTCATTGACTACAAAATATTCATTACTAATTTTAACGTTTCATATCAGTGGCCCCAACTTTATATGGATTAAACCATAGTTATGGGTATGGTTATGATTATAATATGGAGTTACAAACAATTAATGCAATTATCAACCAAGCAATAGGTGGCATCTGAATGTTCACAGTGGGATGTACTAAACAAAAATTTTGACATATCACATGTAAAATCTCACAACATAAATTTATGAGCTCTTGAACTCATAAATATTAAAAAATAATAATAAAGACGACCTTACTTTCCTAATCATCGAGATGAAAAATACATGTAACTTAATATATTTTTCAAAAAAGATAGTCTTTCATGTTGTTTTCAAATTTATAGTTTACAAATTTAATTGAAAGAAGCCAAATGAAAGAGTTGTTACTTCTTTATAAACAAAAATTAAAAAAATTATCAAAGGGGAATGAGTTATCACTACAAAATTTACAAATTTAATTGAAAGAAGCCAAATGTGTATTTTTAACATTTTTTAGTTTCACAAAAACGTGATCTCTTCTATGCCAAAGAAGAAGTGAACAAGAAATATGACAAATTAGTTAACTTGCTATAAAAGATGTGAATTAATTATCTCTATACAAATATTCTAGGAATAGTGCAATAGCATATATAATGTTTATGCCTGATAAAAATCAATTAGAATTACATAATAATTGTGGCAAGCAAGAGAGAAATCATTTTAATTCTTTTAACAAACTTCATCATTGGTTCGCATTAGTTATCAAATATTTGTTGGTTTGTGCTATCAAATATAACACAACTCACAATAAATTTTCTCGAAAATTATAAACTTTCAATCATCCTCGCTGGTCTTTAAAATATAATTTTAAAAAATTCACCAAAATTGCAAAAAGAAATTGAAATAGATACATCAATCACAATGATTTATAGTAAAAAAAATAAGCTTAATGAAATAGGAGGAAGAAAACTTTGCGAAAGAAACATACTTTATAAGAAGCTTAATTAATGAATATGAATTCAAAAAAAAACATACAAACAATAATGGAAGAAATAAATGTTTTTTTACTAAAGAATTAAATGTAATGAATTCAACCATAAACCATTTCATCAGGGTATCACATTCCAATTGAAATCAATTTTCTTTAATTATATGAAGAAACCTTTAGAAAGAGACAAAAGAGAAGATCAATTTTCAATCATCCTTGCTGAACTTAATAGAGTTGTAAAAAATGTCACCAAAATAAAGGAAAAAATTTCCACATTTCCATCAATGACTTGACTTATAGTTCAGATTATGCTCCATGAAATTTTTCAAGAATGAATGTAACTTCAGAAAAATTTAATTAATATATTTGAATTTTACTACCCTATAGCAAGAAAAATCCCAACAAATTATACTTTTAAAAAATTCCTCTATTTGTAGAAAAAATGAGATAGTGTGAACAAATGTTTATTGTGCCTTATCAAAAAGAGTACAACTCTTTGGAAAAGTTAGAATCCTTCATAAATGTCAGAACATATCGTAAAAGTACAATTATTTATTAAAGTCTCAACTCTTCATAAAAGTCACACCTTTTTATATAAGTCACAACTTTTCTAAAATGTCATTTTCATAAAACTCGAAATTTATCGTGAAAAAGGGAGGTCTAGTTTTGGAAATAAATAAATTTAAAAAGGAATGTTGGTTTATGGTTGTGCCACGAACGTCTCTTATATCAATATATGATTGTTTTATTTTTTGAAAAAGGATAAAAATTGGTTACGGGTTTCTTGTCTGGATATAATTTAGGTACAATCATTAATTAATGATAGGGTAATGATGAGTACAGAATTGTGATGTGCTAGAATAGTCAATGGTTGGCCAACAAATTGATATTTTACTATGCATTAGTTCGAAAACTATACTTTGTATATATTTTATTGTTTTTACCATTACAACTTAATCTAAGGTTATAAAAATTGAGATAGTTAATTAAATATTAAGTGTAGTATATTATTAAGAGAAATAAAGTCTTAACTTTAGACTTGAATATAAGAAACAAGAGACTTGACATGTTCCTCGACATCAAGATTAGGAACTTGAGTATAGATTTTTGTTTGATGATTTTTTGGTCTAGTCTATACAAATAGTAATTTGAGTATCTGTAGACTCTTTGAATTACAAATTACACAAAATGCATAAAGTGCAAGTGTTCGAAGACATTGAGAAAGGGAAAATTATTGAAGAAATAGCTTGCTTGTCTTTGGTTCTTCGGTGGAGGTAGGTTATGTTTATTTCTATTTGATAGATAGACTCTCAATATCAATTGATATGTATTGAGTGATATTATAAGTTTCCTATGTACTTGATTGTTTGGTTGTATAGCTTGGTTGTGTGCTTTGGGTTGGTCTAAAATTCTAAGACTGTTGAATTTATGATCTTGAACCCTCTCTATCGAAGTTATGCCGTGAATAAAGAAGGTTTGATGAAATATTGTTAATGAATTGATATTGGTGATAATATGATTAAATTAATGATATTATTTGTTAAGAGTAACACATTCCAATATTGTAGTATCGGATCGGAGTGTCACGTTCCGACACGATATTATTTGATCGGAGAATCACATTCTGACACGGTATTATTTGATCGGAGTTTCACATTCTGACATGGAATTCTATGATTAGAGTGTCACGTTCTGACATAGTATAACTAGAGCAGAGTCTAACGTTCCAACACATGAACATTATAGAAAAAAATTATTGAATTAACTTGACATACTCAATCTCAAAAAACCCACTTCCTAAATGAGCGTGGCCTGGAGGCATGAGTCCCCAAATGTGCCTAGGATATTGTGAGTGATTATGTATGCTTTTGTTGCCACTTTTTCATGTTTTTTGTTGCTAGTTACCGGTCAAGTGTCATAGTTGATTTGATACTATTATTCATTGTATATTAGTTTCTTTTTTGGGTTAGCCGATGATACCTACTCATTACATGTTGTCCTGTACTATGTCCGACTTGTGTTTTCCTTTATTTTCTTTTTATAGAGTACAATGAGTGTACCAGCGACCTCGACTCGCCTTCATCTATAGCCAATATCAAGTATATCAGGTTCCAGGTTGAGGTTCTCATTCAATCTCATGTTGGATTTTCTCGGTCATGACATAATGTCTTTAGTTTTCGGACATAAACAATTTTATTTAATTATTTTGGTGTCTGTAATACTCTTAGACTTAGTATTGAAAATTAGATTTTCTAAATATGATGACTTGCCCAAGTAGAACCATGGACTTCTAGCTTAAGTGGATTCAACAGATAATAGATATATGGGGGCACATAACTAAGGGATAAGGATATTTCTAATAGAAACATTTCCTCTACTCGGAAGATCTTTCATCTCAAGAGATTACTTTAAGAAACTCAGACTTTATTTCATGGGAGCTTTATCTTACATCAATATCCACTCGATATTAATTATAAAACCCACAGAATATTTATTAAGTCACGACTTACCTTTTATGAGTAGATCCTTATACCATGCGTGAGAAAACCTTCACCTTCCATGATGTATTGATAATAGTTTTTTGCCTTGAATTCAATTAGGTGAGAATAACTTTCAACCTAACAACCCTTATTATTTGAGGAAACCTTTGACATCGTGCTAGTTTGTGTTTAGGAGAATTCCTTTGAATAATACAATAATAACATCATCATTGGTACTTTACTCTTAGAGCCCCTTAAAACAATGGCATAGACATCATAAGAACATGCAATAGTCCATAATTTACCGGCCTCTGGAAATCAAAGCCAGTTTCAATCATAATTACTTAGAAAGCATAATTTAGATATGAATTTTATCATAACATTATGTAGATCTAGAAATATAGACTTAATTTAATAGAACTCTCTTTTTACATTAAAAATCTAACATCTCATGATTCATAACTCGAAAACATGGGTGTTTAAATTGTTTCATAGGGACATAATCATAAAATCAGGGTAATTCATTAATTCATACATAATTTTAACATAATCAATCATTTGAATAAATTTTACAGAGCACCCATGATAATTGAAGAAAACCCTAACAAATTGCGAATTTCTACGTGTTGAAATTGGACAAATTGAGAACTCCATGGCTGAAAACTATCGTAGCTTACTAGCAAAGCCCAAATTAATTGAAGTATGGAAACTTCTTTTTTGAACCCTATATTGAATCTTCTTGTTCTTCTTCTCCATCTTCAATATTTCAGAGAGAAAATTATTTTGAGATTATGAACTTTTGGGGATTTGTTTTGGGTTTACCAAGGTCTAGTAGGCAATGTGATTCTATTTGGGTGATTCTTGATAGAATGACAAAAATAACTAACATTTTGTAGTTATTGTCACAATTATTTCATACAAAGATTAGAAATTTACTACAAATTTTTGGAAATCATTCCAAAAAGGTTTCGTTTCAAAAGTTAACTTAAGTACTTCGTTTAATCCTCATACAAATCGTCAAGAAGCGCGCACTACTAAGACCTTATAGGATATGTTGATGGCTTGTGTGATTTTTTCAAAGGTAATTGGGATGATAACCTACAACATATTGAATTTGCATACAAAAATAGTTACAACTCTAGTATAAAAATGAATCCTTATGAAACACTTTATGGGAGAAGATATAGATCTCATATTAGATGTTTTCAAGTTGGAAGCAGGGTTGTTATGGTAACATTTAGATCATCAAGATATGGATATGGTTAAAGTGATTCAAGGGAGATTGAAAATTGAACAGAGTCGTAAGAAATCCTACAACTATGTTAGAAAAATGGAGTTAGAATTTTAATCAAATGATTAGGTATACTTGATAGTTATGCCCATGAAAGGGGTTGTACAATTTTTTAAGGAGAAGCTTAGTCCACAATATATCGTCTCTTACATAATATAAAAAATTGTAGGTAATATATCTTATGAGTTGGAGCTACCACAAGAGTTAGCTGCAATTTTTACGGTATTTCACATCTCCATGTTGAAGAAGTTCATTGGCGATCGTTCATTAATGAAACCAACTAAAGATATTGGGATCAATGATACTTTATCTTATAAGGAGATTCTTGTCCAGAATATAGATCGATGTTTTCAAGTAGAGGACTAAGGAAGTAGCATCAGTAAAAGTTCTTTGGAGAAACGAGTTTGTTGAGGAAGCCACTTAGGAAGCATAGGAAGATATAAAGAAGAGATATCCATATATCTTTGAAACCACAGAATTTCATGTTGAAGGTATTAATTCTTGTTTTAGTACTCAATAGTTTATATACTCTATGTGTTAGATTTTCTTGTTTGGTGTTTGAACTGAATTATTTATGTTATACACTTAGCCTAATAAGAGTAATATCATTCGGGGATGAATAATATAAAGGGGTAGTACTGTAACATCTTGCAAATTGAGATAACTAGGAAGAAGTTAAGAAATACAAATATCCATTTTTGGAAATTATCTAGAAATAAGAAAAATTTGCAACGTATATTAAATTGAGTTTTTTGTTAACTTCAAACGACAATAATTCCTAGATCAGGATTATCATATGAGTTTCCAAATGTCTTAGGAAACATCTTGAAATAAATTTTCCAACACCACCGAGTTTGTGCAATTTCGAGTTCGTATGAGTAAGATATGCCTATTTGAAGATTCGCTATTCAAATAATTAAAGTCTAATCGGGATTTTTAAAGGGTATTTAAGTATATTCCTTTTCCAATTTTTTTAGTTCATTTTTATGAATTTAATTGGGGTCAAATAGGATTTTATAGGGTTTAGAAAAGTTTATGTTCATGCTAGGGCTTGTAGAAAAGACTAAATAGGGGAAACAAGAAGAAAAAACATAAGACAAGAATGTTCGAGTTTGTATATTGGATTCTCTAAGGACTCAATTCTACGAGGTATGTGAGATCACATCGCATTGGTTTGGTTCACCCGTGCGCCAATCATGATTCAATTAAGTGAAGTATAAGATTTGAAATTAAATCTTTTGAGTTCTTGATTAAATTCTTTTGAATTATTGTGGGTTGTATTCTTGAATTTTTCTTTATATTTGATTCATGTTTTGGTTGAAATTTTAAGTTGAATGTAGTATTGAGCGTATAACTCAATCCAAGCTTTTGGGGAAGGAATCATGTGAATTTAGAGTGTTTCGAGTTGAAAAATAGCGAAGCAAAGTTTGGGAGAACCAAGGGAGTCATCTTTCTTAGATCCCTAATAAGGGGTGTCTGAATTATGGGCTCTGGGGATACACACAAGACATTGCACCCTAATCCTTTCTTATAATTTCAAGGGTTTTCCTGTTGAACCTCTCAGAGTGCCAGGTACGAAAATTCTTACTTTTCTTGTTCCATCTTTTTATACTAGTTCCATAGTATCATGCCTATGTTTTCTAATGATTCAAACTTTCTAAGGTACACGGCAACATGTTTAAATCATCCAAAAAAATGATATTATGAACCTTAAATGCATGATTCACTTCAAGTAAAGTTAAGAGTCATGTCTACAAGTAAAGAAGTAAGTCAAGTGAAGTTCATAATTTTTTCAAAAGATATTCCCAAAAGTTTGCAATGATTAACATTTAAGAAAGAAAGGAAACAACGATTCCAAGAGAGATATTAAGCTATGTTTTAAGTAATAATGACAGACCAAAGAAAAAAGATTATTTTAAAAACATATGAGCTAAGTACAGTTTGGGGGTAGTATTGAGCAAGGATATGGGGATGTGAGTTAATAATGAATGAAGACTCCATAAACCGTGTAACCATCATGAGTAGTAAATGATCACATTATTTAGATGATTACTTTTTTCTTTTTAACATAAACTAGTGGATCTACTTAGTTATGGTGTCCAATATGACACCAATGTATATGACAATTTCGAAAGTGTGGGAAAGAAGTTGTATCAGCACTTAGGCTCATACGAGTTGTTATCGGTTGGAGAAACTCCCACTGAAACAATATTACTTTAATAGATGAGTTAAGTTGAGTATGTTATTGAATTTGTTAATAAACTGAGTTTCTTTCTACTATTATTAAACCCTTCTATACATTGCATATATTTTATTGCTTCTTATTGAGTTATGTTTTTCACAAGTAGAGAAAAGTCAAGGAAAGTGTTTCTTTAAGATTCCATTCAAGTTTATGTTATTTTTAGAAGTCCCCTCACTTAATCGTACATTCAATGAACTGATGTCATTTAGTCTGCATCGTTTATTGATGCAGACACAGATAATCAGGATCAACATCAATGGTCGCGTTGATCTAGTTAAGCAACCTGAGTCGGTTGGTTCCTCGCTTTCCTGAGGGACCCTCTTATCATTTCTTTTAGTGTTTCTGTTGTTAGGGTGATTTGGAGGTCTTTTCACGACAATCCTTTGTTTTAGAGGCTTGATAGACAATTAGTTATAGTTCGTTACTCTTTTAATTTTCATTATCGTATATGGAGACATGAGTTTGGTTAATTGGCTAGTTGATTTTTTTCTTTATCACATTCTAAGTTCTATATGAACTATCTTTGATAAGTTAAGCCTTCCTCTGAGAAAGTATGTCAGGATGAGAGTTCCCTTGGGGTCAATAATGGTTCTTGAGTACTAATCCCGCCAAGGATATATGCTCATGGTGTCACAACTCTAAAATTATTTGGTTGTAGAGGTTGCTATTAAAACTCTGCATCGAAATTAAAGGTTCAAAAACATTGTATGGCGACAATTCTAGTGCAATCAGAATAGCAACAAACCCCGTCCATCATGAAAGCCCCATGAACATAGATGTTATATAAGAGAACTCGTTGAAGATTGGAGTATTAGCCTAAATAATTTATCCTCTAAAGATCAACTAGCTGATTTATTTACAAATGCCATGTGAAGTAGACATAATTATTTTTTGGCCAAACTCATGTTTATTGAGAGACAATGTTAGATTGAGGGAGGCTGTTGAATATACCTTATTTATCAAAACCAAATAAGGAATATTCCGTTTTGGATAAAGATCATTATCTTGAAAGCAATAGATAATTAGGATTTAAATAACATGTATAAATACCTTGTAAATACTACTGTTTAATAATTAATTAAAGAGATCACAATTCTTTTATCCCTAATTTATTTGGGTCTCTATCGTTATTCCACTTTGTAGAGATCTCTTATCTAAATATAGAAGTGGCAAAGGATGCTTGCTAATTTAAAATATATCAACAACTCACCTTAGTAAAAGAGGTATCAAGGTATTTGGTAAAATGTTGAAAGTTGTCTATTGATGATTAACTATACAACAATACCTTGATTCCAAAGGTTAAAAATCTAATTTATGTCAAGGAATATGGACCTATTTGTTCTTGAACAACCTTGTAAAAACAATTTATAAATTAATAACAAATAGATTCAAGAAATTGGTTCAAAAATTGGTTGGAGAATCTCATGCATGCTGCATTTCTGGTAGGAGTATACTCGACAATGTCATAGCAGCACATGAATTGGTTAGAGGTAATTACGAAGAAGGATTCTCCCCTAGGAATCCTATGAATCATCAAGTATAATTTATTTAAAATATCATTGCTCGAGTTTGGTTTCTCGATCAAATTAGTTAATTTCCGAATGGAGTGTGTTACAACTATAAAATACTCTTTATTGATGAATGGAAGTCTACCACAATAATTACAAGGAACTAATGGTCAAAAGCAAGGTGACTTCCAGTCCCCATACTTATTTTCATCAGCAGTGGATTATACGTTAACGGATTCCTGAAACAACTCCAATTGAACCCAAACATTATTTTACATCCTAACCGCATCAAAGTTAATTATGTAAATATTTGTTTTTCTGATTATCTTAAAATATTTAATAGAGCTGATAAAACCCCTTTCCAACTACTACTACTACAAGCTTTCTATCAATTTTTTGAGTTTTTGGGGTTGAGAAAAATCTGTACAAATGCTCAATATATATCATTTAAGTATTCGAAGAATTGAAAAATCAATTATTATATGAAATGCACTTTAGACTTGGAGAAATTTTTTTAAAATAGCTTGAGTTCCTATAACATCCGGGAATAGCCCCTAGACGTAACCAGTGTCATCGTCCTCTTTGAGGAATAAGACTAGCCTCTTATCATACATAATTACATTAATAGGTCAAATTTAGCGGAAATTTAAGAACATTTTCATTACATCAACTCGGATGTTTACATAGACCTCTACATACACATAGTATATATATATCGTGTTTACATAGACCCTTCGTATAAAATGATTACTTAGTCTTCTAATTTTATTGCACATAACTATTTATACATAAAAGATAACATAGTAATAATAGTAGTCTTTTCTCATAACTATGTAGTATAATAATTTGGGCATAACCCATACATCAAAGTAAGAATGCCTCACATGGGCTATAAACCATTTGGAAGCTCTCACATGCCTCCGACCAATCAAACTTCTTACTCTTTTGGGTAAAAGTATTCAAGGGAGATGCAATGGACATAAAACCATCGACAAACCTCCGGTATTAACCAACTAGACACAAGAAAATCGTGATGTCGGTTGGATTCAATGGTCTAGGCCAATTCTTGACCGCCTCGATTTTTGGTGGAATAACCTCAAATCCCTCACTAGAGAAGATATTACCAAGAATTACCACTGACCTCAACAAAAACTCACATTTGCTATACTTGAAAAATAATTGGTTCTCCTTAAGAACTTGTAACACCATTCTCAAATGGTTCATGTGATCATATTCATTTTTCGAATATACCCAGATATCGTCAATGAAGACAATGAAAAATGAATCTAGGTAACTTCGAATCACTGTATTCATGAGATCCATAAACATCGTCGAGGCATTTGTGAGACAAAAGGATATTACTAAGAACTCATAGTGACCATATTTAGTCCGAAATGTCACCTTGGTATATCCTCACCTCTCACCTTATGTTTGTGATACCACGATCTAAAGTCTATCTTAGAAAAGTAGCTTGCCCCTTGGAGTGGATCAAAAAATTCATCAATTCGAAGTAGAGGATACTTATTCTTTATAGTTACTTTATTGAGTTGGCAATAATCAATGCATATTCAAAGGGACCCATCCTTCTTCTTCACAAAAAAATAGAGCACCCCATGAGGAAATAATAGGTCTTATAAAGCCCTTGTCTAGTAAATAGTTGAGTTGAGCCTCGAAATCTTTCAATTCGATTGGAGCCATCTGATACGGACGAATTGAAATGGGATTCGTATCTGGTAACAAGTCGATACCAAAATCAATATCCAGTTTGGGAGGAATACAGGGAAGATCGGAAGAACCTCCAAAAATTCCCTCTCTACGGGGTACGACTCGATGGGAGGAATTTCGGAGTCTAAATCTTGGACTCTTACTATATGATATAAACACCCTTTAGAGATCATTTTACAAGATTTCAAACAGGAGATGATACGACCTCTTTGAATAGAATTTCCCCCCCCCCCCCTCAACTCTAAAACTGGCTCATTTGGAAAGTTAAATTTAACAACCCTTGTTCTACAATCTATAGATAAAAAAACGAGAATGCAAGAAATCCATACCCAATATGACATCAAAATCAAACATATCATGTTTTATTAGTTCAAAATAAGAAACTCTATGGAAAAAAATTATTGGACAATTTCTATACACCCTTTTTGCAATAACCGACTCACCCTCAAAGGTAGATACTATAAAAGGTTTATACAAAATATCGGGCAGAATGTCCAAATTTTTAGATACTAGAGCAGTAACAAATGAATAAGTAGCACCGGGATAAAGTAAGGCATATAAATCAATGAGAAGACTTTAAATATATCAGTCACAACATCAGGAGAAGTCTTTTTCTCACCCCTAGAGCGGAGAGCATAGAAGCGATTCTTCATTGGAGCCTCATTATAACCACTTGCTTGACCTTGACCACTAAACTTTTCTTGACCCATCACATTATGACAATCCCTAACCTTGTGTCTACTCTTTCCAAAACAAAATCATATTCTCGTTCCAACTAGACACTCACCAAAATGACCCTTTCCACAATTTGCACAAGTAGTCTTCTTTGTTGGTGAACTAGTACCCTTTCTCTTTTTAAGCTTAGGGTTAGACAACATATCATCAGGAGCCTTAGGTAACTTAGCAGGTACTTGATTTGAAAACCTCTTTTTGAACATAGGTATGTCATCTCAAACCTACTTTTTAAAGAAACACCATCAAAGGATCTTACCATCTTGGGATTTCTTCTCCACCTTTTAGACCTTATATCTTCGACTTGTCATGTATCATAGCCGAATAAAACTCTTCTTGCACGTCATCCGACTCTCGCATTATAAAATGGTTTATTTTATCTCTAGGATCAGAAACCAAACAAGGAGCATATTTTAACTATTTAACTAATTTAAAAGAGTATTCAAGAACACATATACCTCCTTGGCAAAGGTCGATGAACTCCACCACCTTGTCTTCCTTCTTCTCATTAGGAAAGAACATATCGAGAAATGTATTCTTGAACAATTTCAAAGACATCGGTCCACCCCTTAAGGACCTATTATCCCTCCATTGTACTTACCAAGTTTGGGCCATATCTTTGAGTTTGTAAGTTGATAACTCCGCCTTTTCACTAGTAGACAACCCCATAGAATAGAGAATCTTTTAGATCTCATCAATAAACTCATAGGGGTATTATTATACCTTGGACACATATAAAATAGAAGGACTCATCCAAGTGAAGTCCTTTCACGATCTGAATCTAGACCAAGACGAGACTGTCATCGTTGCCTCTCAGAGGTTGTAGACAAGCCTACTTACGTCATTCTTACTTTACATTAGTTAATTTTTAGCGGAAAATTTGAAACTATTTGTTTCATAACATACTTATATAAACATTCTCATTAATACATAATTGTTCACCATCAGCCATCGAACATTAAAAGATAAGCAACTAAAAGAAATAGTTCAATTCTTATTAAGTGTATAATTGCAAAAATAGCACCTATACATAGTGTGAATAAAAACATGAAAGAAACGCTAGTGGAACATGCTCACTAGCTCAACTCTAAAACTAAGCTAGAAAATAAAACAGCAGCATGCTCGAAGGCATGAGGATCTACCAAAGCTGGATGAATGCTAAATGTCTGGATAACTGCAGCGAATATCCTATAGCTCTATCGTCCATTTGTGCCTGCACCTAAAATAATAGAGTTTGTATAGGGTTAGTACATACTTGTACTAAGTATGGGTATATTCAAGCACACACCAAGGACATGCATGAGAAAGAATAGCTTTTTCCTGAAAACATGATCTTGGGAAGTCAATTCAGTGGACTTGACAATTAGAGATTATGAAGGTTTCAATATTTTTATTAGGAAAGTCAGTGAGCTTTCCAGATTTGGAATAGGAAATTTATGCTATTAGAATAATATACATCATCATACTTTTTACATTTTCACACAACACATAACATTTACACATAGCACATATAATATAACATACAACACATTTTGCATGTAGCACATAACTTCTTTAATATCATTCATTAAAATTCCATGAGACCTTGGATTCATGGACTTAACAACAAGACATTCCATAAATGAGGTATCAACAGATGGGACCGCAACTAGGGAGTCTTCATTAGCAAACACAGAGTCTGATGCGCTCATCATACTTACTCCATTTCCTTTAATTTATAGGCCAGTGTAAACACCAGGTATACCTACGATGTAGTGAAAGACTTTCATTAAGCTCCTTGTGCAATGACCAAGAATGACCTAATGTCATTACTTGAATCTAACTCACCTTTGGATGATCCTATCCTAACACATTTTGTATCATTCATTTCATTATATGCATCATTTGAGGCTTGCCTCATTCGCTCATTGGGAACTTTAACTTTAACAGACATAGATCATGTGAGCATCATCAATTTCAGTGTCTCCCCCTTACCGAAAAGAGGTGGAATCATCAGCAATAGTGACCCATAACATTCTAGCGTACATGTGAATTTAACCCCACCAGATCCCTATATTGGATGTATAGGTTCGAAGACTAGGTGATGTATGGAGACCTATACCTGGAAAGCCAGACAGTCTCATCTCATGAGAGTTACGTGAACCTCCGCCCTTCCTGTAAGAAGGCATCACCTCTCACAGTTAGCCTATTGTTGCATAGTATAAAGTTTAATTTCATTCATCTCATACGTCATGAAAGCTGGCTTTTAGTATGACAACATCATAGCTCATTAGATAATTTCTAATCTCATTATTAGTATTAAGAGTGTTAATATCAACACTTTCATTAGATTGTTCATATACAGTGGTCTCCTCATTATCTTACACTCTCATAGTGAGTACGTTTTGGTATCATTTACTTAGGCTCATTTGAGATTGTTCTCATCATTTACATTAGCCTCATATCATGTTGTAACATTATTACTTATCATTAGCACCTTTGACTTTCATAGTTACCCACCTCTTATTACGTGAATGTTCATTTCTTCATATGACAATGCACTTGGCCATTTAGTGTGTTTCACACCCTTACTTAACCCTTCTAGGGTTTTATCATTTCATTGTTCATTTCTTCATTTATTGTTCATCTCATCTTATGCCAACGCACTTGGACTTTTAGTGTATCATACACTCATACTTAACCCTTCTAGGGTTCATTATTTCATTTACATACATCTTAGGTTCACTTGCTTTTGAATGTATGGTAGACTTATGAGTCTATACATACAAGCCACTGGGCTTCATTCATAGTTCGGTAATTGATTCATACATTCCAAAGATCATGTAGAACAAGATTTATGTATCTTTTATATATGCCAAGATGTTGATTTCGATCTAAATAGGTGGCATTATTTTTGGATATTTTGTTCACGTATGACTTATTAATCAATACAAAAGTTTGGGCAAGGAAACCCAAATTAGAATCACTTGGATAACATTTATGTTTTTTCATTGATTTTATTTTTAATTTCCATAATATTGGAACTCTAAATAAAACTCCATCATTAACATTATACCTATTAAAATTTACTTGATTTCCTCTTAAATTGGCCGAAGGGTTGTGGGTTCGAACCCCCACAACCTCTTCCATTTTATTTGTTAATTTAATTAAATTTTTTTCGCCAGGGCATTGCGAGGTTGTGGGTTCGAACACCCATAACCTCCTTATTTTTGTTTTATTTTCGCTATAGCATTGGGAGGTTGTGGCTTCGAACCCCCACAACCTCCTTATTTAAATTTTTAATTAAAACTCACTAGTCTAGGCATTAGGCTGTGAGGTAGTGGGATCGAGCCCCATAACCTCACTTTTTATTTTCTTATCTAAATCGCCTTCTCCTTTCTATCTTTTAGGTTGTGGGTTCGATTCCCACGCCTCACATTTTCCTTTCTATATTTTTCTCTTCTTACAGTCTCCACCTGGAGGTCGTGGTTTCGATTCTCATGCCTCCCATTTTATTATTTTCATTCTTATTCTCTTCTTACTAACCCAACAGACCCCATTTTGATACTCCCCATCCACCTTTTCCTATGTTTTTCTTGCTTGCGAAATTCCATTAGCTAAAGGGTGAGGTCACACACTCGATTCCTTATGGCCTCACCTCTTTTAAATGTGTTAAATTTCAAGATTTTAACCCCTATCTTGAACGAAATTTTGAAGTTCACTAAGCTGGAATTTGTTTTTATAATTTTTAGCTTCCTTTCATCAACCTTTTGATTTTAGTTTCTTAGGGAATTTCACCAAGCTTTTAGTGCATTGTTAGGTGTAATTTAGTAGTTACATTAGCCAAGCGTTTTCACTCAAAATTTGTAACTTCACACACAATATGAACATTAAATTGTGCACAACTTTGAAACACAAAAGACAAGAATTTACATGCTTTCATACCTCCCAAAACACTGAGTACTTCACTGCCACACATTACCCACACACATCAACTTTTTCACATGATTTTGAACAACATAATCATCATTCACACAATTTTGAACATTCAAACTTAAACATAAACATCATGAAAACACATTTCATCCCTAGTGTGTACCAGCAAAAATACCCAACCTAAAGTTCAATGGGAGCTAGTGACGGGAACATGCAAAGGGGGAACAATCCTAGTTTTCGGAATGAATATCTTGAATCTTAAGGGGTCTGTTGGGAAAATTACCAAGAAGAAAGAACAATATACCTTAATTAATGTTCAAACAATGAATTTTCTGCCCAAAACTTTTTCAAGAATAAGTCCAAGCTACCTAAGAGTCCACCCCACTCAACGAACAACTTCTCTTTGCCTTAACGTTTTTGGTTGCTTTGTTTTACTTTAAATTTCATATGAGTTCTTCAAGTTTTAAGAACTCTTGATATTACTTTTGTTCTTTTTTTTGGCAGAATTAACGTAAGGGAGAGAAAGATGAAACGTAAGAGAGATCGTGAGAGAGAGTAGTAAAATAATAGCAGTTTTAGTTTGGGAATTAGTCAAACTAGGACTCCTTATTAATTAAAATAAAAACCCTATTTAATTAGCTTTGTAAACGGACCATTATGCCCTTAAAATTTTAGATTTTACATAATAAATAAATCACCTTAAGTATTTATCCTATTCATTTTTAGGGTTGTTACATTATCCCCCCCTTAGGAACATTCGTCCCGGAATGACACTAACGCTACACATCGTAATGCCAATCAGATCATAACATAATCACTATGCAAAGTCAAGCAATAGCAACAAAATACGGAGAGATAAGGAAACATAGCCTTAAGAGTAGGAAATCTAACCTCAAGAGTTGAAAAGATGAGGGTAGCGGGATCTCATGTCGGCCTCAGCCTCCCTCCTAGCACCCTCAACAAGATGATTTCTCCACAATACCTTCACCGTGGCAATCTCCTTGTTCCTTAGCCGCTTGACCTGCCTGTCTAAGATCTCAACCGGTAACTCCTCATAATACAAGTATTCATCAACCCCCAAACCTTCCACAGGTAGAATCAACGATGGATAACCTAGGCACTTCTTCAACATACAGACATGAAAGAATTGATGGACAGAAGCTAGCTCCGCAGGCAATGCTAACTCATAGGCTTTCTCACCCACACGTTGTAGGGTCCCATATGGCCCAACATACCTCTGACTCAGCTTCCCTTTTCTACCAAATATCTTATTCCTTTAATAGGTGATATTTTTAAGTAAACGTGGTCACCAACCTCAAATTCTAAGGGCCGGTTTTTGTTGTCTGCATATGACATGTATCGGCTGTAAGAAGTATCCAACATGACCCTAATCACTCTAACCTTCTCTAAAGCCTCATGAAAGATCTATGGACCAAAAATGGATGACTCTCTAACCTCGAACCACCCAACTAATGATCAACACCTTCTACCGTACAGTGTCTCAAACTGTGCCATCCCAATGCTGGAGCGATAGCTATTATTATACAACAACTCTATCAAAGGTAGATGGTCATCCCACCTACCTCTAAAGTCAATCACACAAGCTCTCAACACGTCCTACAATGTTTGAATTGTGCGCTCTGCCTTCCCATCATTAAGAGATTGAAAGGCAGTACTAAGCTTCACCTGCGTGCCTAAGATTTTTTGGAAAGATCTCCAAAAATGTGAAGTAATCTGAGCTCCTCTATCTCAAATGATAGACAAAGGTATCCCATGAAACCACACAATCTCATCAATATAAGTCTCGCATAATCCTCGCCTCTGTTGGTAGACATCACATGGATAAAGTGAGCAGACTTACTCAACATGTCCACAATAACCCATATGGAGTCATGCTGCCTCCTAGATCTTGGAAGACCAACCACGAAGTCCATATTAAAGGCCTCCCACTTCCAAGCCAAAACCTCAATAATCTGAGTCAAACAACAAGGATTAAGATGCTCTGCCTTAGCCTGTTGACAATTAGGACACTTAGTCACATATTCTCCAATATCCTTCTTCATGCCATCCCACCAATAGATCTTCTTAACATCATGATACATTTTGGTGGAACTTGGATGTATGGAATATCTGGAACCATGGGCCTCTGCCACAATCCTGGTCCATAAATCATCAACATCTAGTACACACAGCGTGTTCTGGTATCGAAGTATGCCATCATCTCCCAAAGCAAAAGACTCACTCATTTTTAACAACACTGAGTCCTTCAGCTCCATCAACACAAGATCAAGATGTTGACCCTTCTTGACCTCAACTACCAAGGATCATTCATAACTAGGATGAACTAAATAACCCCAACTAGTAGAGTCAACCAATCGCACACCAAATCTGGCCACTCTGTGTACATCTTTTGCCAACTTTTTCTTCTCGTCATTAACATGGGGTGTACTCCCCATGCTCATCCTGCTCAAAGCATCAGCCACAACATTAGCCTTAGTAGGATGGTAGTACACATTCATGTCATAATACTTGAACAACTCCAACCATCTCCGATTACGTAGATTCAACTCCCTCTATAGGAATACGTACTGGAGACTCTTATGATTTGTGAACACATCCACATGCACTCCATACAGATAATGCCTCCACAACTTTTGTGCAAACACCACAGCTGCCAACTCCAGGTCATGAGTGGGATAATTATTCTTATGAACCTTGAGCTGTCTGGAAACATAGACTATCACCTTACCAGCCTGCATAGGAACACAACCCAAACTAACCCTAGATGCATCAGAATAGACAGTGTAATTCTGACCACACATAGGCAGAGTAAGCACCTGCGCTGAAGTAAGTCTGTCCTTGAGCTCTTGGAAACTCTTCTCACAAGTCTCTATCCATTCAAACATGGCTTTCTTCTTTCTAAGATGTCAGTGGGGAAGCAATAGAAGAAAAGCCCCCTACAAATATGCGGTAGTGACCAGCCAATCCCAGAAAGTTACGGATGTCTGTGGGAGTAAAGGGCTTTGGCCAGTTCTTAACAACTTCAGTCTTCTTGGGATCCACCTCCACACCTTCGACGGATACAACATGACCCAAGAAGGTCACTAATATCAACCAGAATTCACACTTGTTTAATTTGGCATACAACTGATTCCATGTAAGTGCCTGCAAGGTTAGTCTCAAATGTTGTTAATGCTCTTCCTTCGTCTTAGAGTAGATAAGAATGTGATCAATGAATAAAATTACGAAATATTCAAGGTATTCACGGAAGAATTGGTTCATGAGATCCATAAATGCAGAAGCTACATTAGTGAGACCAAATGACATAACTAGAAACTCATAGTGACCAAAGTGGGTAAAAAAGGATGTGTTTGGGATATCTCCATCCCTAACCCTATGCAGATGATACCCTGAACGAAGATCAATCTTAGAGAAGAAACTAAACCCTTGGAGCCGATCGACCAAATAATCTATTCTGGGAAGTGGATACTTATTGTGTATAGTGACTTTGTTGAGCTATTGATAATCGATACACATTCTACGGGGTCCCTTTTTATTCTCTACAAACAACACTGAAGCGCTCCACGGGGATATTCTTGGCTGAATGAAACACTTACCAGTGAGATCTTTTAACTGCAACTTCAACTCTTTGTGTTATGCTGGAGCCATTCTATAAGGAGGAATCGAGATTGGTATAGTATCGGGTTCTAAGTCAATACCAAAGTCAATCTCTCAAAGGGGAGGAACTCTAGGAAAATCTTCAGGTAACACATCTAGGAACTCATTTACTAAAGGCGCTGAGTCTATGGAAGGAATGTCATCATCTAAATCACTAACACTCACAAGATGACATAGTAACCCCTTGGATATCATTTTATTGGCTTGTAGATTTGAAATCAAGGGATTAGGATGAATAAAATTGTACACCTTCCATACTAACTCTTCTTCATTAGGGAAGCGAAATCTCACCACTCTACTATGATAGTCCAAGCAAGCATAACAACTTTGAAGCAAGTCCATTCCAAGAATAACATTAAAAACATGCATGGGTAGTTCAACCAAGTCCGCACACATAGTCCTACCACATACAACTATTGGGAAATCCTTCAGTTCTTACACTTTCTCCTAAAGGCGTACTAACCACTATAGGATCATACAGAACTTCATGTAATATTTCAAAAGATAGATAAAGGAGAGGACTCACAAAGTAAAGCATAGAACCTAGATCTAGTAGAGCATAAACAGAAGTTGAGAAAATTTGCAGCTTACCTGTGACCACATCAGCGGACTTCTCCTGCTCCTCCCTTCCCTTCAGGGCATAACATTTTTTCCTCTTGGGAGGTTTGCCTGCGTCTACACTCTATGGTTTAGGACTAGGATGAGCATTACCTCCAGCCTCATCTCTGTTATGTGGACAGTCTCTGACCATGTGTCCACTCTTAACACAACCGAAGCAGGCATTACTGCCCTATCTACACTCTCCACTATGAGCTCGACAAAACTTAGCACAAATCTTCCTAGTACACTGCATCTCACCACCATTGACGCTCTTTGGTTCAAGTCTGCCTCCTCTAGGTGTTGTACTCCTTTGAGGGTTAGAATTCAAAAAACTCTTTTGCCCCTGCTTGAACCTGGGCTGCTCAGGGACATCGAAATTGTTTGTATTGCCTCCATGGCTGGACCTGCTTGATTTTGAGGCCTAGGCCTCCTCACATCACGATAACCTCTCCTCTTGCGGCTTTTCTCTACCTGCTGGACATTCACCATCAACCTTGAAAGGTCCATATTATCATGCAGCATCGCTAACCGACACTCCTCCTCCAGGTCTCCATTGATTCCTGTGAGCAACATACTCATCTCATCTCTGCTGGTCGAAACCAGGGAAGTAACATACCTTGATAATTTCAACAAAGCTCAATATTCTCCTCATTGTTGTTGTTAAATACTAACGAAAATAACATACCTTGATAGCTTAACCAACTTTAGGGAATACTCTTTGACCGACATAGAGTCTTGTTTAATATTTATTAACTCCTCAACCTTGGCTTACCTTATCTCTATGGGGAAGAACCTCTCCATAAATGCTATCTTGATAGCTCCCAAGTGACTGGCACTCCACCAAAAATACGGCTATCTTGCCATTTGCACCAAGTCTGTGCAACATCATTGAGCTCATACGAAACCAGCTCAATCTTCTCAGTATCTGTGTCCCCCATATCCACCATAATCTTATGTACTTCATCCACAAACACCTGAGGATCATATGATGTCTTAGACTCTGTGAAAATAAGAGGGTTCATCCTCGTGAAGTCTCGCAGTTTGTCAGCCATGTTGAGAACCGATGGGTTTTCTCTCTGAACATCCTGCCGGTTGACTTGGGCAGTCATAGCCTGATACTACATCGTAACGGCCTGTGCCATCTGCGCGAGAGATGCCCTCACCTCAGCATTAGTCAACCCAACAGGGTTAACTAGCATGGCCATTCATTCAACTAGAACCTGGGTGGATTTTGATTACCCGTAGCACTTGCTCCTCCCCTCCTCTAAACCGTGGATCTGCAAGTATTCATTCTCTGAAAAACAACAAGAATTGATGTTATACACGCTCATAACATCAAGAACTCAGACATTAGTAAAAGAAAGATAAGATCAAAAGAAGGGAAATTTTCCTACGCATCATGCAGTATCTAATCCAGGATAGTGGTTCACTTCACACCATGTCTTAGAAGATACTCGATGTGGTTGATGTAAACTTCTTATCCTCAGAATTCAACCTAGCACTCAGATACAAACTTTGTCACGACTGGAATCTAGACCCCAAACGAGACCGGTGTCGTTGACCTCTCAGAGGTGGCAGACAAGCATACTTATGTCATTCTTACTTTACATAAGTTAATTTTTAGAGGAAAATTTGAAACTATTTGTTTCTTAACATACTTATACAAACATTCTCATTAATATGTAATTTTTCACCATCAGCCATCTAACATTAAGAGATAAGCAACTGAAAGAAATAGTCTAATTCTTATTAAGTGTATAATTACCAAAATAGCACCAATACAAAGTCTGAGTAAAAACATGAAAGAAACGCTAGTGAAACATGCTCCACTAGCTCAACTTTAAAAATAAGCTAGAATATAAACCAATAGCATCCTCGAAATCATGAGGACCTACCAAAGCCGGATAAATGGTGAACGTCCGGATAAATGCAGTGAAGATTCTATAGCTCCATCGTCCATCTGTGCCTACACCTAAAATAATAGAGTTTGTAGAGGGTTAGTACACACTTGTACTAAGTATGGGTATATGAAAGCACACACCAAGGACATGCATGAGAAAGAATAGCTCTTTCCTAATAACATGATTTTTGGAAGTCAAGTCAGTGGACTTGCAAATTAGAGATTAGGAAGGTTTCTAAATTTTAATTAGGAAAGTCAGTGAGCATTAAAAATTTTGAATAGGAAAGTTCTGCCATGAGAATAACATACATCATCATACTTTTCACATTTTCAAGCAGCACATAACATTTACACATAGCACATATAATAAAGCATACAACACATTTTGCATGTACCACATCACTTCTTTAATATAAATCATTCATATTCCATGAGACCTTTTTATCATGGACATAACATCAAGACATCCCATAAATGAGGGCTCAACAGATTGGACCGCAACTAGGGAGTCTTCATTAGCAAATACAAAGTCTGCTTTGTTCATTCATACGTACTCCATTTCATTTCATTCATAGGCCAGTGTAAACACCAGTTATACCTAGGATGTAGTGTAAGACTTTCATTAGGTTCGTTGTGCAATCACGAAGAATGACCTAATGTCATTAATTGAATCTTACTCACCTTTTGATTATCCTATCCTAACACCATTGGTATTATTCATTTAATTATGTGCATCATTTGAGGCTGGCCTCATTCGTTCATTGGGAACTTTAACTTTAACCGACATAGATCATGTGAGCATCATGAAACCCAGTGTCTCCACCATAGCGAAAAGAGGTGGAATAACCGGCCAAAGTGACCCATAACATGCAAGCATACATTGGAATTTAACCCCGCCAGATCCCTATATTTGTTGTATAGGTTCGAAGATTTGGAGATGTAAGGAGACCCATACCCAGCAAGCCGGGCAGTCTCATCATAGTTACTTGAACACCCGCCCTTCCTTAAAGAAGCATTACCGCTCATAGCTAGCCTATCGGTGCTCAGTATAAAGTCCCATTTCATTCAACACATACGTCGTAGAAGTTGGCTTCTAGTATGAGGACATCATATCTCTTTAGATGATTTATCATATCATCATCAGTATTAAGAGTGTTAAGCTCAATACTTTCATTAGAGTGTACATGGAGAGTGGTCTTCTCATTATCTTACACTCTCATAGATGAGTACGTTTTGGTAACATTTACTTAGTCTCTTTTGAGTTTGTTCTCATCTTTTACATTAGCCTCATATCATGTGGTCACCACATTACTTATCATTAACACCTTTGCCTTTCATAGTTACCCATCTCTTATTA
Source organism: Solanum arcanum (assembly GCA_027789145.1). Lineage (NCBI taxonomy): Eukaryota > Viridiplantae > Streptophyta > Magnoliopsida > Solanales > Solanaceae > Solanum > Solanum arcanum. Next base: position 21,369,464 of record CM050936.1, on the reverse strand, counting down.
TGTGAATGTTCATTTTATCATATGCCAATGCACTTGGCCATTTAGTGAGTTTCACACTGTTACTTAAACCTTCTTGTGTTTCATCATTCCATTATTTATTTCCTCATTTAATTGTTCATCTTATCTTATGCCAATGCACTTGGCAATTTAGTGTATCTTACACTCATACTTAACCCTTCTAGGGTTCATAATTTCATTGCATACATCTTAGGTTCACTTACTTTTGAACGTATTCTAGACTTATGAGTCTATACATACAAACAATGGGGCTTCATTGATAGTTCGTTAATTGATTCAAACATTCCTAAGATTATGTAGTACAAGACTTATGTATCTTGTATACAATCCACGATGTTGAATTCGATTTAAATAGGTGGCATTATTCTTGGATATTTTTTTTTGCGTATGACTTATATATCAATACGGAAGATTGGGTAAGGAAACCCAAATTGGAATCACTTTGATAACATTTACATTTTTTCAAAGATATTTTTTTAATTTCCATAATATAGGAATTCTAAATCGAACTCCAACAGTAACATTGTACCTTAAATTTTTTACTTGATATACTCATACATTGGCCTAAGGGTAGTGAATTCGAACCCCCAGAACCTCTTCCATTTTATTCATCAATTTAATTAATTTTTTTTGCTAGGGCATTGGGAGGTTGTGGGTTCGAACACCCATAACCTCCTTATTTTTCTTTTTAATTTCGCTATAGCATTGGGATGTGGTGGGTTCAAACCCCCACGACCTCCTTAGTTAAATTTTAATTAAAACTCACTAGTCTAGGCGTTAGGCAGTGAGATTGTGGGATCCAGCCCCCACAGCCTCACTTCATTTTTTTTCTTATTTAAATCGCCTTCTCCTTTCCAGCCTTTAGGTCGTGGGTTCGATTCCCACTCCTCACATTTGCCTTTTATTATTTGTTTTTCTTTCACTCGCTACCTGGAGGTCGTGGGTTCGATTCTCACGCCTCCCATTTTTTTATTTTAATTCTTATTCTCTTCTTACTAACCCAATAGACCCCATTTCTATTAGCCCCAGCCACCTTTTCCTTTTTTTTTCTTGCTCGCGAAATTCCAGTAGCTAAAGGGTTAGGTCAAAGGTTCAAATCATGGTGGCCTCACCTATTTTTAATGTATTAAATTTACAAATTTTAACCCCCTTCTTGAACAAAATTTTGAAGTAGACTAAGCTGGAATTTTTTAAATAATTTTTAGCTTCCTTTCATTAACCTTTTCATGTTAGTTTCTTAGGGCATTTAACCAAGTATTTAGTGCATCGTTAGGTGTAGTTTAGTAGTTACATTAGTCAAGAATTTTCACTCAAAATTTGTAACTTCACACACCATATGAACATAACATTGTGCACAACTTTAACACATATAATAGAAGAATTTACATGCTTTCATACGTCCCAAAACAGTGACTACTTCATTGCCACGCATTGCACACACACATCAACTTTTTCACATGATTTCAAACAACATAATCATTATTCACACAATTTCCAACATGCATTCTTAAACATAAACATCATGAAAAGACATATCTTCCCTACTTTGTACCAGAAAAAATACCCAACCTAAAGTTCAATGGGAGCTAGTGACAGGGACATACAAATGGGGGAACAATCCTAGTTTTCGGAATGAATATCTTGAATCTTATTGGGTGTCTTGGGAAAGGAACCAAGAGGAAAGCAACCCATACCTTAATTGATGTTCAAACAATAAATTTTCTGCCCAAAACCCTCTCCAAAATCAGTCCAAGCTAACTCGACGTCCACCCCACTCGACGAACAACTTCTCTTTGCCTTAACGTTTTTGGTTGCTTTGTTTTTCTTAATATTTCATGTGACTTCTTCAAGTGTGAAGACCTCTTGATATTACTTCTGTTCTTTGTTGTTCTTGGCAGAACCAACATGAGGGAGAGAAGGATGAAATGTGAGATAGATCGTTACAAAGAGTAGTAAAATAATAGGAGTTTTTGTTTGGGAATTATTCAAACTAGGACTTCTTATTAATTTAAACAAAAACCTGATTTAATTAGCTTAGTGAAATGACCATTATGCCCTTAATATTTCAGATTTTAAATAATAAATAGATCACCTTAAGTATTTATACTATTCATTTTTAGGTTTGTTACAAGTCTCTTAGACGAGAGGCCATAGTAGAAACTTGTTCATTTTCCTTTGGTACAACCGCCGAATTATATTGGGACATCATGACTTGAGAAATTTTGAGAAGAGCAGCCCTTTTGTTCTATCCGTCAAAGGAGTAGGATTTGTTGGAGCTTGGTAATCATTCACTTCTTCCTCAAGAGGAGGAACTTTATCACCACTGGGAGGAACTCCCACATTGACAATCTCTTCTTCAACTCTTCGTGTCCCATCCCTTCGAGTATGCATTTAACTATAATGACAATAATACGATTAAATTCAAAGCACATTGAGATATTCACTCAAAAGGATTGATAATGGACTTCCAAGAAAGTGAGAGTTTCCTAAGTATCATGTAAATTCCTATCCTTAAGAGTGGCATATTTCACAATCCTTAATACGAACTTATATAGATGTAGCTAAGGAAGACATAGACTAAAAGATAATTCAAATGTATGCTCTCATACCAAGTTTTTCTAATTGGGGATAGCCCCTATACGTAACCGACGTCCTCTTTGAGGACTAAGACTAGCCTCTTACATTACATCAATACATTCATAAGTCAAATTTATAGGAAATTTTTAAAACTTTTTCATTTCATCTACTTGGAGGTTTACATAGATCTCTACATAAACATTGTATATATATACCTTCGTATAGGAAGATTACTTAGTCTTCTAGTTTAATTGCACAAAGATATTTACATATAAAAGATAATATAGTCATAATAGTCGTCTTATCTCATAACCATCTAATAAGAATGTAAGAACTTAGGCATAACCCATACATCCAAGTAAGAATACCTCACATGGACTATACAATGTTTCATACTAAATGAAAAGGAAAAAACATAATAGTCTTTAATACTAGAACAATATCATAGCTCGATAGTGGAATCGCCCTCGGAAAGTGAGGACCTAACATACTTAGATGAATAAGAGATCCAAGCCTTCTTCAATTTCCTCTTCAAAGCACTTCAACGAGTGAAACCTAAAATGTTGGGGAAAAGGGATAAATGGGGTTATACACCACTTGTACTAAGTATGAGACCATATACACACATACTATGATAACATGTTAGAAAAGGGACATTTCATAAAGTATGAACTTTTCATTTAAAACCTTTATGCACATTCGACAAAACCATACCAACCAATATTACATGTTCATTCAGTCATAGGCATGTACATTACAAAACCAACAACATCAAGTCTAGTCAAGTCTACATGCATAGCATATATTTGGATACCTATTCAAGTAAATCTATCATCAAGTCATATTGTCAACAAGCATGTATACGAGTACATTTCAACATAACAAAAGCAACAAAATTACCCATGAACCCCTATAAAGTGAACAAATAAAATGATCAAGCAAATCCCATAACCTTACTCAATCAAGTACCCCAACAAGAATCATGACTAACTTCTTGCTTCTCATGGAATAACATTGAGGAGTACTTATCCTCATTATTTAACAATGTAGACCAACACAGATTCCTAAGTGACAACAATCACATATAGCATCAACAATGTGCATGTTCATCATATACATATCATGTATCATTATAAGCATATTCATACATAGTCAAAACCACCTTAAATTTCCTTTAAAGCACACTAGTGCAAGGTATAGGTAGAGTCCAATACCCATACATAGGCTAAGTGAACCTCTCAAGTCACCTTAGTTAGTTTATACTTCATTACTTAATTTTATTTTAGGTAACACTTGCCTTAACCAACATAGACCACAAGAACTAAGTGTGGAATCTGGTGCTAAACTAAGTACCTTTTGAAAATGTCTTTAATGTCCTTTAATAAACATCATAGCTTATTGTAGGTCATAGGGTCTAACCCTTGTATAAACATCATAATCATCGTCATAGCTCAATAAGAATTGCATGAGTATAATCCTCTCATTACAATTAACATAGGTGAGGTTACAACATTAACAATCTCTTATCATAATAAGGCACATAGTAAATCACTCACAATCATTATAACATTTACATCTTAAGGTAACACCTAAAAACCGTAGTCAAGACATTTCAATTCAACATCATACCATCCTATCAATCCTAGTACAAGGAATAATCTAATACAACATCATGACATAATTACAATTAACCATAATTTAAAGCAAAATATAGGGATCATAAAACTTACCAAGTCTCATTCATAATTCATCATCAAAGTCTTACCATAACGATAAATTCATCCCAATTTGGGTATAAACCATCGTAAGTCAATAACCAACATAATAAAAGGGCTAGAATAATCACTACATCACTATTTAATAGTAGATTAAAGCAAAACACAAGACACTTAGGTTAATTAGCAACATACTTCACAACCTAGATCATCTTCTCAAGAACTAGCATAAAAGGCTACAAATCACCCTAATTCATCAAATATTAGAGTAACAAAATCATATAATAGTAATTAAACCAATAACCAAGTCAATTGAACCAATACAACCTAATTCATATCAATATCAAAAACCTAGGGTTAAGTGTTAAGGGTCATCTTCTACAAACTATACCAAACCATCAAGATGTATCATAATTAGTCTAGAATACATCTTACTATATTCACATTATCTAAAACAAAAAATAAAACAATCCACTTATAAAATTAATTTCGATATTCGGAAAGACCCACATCAAAGCTCAACTTTTGAAAATACTTTGAAGGAACCCTTTGATGAAAAGAGGTCTCAAAGGTGAACTAGATACCATACCTTAATGTTTGATGAAAAATTGATGGTTTAACTATCCCTATACATACCCAAAAACCCTCTCCTATCTTTGTCTTCAATGGTGTCTTCCTATAGAGCAAGAAGGAAGAGAGAAGGAAGAGAATTTGTTTTGTGAGTTATGAGTGTTTTGTGATAGTCTTAATTATGTTAGGGATTTAAATACGGTGTTAATCCGCTTAATTAAACTTCCCTAACCCCTAAATAAACTACTAACCAGTCAAACTAATTAAATAACCTAAGTGAAAACGTGCAACAATTTATAGTGTCATAGACCACACCACGATCGATGGATCATGGATCAATCGATGGACCTGCCCCCTTCTGTGTTGCACATACTTATTCGTTGTTAGATACTGCACATACAAGGCCCCACAAGTACTTGTATAAGTGTTGGTCTACGTATGGCATCGACGCCCTATCGATCCACACACACCTAGTCATACCTCTTGTGGGTGCACACTGCTCAGGTAGTGTTTGACTCCACTTGTAAGGGTCCTCCTCAAGGTCCCTTGGTTGGTCCTGGGGTGTCGTACCCCATACTTTTAGACAATGTATCAACTTAAACATATGTTATCATCTTTCCAACAATTTACATCTATTTATGACACCTAAAATCTAGTCAAATAAGCTAAGCCATGGTAGTACCTCCTTGAACTAGTTTTCGGATGTCCTAAATGTTCTTGGATGTTTTGGTTTATAGAATTCCGAAATGACAAATATTCATAAAAATAGACTTTTAAATAGTGTCTATACCTTATGAAACTTATGTTAGGATCTAGAGCACGTCTTGGATTTTTGATGTTTTACAGTTCCCTTGTCCTCAAGGGATATCACTATATTGCAATGCATTGCAAAAGTTGATATAAGACCACAACGATAAAATTATTGACAACAAAGTTTTATATTATGGTGGTCGAATTCAACTGATAAAAAGTGTGATATTCGAGATGTAGACGTATTAGACTAAAGTATTCCTCCTACCGAAGAAAGTGGTTTAATTTGTCACAAGTTTTTGCCATACTTTCTTATGGACAGGGATTACTAAAAGAGCTTTGATGGATTAGTAAACCATATGTAGGCCAAAATCTTCTGGAGTCCTGGGTTTTTTAAACTACAACCTATGAAACAAGGAAGCTATATGTAAGCTCATACGGGTCGTGGATGTAAAGAAAGAAAACTTATTGGTTCATCGGATTAACAACTTCTACATCAAGGACAGATCTTTGGATAAGGCACCAATTTCTAAATAAGAGTGTTGGCTTCTTAGAAATATCCTTGAGTCTTGAAAATGGTTAACGAATACGAATATGATTGATGATTAACAAAAGTATTCACAGCAAGGGGCTCTACGTATCAAGCAAATGTACAAGTTGTTTAAACAATGATTCCCAAGAGTTCCACTGAAGTTCCTCACACTTTCAAAAGGTATGTTGCCAAGACATCAACTTATATTATGGATCAACGTCTATCAATGACTTTCAACACTTCAAAGATTAAGAAAGTGGAGTAGAATTGTTTCACTAGTTATGTTAGTGTAACACAGTCTCAACAAAATTACGCAGTCATTTTCTTTTCGAGTGTGGATGTTCTAAAAGGGTATGGGTTTCACTCTCGACATGGATGAAAATTTATACAGAAATAGGAAGCAGGGAAGGTGAACTACAATGGATATGTAATAGAGCGCATAGAAGTGGACATGTCACAAAATTATAGTGTTTGGTTATATTCAACAAGTGTCTATTACAATTGAAGTTAAAGGTATTTAAGGCGATTCTCACAAGAATGAACCTCATGCGAAGATATTGAATGAAATTTCCCCCCAATTCCATATTAGAGGACATTTCCTAAGAAGTGGCAACCAATTCTTGATCAATTAAATGCTTATTTGTGTCTAGACTAACTTATAATTATTTAGTATAGGTATATAGGTAATCTCTTGAGTAATAGTTCTGGAGTCCAAAACAAACTACTGGTGTACATTTGCTATTGGTTGAATAAAAGTTTCTACAGTTTGGCATAAAAAATGAAACACTTTCGAAATAACAGATTCATCATATCTAGTCTTTTCCCTGGGTTCCATAATCCTTTCATGTGTAGTAAATATTATTCCCATAAAATAAGTATCGACTACCTTCAATTGAACAATGTCACAATTAAGAATAAGTATATCATTCAATAATTGACAACATGTTAAACTATCTTCAAGGTGCCACTATCTTCTTTATGACTGATCTTATATATAAGTATCATCAGTTGAAGGTTAAAGATTGTGTTATTTCAAAGCCAGCTTTTAAAAGTCCGTATGGTGTAATTGTCACGACCCAAATCGGATCGCGACATGCACCCACACTTACCCTCCTATGTGAGCGAACCAACCAATCTAAACCTCAATTATTTACCAAAACTAAACAGAAAATAAAGCGGAAGACTTAAAAACTCATCATCGAATCAATTAATAACTTCTAAAAACTCAAACACTTATTATTATCCCCAAAATCTTGAAGTCAGCATCACAAGAACATCTATCTCAAATTACTAAATCAAAGAGTATCTAAGAAGCTAAAATAAGTAAAAGCTAGTCCACGCTGGAAGTTCAAGGCATCAAGACATGAAGAGGAAGACCCAGTCCAAGCTCGAAGCATTAGCTCATCCTGAAATCCGGTGGAATGAAGACTGGCTAGAGTTGCGGTTGAGTTGAAGACGACGGCACGTTTGCTGCACTCCACAAATAACAAAGAAGAAAACATGAAAGTAGGGGGTCAGTACAAACACAAGTACTGAGTAGGTATCATCGGCCAACTCAAAATAGAAAACAATATATATCAAGTAATATCATAAATCAACTACAATACTCAACATGTAGCAACAACAAGTACTATAATCATTACCAAGTACCGCCAAGTTCACACATGAGGACTCAAGCTTCAGTACCATACTAATTTGGGAATTAGGTTCATTAGAATGAGTATATTAACATCTTTGAAGATTCATTATCTTTATTCCTCTTGTGTCGGTAAGTGACACTCCGATCCCCTACTACTATGTGTCGGAACTTGACACTCCGATCCCCTAATTCTACATGTCGGTTCGTGACACCCGATCCCCTAATTCTACGTGTCGGTTCGTGACACCCGATCCGCTAATTCTACTTGTCTGTTCGTGACACCCGATCCCCTAATTCTACGTGTCGGTTCGTGACACCAGATCCCCTAATTCTACGTGTCGGTTCGTGACACCCGCTCCACTAATCTCATTATGTCAATTCATTAAGCCTTCTTACGTACTAAGGCATCATCAATCTCATTACTTTAGTTCATCAAGCCTTCTTTTATATCAAGGCATCATCATTATCAAGAGATTTTCAAGATTTGGGATACAATAGCTTCATCATGCTTATTTCATCACAATTATATAAACACATCATACAAGCACACAATTAAGCATATAGAAGACTTTACAATACAACCCAACACATATCATTCGCTATCAAGAGTTTACTACGAATAGCATAAAAACCATAACCTACCTCCACCGAAGATTTTTGATCAAGCAAGAAATTTCCCAAAGCTTTGTTCTTCTTCGTTTCCCTCTTCTCTTGATCGTTTCTCTTTCCCTCTCCTTGTTCTTTCGATTTTTCTTATTCAAACCCTTCTTTCTTTTACCCTAATTAGCATATAATTAAGAATAAAAGATGGCAATAATAACCCACTAATTAACTTAAGGTTACCTCTTTTAACCCCCAAGTAATTAGACTTATTAAAATTAACCCACTAATTTTATAATTAAAGCAGGAATAGTCCAAAACTCCCCTTAAAATAATTACAGAAATCCGACCCAGCCTGGGATTACGCAGCCTGTGACGGCCCGTCGTGCCTGCGACGGTCCGTCCTGCTGCTCCGTCACAGAGTTCAGAGACTCAATTCTCTGAAGAGTCTGTGACGGTCTGTCACGCCTATGACGGTCCGTCCTGCCATTCTGTTACGAAGTTCAGAGAGTCGATTCAGTACCCAATTTTGAGAATTCTAAGTATTTTGGAACGAGATACCCTCGAAGGTTCGTCGTGCCTACGACGGTTTGTCGTTGGGTCCGTCGACTCAGCCAGTTTTTCCCGAAATAAAATCTGCTACTCAAAATGACTAAACAGGTCGTTACAATAGATACCAATTTACCCATTGTTCGTCCCCGAATGATCACAAGAAGAAAAACAAGGGCGAAAAGGAGTACCTGAATCTGTAAACAGGTGTGGGTATCTTTCTTGCATATCTGCCTCCTTCTCCCAAGTGGCTTCTTCAACTAGTCGATTCTTCCACTGAACATTGATGGATGCAATCTCCGTTGACCTCAAATTTCGGACTTCTCTATCTAAAATAGCAACAGGTTCCTCCTCATAAGACAAATTCTCATCAAGCAACACTGAATCCCAACGGAAAATGTAGTTTCCATCCCCATGGTATCTTTTCAACATAGACACATGAAATACCGGATGCACTCCGGACAGCCCTGGAGGCAAGGCTAACTCATAAGCCACCTCTCCTACTCGCTTAAGTACTTCAAAGGGACCAATATACCTTGGGCTTAGTTTACCTCTTTTACCAAACCGCATCACCCCTTTCACGGGCGAAACCTTCAGCAAGACTTGCTCACCCTCCATGAACTCCAAGTCTCTAACCTTTCGATCTGCATATTCCTTTTGCCTGCTTTGAGCCGCTAAAAGCTTTTCTTGAATAGATTTCACCCTCTCTAATGAATCCCTCAAAAGGTTAGTACCCGAAGGTCTAACCTCAAATGCATCAAACCACCCAATGGGAGACCTACATCTCCTCCCATACAATGCTTCGAATTGAGCCATATCGATACTTGAGTGATAGCTATTATTGTATGAAAATTCTGCTAAGGGTAGGAAGCTATCATAATGGCCACCAAATTCTATCACACATGCACGAAGCATATCCTCCAACACTTGAATCGTTCGCTCAGACTGACCGTCGGTCTGGGGGTGAAATGCGGTACTAAGATCCAACCTAGTACCCAATTCAGCATGCAATGTTTTCCAAAACATAGAAGTAAACTGCGTACCTCTATCTGATATAATGGAGAGTGGAACCCCATGCAATCGCACCACTTCCGAGATGTAAAGTTTGGCTAACTTATCTGCATTGTAAGTCACCTTGACCGGAATGAAATGAGCAGACTTAGTTAATCTTTCAACAATTACCCAAATGGAGTCGTACTTACCCATTGTCTTTGGAAGACCAACCATGAAGTCCATCGCAATCCTTTCCCACTTCCATTCAGGAATGGGCATTCTCTGAAGTGTTCCTCCAGGCCTCTGGTGTTCATAGTTTACTTGTTGACAGTTTGGAAATTTGGCAATGAAATCAACAATATCACGCTTCATTCTACTCCACCAAAAGTGTTGCTTTAGGTCACGGTACATCTTGGTTGCACCAGGATGTATAGAGTACATTGAACTATGAGCCTCTGTCAGAATAGTGTTGATCAAATCATCAACGCGGGGTACACATACCCTCCCCTTGATTCTCAAAACACCTTCCTCATAGATTGTTGCTTCTTTAGCCTCTCCTCGCAATACTTTATCTTAGATTGTGCTTAGTTTCTCATCATCAAACTGTTTTCCCTTAATCTTGTCAAGGAAAGAAGATCTTGCCTCCACACAAGGCAACAATCCTCCCTTCTCATTTACTTCTAACCTCATCAAGTCGTTAGGCAGAGTCTGAACCTCTCTAGCCAATGGACGTCTAGAAACTTGCAAGTGAGCTAGACTTCCCATGCTCCCTGCCTTTCTACTTAAGGCGTCTGCCACAACATTAGCCTTTCCGGGATGATACAAGATAGTGATATCGTAGTCCTTCAGTAGTTCCATCAATCTCCTCTGCCTCAAATTCAAATCTTTTTGAGTAAAGACATACTGTAGGCTACGATGATCCGTGTATACTTCACACTTAACCCCATACATATAGTACCTCCATTGCTTTAATGCAAACACTACCGCAGCCAATTCCAAATCATGGGTCGGATAATTACGTTCATGCACCTTTAATTGCCTCGAAGCATAAGCAATTACATTCTTCACTTGCATTAGCACCGCACCCAACCCAGAATAGGATGCATCACAATAAACGATGAAGTTCTTACCTTCCACGGGCAAGGTGAGAATTGGTGCAGTAGTCAACAAAGTCTTGAGCTTCGGAAAGATTTCTTCACACTCGTCCGACCATACAAATGGAACATTCTGCTTAGTCAAGTTCGTCAATTGGGAAGCAATGGAAGAGAATCCCTTGACAAATCGACGGTAATAGCTAGCTAAACCAACAAAGCTCCTTATTTCTGACACATTAGTAGGTCTTACCCAATTCTTCACTATCTCAATCTTGGAAGGATCCACCATCACCCCATCCTTAGAAACCACATGCCCCAAGAAGGACACTGCGTCTAGCCAAAACTCGCACTTGGAGAATTTTGCATAAAGCTTTTTCTCCCTCAACATTTCCAATACAATTCTAAAGTGATCCTCATGTTCCTTCTTGTTGTTTGAGTATACCAATATATCATCAATAAATACGATCACAAAGAGATCCAGATATGGATTAAAAATTCCGTTCATCAAGCTCATGAAAGCAGCAAGGGCATTCGTAAGACCAAAAGACATCACTACAAAATCGTAAAGCCCATACCTGGTCCGAAAACAGTCTTTGGCACATCCGTTGCTCGTATTTTCAATTGATGATAACCGGATCTCAAGCCAATCTTAGAGAAGACACATGCACCTTGTAACTGATCGAACAAGTCATCAATGCGAGGAATGGGATATTTGTTCTTAATAGTTACCTTGTTCAACTGCCGGTAGTCTATGCACATCCGAAAACTCCCATCCTTTTTCTTCACAAATAACACCAGAGCACCCCAAGGAGATGCACTTGGTCTAATGAAGCCTTTCCCTAACAACTCCTGAAGTTGAGCCTTTAACTCCCTTAACTCAACGGGAGCCATTCTATAAGGGGGTATAGAAATGGGGCGAGTGCCCGGTTCAAGATCAATGCAGAAGTCAATATCCCTATCTGGTGGCATACCAGGAAGATCTACAGGGAACACATCCAAAAACTCACGGACTATCAAAACCGACTCAATTGAAGGTACTTGAGTAGTGTCATCCTGGAGGTGTGCCAAGAAATCTAAACAACCCTTACTAACCATTCTCTTAGCGCGAAGAAAGGAGATGATACGAACCGGAGTGGAAGTGTAGTCGCCCTCCCACACTAACGGATCTGTCCCAGGCTTGGCTAACGTCAAAGTTTTAGCATTACAATCCAAGATTACAAAATTCGGAGAAAGCAAGTCATACCCAGAATTACATCAAAATCAACCATTTCTAAGATTACCAAGTCTACATAAGTATTACTCCCTTCAAAAATCACCAAACAAGACCTATATACTTTTTCAACTATCACAGACTCACCCACTGGGGTAGAAACACGAATAGGCATGTCAAGCAATTCACAAGGTAAATTAAGACCATTAGCAAATGAGGAAGATACATAAGAAAATGTGGATCCAGGATCAAACAATACAGAAGCCATGCAATCACAAACCGAAAGATTACCTGTGATGACAGCATCAGATGTCTCCGCCTCAGATCTCCTAGGGAAAGCGTAACAATGGGCCCCATTACTTGTCTGTCCGTTGCCCCTACCATGTTGTGTTGTAGTGACTCCAGTTTTCCCATCACCCCGGCCATTTTTGTGACCACCATTACCTCGGCCACCACGTCGTCCAGAATAACGACCTCTACCATGACCACCTCTACCTCTAGCTATTGGGGGTCTATAACTCTGTTTTGGACAATTCCTCCTAATATGTCCAGTCTCCCCACATCCATAACACTCTCTAGAGTCAAGCATAGGTCTCTCAGAGAAGTGTTGACCGGTCTGAGGTGGACCCCCAACTACAGTCTGTAGTGAAGACTGAATTGGTCGGACTGAGTAACCTCCTGAACCCTGTCCTCTAGAGTAAGAACCATTAAACTCACCTCCCTTTCGAAACCTTTTTGATGTTGATGCCATGGTGAAGTCATCTGGCTTCACTCCTTCCACCTCTATCACGAAGTCTACCACTTTTTGAAAGGATTTTGCCGTAGCCGCTACCTGTAAGGCTGAAATCCGTAATTCTGACCTCAACCCCTTCACAAAATGGCGAATCCGCTCTTGTGGGCTGAAACAAAGCTGAGTGGCATATCTTGAAAGTGCACGAAAATTAGCCTCATATGCAGTAACCGACATCCTACCTAGCTCTAGATTCAAGAATTCATCTCTTTTCCTATCCCTCAAAGTCCGGGGAATATACTTCTCAATAAACAAGCTAGAGAATGATACCCAAGTCATAGGTGGTGCCTCTATTGGTTGACACTCAACATGTGACCACCACCACATTTTGGCGTTCCCTTGAAACTGATAAGTCACAAACTCAACACCAAACCGTTCTACTATACCCATCTTGTGTAGTAGCTCATGACAGTCAACCAGAAAATCGTAGGCATCCTCAGATTCAGCACCCTTGAAGATTGGAGGTTTCAATTTCAAGAACTTACTGAAAAGTTCATGCTGATCATTTGTCATTATAGGCCCTATAGTCAGACGAGGAAATATTCCTATGTCCAATGCGGCATCCATGCGGGGAGCCACAGTAGCCGCATGTTGTACCTCCGGAGCCTGAGGTGCTGGTGCAGAAAACACTGGAGGCGCTTGGCCTTGATCAGATAACCCGCTAAGATAAGCAAGAACCTGATTGATCATCTCTGGGGTAGGTTGGGGTGGCATTTCCTCATTCTGCACTTGTTCATTGTCCCCTTCCTCACCCTCTCTTACCACTTCCTCAGTCGTTGGAGGAGTCACCACCCTATTCCCTGAGCATCCACTCACTAGTTTGTGATTGCTGGTTTTTCGTCATAATCCTTTTTTAGATTTGGAACTACGTACTAGTAGTAAAAGACATATGAATATGTACTTAAGCCAATAACAATGACATAGGAAGCAAATGTGACATGAACATGTAATACTTAGGAGCTTATATAACGTAGTAAGCATTTTGACATCTCATATTGAAGCACATATCAAGTGAAGACATTTAACATTAATACAAGAGTTTCGAACTCTATATGCTAATGGAATACTCACTAACTAATATCATATACAAGGTAAACATTAAAGTTGAAGCGATGAAGAACGTGGACAAATTCGACTTAAGGACGGATACATATTCCAAGTAAGTACAGATAAATGTACAATAGAGCAAGTAGTAAACATTTAAGGTAAAATTATAGTCTAGCATGATGGGAGTAATAAACAAGAAAAGAAATATATGAACATGTGATAAGATGACATATCTATAAACAATTGAAGCAAGTTGGCATTATATTGGCAGATTGTATGACGTGTAATATAGGATCATTTTGAATTATATGAGGGAAATCCGTGTAAGGGGTACTTTGACAATAAAACAAGATGAAACACATGCTTGTTAAGGCACGCATGTACATGTAGTAACAAACTCATATTAGAGTACTCACTTCTATGCTCTACGGAGTAGGAACTGCACGTATCAATCAATCACTACAAAGGACACTTGGAAAGCTTACTTTTTGTAATGCAAGTGTTGAGTTAATGCAAAAGAAAAAGGAAATTGAATAGTCTTACATGCCTCAATTTCCAATTCGTATAGCTTACAAAGTGTCAACCTGTCTTTTAACATCATTTTCTTCATCTACAAAACAAATCACTAAGGCTAATATTATCAACTTACCAGCCAACTCGGGATATTTTATCTCATCAAAACAGTAGCCAGCCCTTAATTACGAAACAACCTTTCCATGAAATGTGCAGTAACTTTACCAAAACATTAATTTAATGGTGCATCACCATAGCTTATAAATCTGACCTTAAAATTTTCCGCAATCATTCTCCAAGTACCTCTATGACCTCCCATAAACAAATCAATACAATAAAAGTTTTCAACACTAAAATAATCAAAAGACATGAATTTGTGGTTTAAAATTACCATACCATGAGTTGTAATAAACAAGTATGTCGGGAATTCTCAAGTAAACAAATAATTAATGGTTTTTGCAAAGTCATTCACTTCGCTATCTATATCTGTTATTCTCCTCAATTACTGTTTTTGTAACCTCTCTTATTCTTTGGAAGAGAGTGAACCTTGGCTTCCAAACATATAGAAACCTCTAGTTCACTCCCTTTGAATAACTATCTAATATACTTTAAACCTATTCTATTGTCACTAGTCGCATGGGAAATCGAGTTCATAATTATACCCATGGAAATTTATGTGTCGCATAAATAGAACAAGTACACTTAACGGGTTGTTACACTTAAAATCATTGTTTATCATTCCATAGTACTGTTAGCTTCACTATTAGTGGATCATTATAATTTGGGCATCATGATTTGATAACTCGGGTCATGACAAATCATTTCTTTAGAATAATAAAATTTTTCTTTTTATTTTCAATTATAAGCAAATACATTATTTTGATTAGTATTAGTACAATAATGGAATATTCATTTACCTCCAAACTAATTTAGGAAAATATTACACTTAGCTTCAAGTAATAGGTTATTGTATATCATATATTAATAAAAACAAAATTAGGTAGGATTAAGTGTTTGAAATATTTAAAGTAGTTTAAAATTTATACTAAATATAATTTCTTCCAAAATTGGATAAAATAGTAATGGAAATCTATAAGAAACCTATTTTCTATAACCTTATGACCATGTATTGTGGATACTACTTATTCAAACTTCAACTACACTAATTCTTTTCCATATATGAAAAGATCGACTAAAAATATTTGGCTAGTATTAGACCAGATCAAAAAACAACATCAAGTTCAAGATAATGTACTCCCATTTAAATTTATTCCAAAACAATTAGTGTTTATATTAAGAAATTCAATAATTGAAACTACCCAAACATTATAGAATTCAAACTTTTTATTTATATATACAAGGGTCAATCTTAGGCAAAGACAACTATAAATACAAAAACAACAACAAAGACATTATTTAACAAACACATATATCCTCATATATCTCCTCTTTAGACATGCCAAGAAAAAAAGTAACATTAGCTTTGATTGAAAATGAAACGGAAAGAAAAGTCTCATACAAGAAAAGACTCATAGGGTTGTTCAAAAAGGCAGAAGAACTCAGCACTCTTTGTGACATTGAAATGGCTCTCATCGTATCCAGTCCTTATAATGATGAACCTAAGGTGTTTCCCAATCTTGTTGCAGAAATCAAAATTTTTCAAAAGTGTAAAGAATTGGAAGCATTGGAGAGATCAAAAAATATGGTCACAAAGGAAGAATTCACCAAAAAAAGAATCAAGAAATTGCAAAAAAAAAAAAATACTAAAGATAAGAAAGGAAAATAGGATCAAGGAAATTACAAATGAAATGCATGAAGTGTTGAATGGAAAAATTATTTCCATTGACATGAATCTTTTCTATCTCAACGATCTATGTTACGTTTAAGAAGAACCTTCTATTTATCCGTAAAACAATGAAAAATAATATTGGTGACGAGGGGTCTACATCAAATGTCCCTCAATCAACACCTTCAATAACAATGACATCTATGACGTCTTCCCCAATTATAGATCCTCCATTTACTGCTATGACACAACAAATTGATCCTTTAGCTGAGATCCCCTCAATGGGTGCATCAATTCAAGTGAATCACTACAACTACTCTATTGAAGTTCCACAAAGTCCATCAATTATTGACTTACTCAACTTCAATTATGATGATTTTGTCACTTTGTTGGATGACGTTTCACTAAACAATGCTAATGATCAGGATTCAAACCCCTCCAATAACAAAAAAAGTATTTGGTCTAGAATCTCTTCTTTTAAGTATTGTTTTATGTGTTCATGTTGTCCCCTACAAAATTTGTGTCTATTAGGTTTTGTTTGTTTAAGTGTGTCATAGGATTCTCTACATCAGTTTTATTTTGTAATTATAATAAGAATCGTATGTATGTCGTGTTCGATGAATTTTTTTTCAAATTTTTTTATTTCTGTCACTAATTAAATTTCTGAAAATTTACATATTTACAAGATTGTAATTTATTTAACTATTTTTTTTTTTCTTTTGTTACAAAATGTTTTTATTTGCACGATTTTCCAAGAAAACCTTTTGCACTTTAAAAGTCAAATAAATTGATTTATGTATTGAATATATTTTCACTCTCAGCTTTTCAAGATTAATAAACCATACATCTAAAATTGAGTATGCATTTTAACATTGAAGAAAATTATCAAGAAGTCCTACAAAATAAATATTTTGAATTAATAAGATAAAGTGAAAGATACATTATTATTATTTTATTTAGTAAGTTAAAAAATTCCATATCTTCTGGGTTAGTTTGATTGTTTATAATTAAATTTTGTAATCCAACAATTTTATATACTATCACCACATATTTTCATTGGTTAAAGTTTTCTCATTTCGTTGGTCTCCCTTTGTTAAGTCAAGAGGTTTTTTCCAGACATAACTCTATTGGAAATAATTAACATATTCATAAATATATATTTTTTACTAAACATTTGAAACATATAAATATTCAAAAAGGACTAAGGGTCTTGTAACAGGTTGGTGCATATCAAATACTAGTGTTTGGGGATGTTCTGTTATACATGTTACCCTAATAATTCACAAAATTTCTGCATGCAAAAGTGTCAAGACCTAGTAGTACGCCCTAGATGTAACATGACGCATTGAACCCCAAAGAATTCCATACAATACAGTTAACTGTCATTACATAAGAAATAGAACAATAAGAGTGAAACAAGATTTCAAAGTCCAAACATTTTATTAATCAAAAACAGAATTCTAGAGATCTTGTCTCATAATAACCATTTAATCTAATAGAATAAATTTGATCCTAGACCATTCGTCATGTCCCAAAGAAAAATACATGAAACAAACTTAATACAATGAAACTTTGTCCACGGAGGATTAGAACTCCGCAAAGCATAGAAATCCAAAAAATTAACTAATTAGCTAAGAAACTTATGACAGTGACTTGAAACAAGAAAATATCAATTAACCCTTAACTTATATTACACTACCATATGACCATGTGAGGTTGCCTAAATTGTAGTGCCCACCACGAGCCAGGGTTATCCCTTTGGTTCTTGGACGAGTGGCTACGGTTCAAATCCTTTGTCCCCTTATGACTAACTTAGGATTATGACCCTTCCCATGGCCGTGGTAGCCTTCACGAGCCGTCTTTAGGAAGGGTCCTTGTTTGGTGCAGAGTATCCTAGCTACTGCCTATCCCTCCACGAACCTCTCCATGAATCATGATCCCCACCACAAATCTTTACCGTGGTCGTGTGAGGTCAGCTAGTGCTTGGTGAAGTCTTCCCAAAAATCTTCCTTCATTTTTGGCTGTTGCCCTCTCAATTAGCCTTAGTTTAGCTTTCTAGATTATGAGATGTTTCATTATCTCCCTTTTGGGAAAACATGTCCTCGGATAAGATTCTAGACCTCTCTAACGGGAAAACCTCAAGACTAACTACCCTTCAAGCATGAAACATGTAAAAATTCACACAAAAGAGGAGGAAACATTAACTCCAAGCGAAACATACTCAATGTACCATAATGAAAGTAGTAGCAACACCTAACAAACAAAAATATATGAAATTTTAAAATTCGTCATCTTCAAGGAGGGGCTTCCTTCTCCAAGCTAAAAAGTAAGCTAAACACAATTATATCATCTTCTGGAGTCTATAGGTAACTCACATTCAAAATCATAGCTAAAGAATGTTCATCATATCAATTCCTGGAGTCTATGGGGAATTCACACTCAATGCACAACATGAGGATAATCAATCATGTAAACTCATTTTCTTCAAAACAAAATTTTTTCATGAACATGCATAACATAAGGAAATCATGGGAACACATAAAACATATGTCTCTAAAACATAGGACAAGTCAAGAGGAAATCATTAACTCAAGCTAGATTCAAAGTAGAAGGAAAAATATGGATATTGGGACTTCATATTGGCCTTGGCCTCAAAGTAGCACCCTGCGCGATATGATTTCCTCCATAGCGCTTTGGTACACACAACTTCTTGTTACTCAAATCCTAAACTTGTCTCTCAAAAATCTCAACTAGGACTTCCTCACGTGAAAGGTTTTTCTTCACCTTCAACTCATATCTTAGAGCTGGATGTCGTATTATTTGCTTTGAAGATATGAGGTCATTATTTGTATAGTGTTCATGTAGATGTATTCATTTATCATAAGTCTTCGGTATGTATTTCCACTGAAATATCTCAATCTCAGACAAATAAGGTTGTTAGAATCACTCAAGAATTATGACTTGAGTATTCTAAGTCAGCCAGGTAAGGCTAATATTGTTTCTGATGCCTTTAACAGACTTGAACGCTTGGGAGTTCATTAATTGGATTCCACAGATAGAAGAGGAGTGGTGATGATGGGGCTAGATCTTCATTATTATCAAAAGTAAAGAGAAGTATCATCACGAACCAATTTTTTTAGGAAATAAAGACAAATGTTCGTAAGAAAAAGTAATGGGTTTTTAACAAGAGAGAAATGGTGTATGAAGGTATCAAGTTAGATTATGTGTAGCAAGAGTGTTGAACTAAAAGAATGCATCATAAAGGAAGTTCATAGATCTAGATATTTCATTCATCCAGGTTCCACAAAGATGTATCACGATTTAATAGAAGTATTGGCTGAGTAGTATGAAGGGCAATCAATAATTTGTGTCTAAGTGTTAGAATTTCCAACAAGTTGAAGTAGAGGATCAATGGCCTAGTAGTATGTCCTAGAATATAGAACTTCCAGAATGTAAGTGAGAGATGATTAATCTTGATTTTATCCTAGCTTTACCAATGTCTCGCAGGCAACATGATTCAGTTTGGGAGATTCTTGATAGAATGAAAAAATTAACCCACTTTTTGCCGGTAAAGACTACCCATTCACCAGAGGACTGCCAAGTTATATCTTCAAAAAGTGGTTAGACTTCATGCAGTTTTTCTCACCATTATTTCAGACATAGATGAGCAATTTACTACACAATTTTGGAAGTTATTCCAAAAGGCTCGGGTTCAAAGATTAATTTATGTGCTTACTTTAATTCTTAGATAAATGATCAAGTAGAGCACACTATTCATACCTTAGAGGATATGTCGATGGCTTATGTGATTTATTTCAAAGGTAATTGTGATGATCATCTACCTCTTATTTAATTTGCTTACAACAACAGTTACAACTATACAAATGGCTTATTATGAAGCTCTTTATAGAAGAAGATACAAATCTCATATTAGAAGGTTTGAAGTTGGTCAAGCAAGGTTAATAGGAGCACGTGTAGATCATCAAGCTATGGAGATGCTGAAAGTGATTCAACAGAGGTTAAAAATGTCACAGAGTCCAATCCTACACCTATGTAAGAAGAATGGATTTAGACTTTGAAGTAGATGATTCTGTATATTTGAAAGTTTCACCCATTAAAGGTGCTATAATATTTTGTATGAAGGAAAAGCTTAGTCCTCGATATATCGACCCTTACAAAAATAAGTAATTTATCATATGAGTTAGACCTACCAATAGAGTTATTTGTAGTTCATGCAGCCTTTCACATCTCCATGTTGAAGAAGTTCATGGGTGATCCTTCAAAAATCATAAAAATTGAAGATATTGGGATCAATGATAACTTATCTTATGAGGCGATTCTTCTCCAGATTCTAGATCGCCATGTTTGCAGGTTGAGGACTAAGATAGTAGAATCACTCAAATTTCTTGTTATGATTATAATATGGATTTGCAAAAAGTTAATGCAATTATCAACCAAGCAGTAGGTGACATCTTAATGTGCACAACGGGATGTACTAAACAAAAATTTTGACATATAACATATTAAAATCTCACAACATAATTTTGTGAGCTCTTGAACTCACAAATATCAAAGTATAATAAAGATGATCTTACATTCCTAGCAATCAAGAAGAAAAAGACATGTTGCTGGATGTATTTTTCAAAGAGATAGTCTTTAAGGTTGTTTTTAAATTTAAGGTTCACAAAATTAATTGAAAGAAGATAAAAGAGAGAGTTGTTACTCATTTATCAAAAAAAAAAACTAAAAACTTTATCAAAGGGGAATGAGTTATCACTACAAAAGTGATCTTTAACGATAACTAATAGCATAATTATCGATAAATATGTATTCAAAGAGGAAATTGGTATTCTGTGTCAATGTCCATGAAGTCTATAGCAACATTGAATCAAATGGTAGTTTATTAATGTCGGTAAAGGCTATAGTACTCTTTGTGGACGTGCATACTTATTAACGAAAAACAAATATTTTCTGTAGTGTATTTAGAAATTTGTTAGTTTCAAAAAAAACTTGATATCTTCAATGCCTAAAAAGAAGAGAACAAGAAATATGAAAAATTAGTTAACTTACAATAAAAGATATCGACTAATTGTCTGTATATAAATATTATAGGAATAGTTCAATGACATACAAATGTTTGTACAGAAGAAAAAACAGTGAGAATAATATGCTAATTGTGGCAAGAAAGAGAGAAATAATTTTGCTCATTTTAACAAACTTCATCATTTGTTCCGCATTAATTATCAAATATTTGTTGTTAAGTGCTATCAAATATATCACAACCCTATAAATTTACAATCATCCTCACCGGTCTTTCAAACATAATTAAAAAAAAGTCAGCAAAATTGCAAAAAGAAGTTGAAATATATACATCAATCA
The DNA here is from genome assembly GCA_027789145.1 of Solanum arcanum. Classification (NCBI taxonomy): domain Eukaryota; kingdom Viridiplantae; phylum Streptophyta; class Magnoliopsida; order Solanales; family Solanaceae; genus Solanum; species Solanum arcanum. The sequence continues at coordinate 21,347,702 of CM050936.1, read as the reverse complement.
CTATGATTTATAGTAAAAAATAAAGCTTAATGAAATATGAGGAAGAAAACTTTGAGAAATGAAACACACTTTATAAGAATCTTAATTAATATATATATGAATTCAAAAAAAACATACAAACAAAAATTGAAGAAATAAACTATTTGTGTACTAAGGTATCAAATGTAATAAATTCAATATTTCCTAAGTTAAGAAAGTGAGCATTAATGATTTTGACACGGACATAACTTCTAGGTCAGGATTAGTTAGAGTCAGTTCCTGATATGGATGGAAATCCCTTGGAGATATCTTTCCAACCCCCAGAGTTTGCACAATTTTGATATCGTATGAGGGAGATATTCTTATCGGAAGTTGGACTTTTAAAGTAATCAAAGTCCCAATCCGGACATAAGGAAGGGAACACTAGTATTTTTTACCAATTAATTTTCTATTTTGTTTAGGGGATTGTTTGGGGTAGAAACAAATTTAAGTTGATATTATTAAAAAAATCACGCTTAGGGCTTGAAGAATAGCGAAAAGAAGAAGAAAAAGGAGAAAAGTCAAGAAATCGCCAAGAACGCCAAGGTTTTTGTGAGTGAAATTTGTCACGGGTGATCCCTATCAAGGTATATGAGATATTTTAGTGTTGGTTCAGTTCACCCACACACCAAGCTTGCTTAAATTACATGATTTTTGAATTGGTTGAATGAGGATTGTGAAGTTCTTGAAGGACATTGTTGAGTTCCTGTTGATTGAGTGCTTGAATTCCTATTATTGCTTTGATTTGTAATTCCATATCGCTTTGTGAGTTAGATATATTGGTATTGAAGGTACTAATGATCCTAAGAGTTTGGGGAAGGAACTATGGAGGTTTGGGGATTTAAGTCTACCATACTCTACCATATTGTAGACAAAAGAATGCATGTTCATCCGGACATTGAGAAGGAAGGTCGAACCAAATCCTGTGTCAACACTTGACTGACTGGAGGACCTAACTAGCGTCAACCGAGTTATCGGTAGGCTAGGTAGCATTTTTTTTACTCTTCTATGTGTTGAAAAGCGAGAGGATAAAATCTTTCAGATGCACCTAGGAAGAATCAGGCGCGGTGCACCCCATCTGAGCAAGAGGTCCTGGGACGGCATGTCTGCAGTGCGCCATTTTTGTGCCTCAATCAGCTGGGGTTGGCATGGCGCGTCCCTAACGCGTCCAGATTGGAGTTTTTCATCCAATTTTTGTAGTTCAGTCCGATTAATAATTTTGAATAATCTAAATGACTTCTAATCTTATAGAAATCATCTAGAAACATAAAATTAAAACCTTGAACCCATAACTTCAAATTAAAGGAAAAGTTAGATCCAAGTCTAGGGAATTCTGAAAGATATTTCATAAATTCATTTGCAAATACTTTAAACTTGTTTTAATACTTAAAATCAGTTTAGGTAAGGACTAAAGATAAGAAGGAGAAGTTCATTTCAAATTTCATAATTCTTTCAAAAAAAATTTAAGTGTCCTTTTAAGACCTAAGCTCGAGTTTCGTTCAGAGTAAAGTGAAGGACTCCTTCAAAGAACTATACGGGAGAAAAGTATTCCTAAAACAACTTAAAATGTTTTCACATTTTAAAAGAAGGGAAACAGAGATTCCAAAGATCCTTCGGGCTAGTTATAAGTTAAAGAGAAAAAGCTTTCTCAATGAAGCAAACAAGTAAACGGAGATTCAAAGATAACCTTTGAGGTATGTATATTTAGAACTAACCTTTAATCATAGAATCAGTATGTCTTTAAATCATAAGAGCTAGTGTATATTTTGGGAGTAAAATTGAGCACTGATATGGGGGGAGTTTAGACAACTGACAACCCCCATAAATCATGTATCCACCATGGCTATAAAGGGTTCATAGTTTTTAGATGAACCCCTTTCACAATAGATTAGTGGATCCATTAGGAAGTTTATGTCTTATACCTTTGACCTGGTATAGGATGCGCTAGCAGCGTGGGTAGTTCAATGTATTTTAACTGTATTTTTTTTGTGATCCTTATCGTTTAGAGAAACTCCCACATGATTTAAATGTATTTATATATACATCAATTTATTTGTATTTTTACATACATCTCAGAGTTAATTGTATCCTTGTGTACTTCAGAGTTCAAAACATGTTTTAAACAGTTTTTTAATATTACACTTGTTTTTAAATTGCCTTATAATGAAATGAGTCGATATTGTTGAGTCATATTACTCATGAGTTGAGCATATCCAATGTAAGTGTTATTTCTTATTCTTTTAAAGCCTAAGTTGTTTTAGCATTCCAACTAGTATACTCGCACATTCAATGTACTGTTGTCAATTGGCCTGCATCGTATCATGATGCAGACGCAGGTAACAAGGATCGGCATCCAGTGCACCATTGATCTAGTTGAGCACTCTGAGCTAGTTTGTGAGCCTCCTTACATTATGGAGGACTCATTTTATTGTTTTTACAGTATTTTCCTTATAAGGATGTTGTAGGGTATGTCCCAACATCCATATATGTTTTAGAAGGCTTCAATTATAGACAGTCAGATGTTAGTAGTTTAGTCGACTTTGCAGTATCATTCTTATGTTGAAGACTTGGGTTTCAATTTTTGCCAAGTTGAATATTTTAATATATAAAACATTCCAGTTATCTTATAATTTAATTTAGTTCAGTTCTTTCATCTTTAGTCATTGATTGTTTTCTTTCCCTTAGTTAAGTAATCAAGGCCAAGGGTTCGCTCGAGGCCAACAATGGTAATGGAGTGTACGCCTTGCCCACGGTGTAGTCTTGGGGCATGATAGTTGTTGTAGTGGTTCTCCTACTGGAGAGCTAGAGTTGGTGTCAATCACATCGGTTCGAGTCATGACAAAGTTTGAATCAAAGCCTAGGTTCATTTATCTCGATATAGCAAATTTGTTCTTGTAGAGTCTCACAGAATGGTATAAGGATACCTTTACATTTCTTCTATAGGATATAGGACTCTAGGAAATGTTTCTACTTTCTCTTGCCTTATTTCGTACCATGATTTTATTCTAGTTGGTATTTAACCTCCTTCACTCTTCTGCTTGTAGATGGTTAACACTAGATACAATGACATCAGACCCATAGCTCCCGTCATTATTATTGCTACGAAACCTTCAGCGAAAGGTCGGGGCAGAGGAAGAGCTAAACTAAGAAGTCATTGAAGAGTAGCACCTTTTGGGAATAAGGTACAAATTTTCAATGTTCCCCAAAATGAGGCAACACTCGTACATAATGAGGATATAGTGGAATATATTGAGGCTAAGGATGTTGAAGAAATTGAAAAAGAAGAAGAGGTCCCACTGGAGATTATAGTTGTTCCTCCCTCGATTCGGTGCTAGCTCAACAAATTATATTGTCATTGAAGAGGTTGGCTGGTTTTGGAGGGCTTCAATCAGTTCAAGCAACTCAAGCTCCTACTAATCCTCCTACTGTTTTCACTACTCCTAATGTGAGCGTATCAGGAGGTAATGATGCTTTGTTTTGTCCTTTGTTGGTTTATATTATGACTCGCACTGAGCATGCAATATTGACTAAGTTTCTGTAGCTTAAGCCTTTGATATTTCTTGGTATCGAATGTGAAAATTCATCTGAGTTCAGTCTGGATTGCTATGAGAGGCTACATCAATTAGGTATTGTTCATCTGCATGGGGTTGAGGTTGTGTCCTTCAAAATTCAAGGTGAGGCCAAGCAGTGGTTGAGAGCTTATTACAGTGCAGATCTTCTATTTTACCTCCACTAACTTGGACCCAATTACATGCTCTATTCTAGAAAAATATGTTCCTGGAACTTCGAGGGACTGTAAGAAAGATGATTTATGGATTTGGAACAATGTGGTATGTCTATGGTTGCTTATGAGGCCATCTTTTATGTTTTATCTAGATATTCTACTTAATTGGTGACTACAATGGAGGAGAGGATTCCCTTATTTATTAGGGGGTTGAATTCTGAGTTGCAAGTATTATCTGTTCATATGACTTCTCTAAGGAAGAGCTTTAATGAGGTGACAAATTACGTTAATAAGGTGGAGGGGGTGAGGCAAGACAGTAAGCCGTGAATTTTGCTATTTTACTTGGCTCCAATTCTAGAGGATACGGTAGACAAACGTATGCAGCCAAGAAAATTCAGACAGCTATGCCCACCTCTAAAGGTAAATACTTTTAATTTTCAGGATCAAAAGAGAGTCGCACCTAATGGGAACTAGACCATCTTTTTACCGTACTTGCTGCAATTGTTGAGAATCTGGGCATATGAGGAGAAATTGTCCCTATCTGTGTGTGTTTGAGTCCGCACAACATTCTACTAGGGCGATGGTAGCCGCGGTAAATAATAGATTTGGTGCTATTATTTACCGCGGCTACCATCACATAAATCCATGTCTATCGTGCTTGAAGTATTTTATTTATGTGATTTCATACATGGGTTTATTTGGTGATTTTTAATATGATTGACTTTGACATTATCTTAGCCATGACCTGGTTGTCCCCCTATTATGTTGTGCTTAATTACAATACTAAGTATGCAACTCTAGAGATACCGAGAAGGAAAATATTAGAGTGGAAAGGGTGCATAAGCCTAAGCAAGTTATGATTATATCCTCCATTTAAAAGAGTAAATTAGTTGAGCATGGTTGTTTGTCTTATTTGGCTCATAAAAGGGATGTTGAGATTGAGTCTCTTTATACTTAGTCTATTCTCGTGGTATTTCAATTTAGTGAAGTGTTTCCCAATCACTTGCCTGGGATGCCACCAGATAGAGATATCAATTTTGCATTGACTTAGAACCTGGTGCGGGACCTATTTCTATATCTTCATATCGCCATGGCTCTAGCAGAATTGAAAAAGCTTAAGGCTCAAATCTATGTTCTTTTGATAAGGGATTTATTCGTCCTAGTGTTTCGGTGATCCAGTATTGTTTGTTAAGAAGAAGGATGGGAGTATGAGAATGTGTATAGATTATCGGCAATTGTATAGGGTCACTATTTGAAAGAAGTGTCCTTTGCCTCAACTAGATGATATTTTTTACCAATTTCAAAGGGTAGTAGTTTTCTCTAAGACCGATCTGAGATTCGGTTACCATAAACTAAAAATGAGATCGGAATATACTCCTAAGATGGAATTTAGGACTCACTATGGGCAGTATGAGTTTTTGGTTATCTGTTTTTGTTTTAACGATGCGCCTACAACTTTAATGAGTTCAATGAATGGGGTGTTCAAGTCATTTATTGATTCTTTCATCTTTATTGATGACATTTTGGTATATTATAAAAGTAAGTAAGAGCATGTCGCCCATCTTCATATGTTTTGGGTATTCTTGCGAAATAAAGGTTGTATGCTAAATTTTCTAAGTTTAAATTTTGGTTGAATTTTTGGGGCATGTACTTTTAAAACAAGGAGTAATGGTTGATCCTTAAAAGATTGAGGCGGTTAAGAATTAGTTTTGGCCTAGCTCTGTTATAGAAGTTAAGAGTTTTGTGGGACTCACTCTCTATTATCGTCGTTTCGTGAAGAATTTTACTTCCATTGCCACTTGCTTGACAAATTTTAGTAAAAAGGAGATACCATTTGAATGGACTAAAAAATGTGAGGAGAGCTTCAAAAATCTCAATACTCTCTTGACCATCGCGCCTATTCTAGCATTACTGGTTGAGGTAAGGATTTTATTGTCTATCGAAGCTTCATATTCTGAGTTTGGTGCGGCATTGTTTCAGGATAAAAAAGTTATAACTTATGCGTTCCATTAATTTAAGGTGCATGAGTGGAATTATCCAATGCATGATTTGGGGTTGGCAGAGGTAGTTCTTGCTCTTAAGGTCTCGCAGCATAACCTTTATAGTGTTAAATGTGTTATGAATTATCATAGTTTGAAGCATTAGTTCACTCAAAAGGATTTGGATTCGAGACAGTGAAAGCTGATGGAGTTACTTAAAGATTATGATGTCACCATCCAATGACATCTCGGAAAGGCTAATGTGTTGGAGGACACTTTGATGGAAAAACGGTGAGTATGGGTAACTTAGCTTGCTTGAGTGTATTCAACTTACTTTTGCCTAAGGAAATTCAGACCTTGGAGTCTAAACTCATGCAGTTGGGCTCACAAAAAGTTGGGGTATTAGCTCGTATTAAAGTGAGGGATATATTCATTTATGAGATCAAGGACAAACAATTTGAATGCGAAAATATGGAGGAGCTTAGAAATAAGAATGTGATGCCTAAGGCATAAGAGACCACTCTTGATACGAATGGATTACTGAATTATAAAGGAAGAGTATGTCATCCTATGGTAGATGACTTGATTGAGAAATTGTTTGCAGAATTTTAAGGTTTGTGATATTCAATTCATCTTGGTGTGACCAAGATGTATATGAATTTGAAAATTTTTTATTGGTGGCTAGATATGAAGAAAGACATAGAGGAGTTTGTGATGAAGTGCTAAAATTTTCAACAAGTGAAGTACGAACATCAAAATCCTGAAAGTTTGATAAAAAATTTATCAATTCCATAATGGAAGTGGGAAATGATAGACATGGATTTTGTGGTTGGTCCTCTCGAGACCTTGGGGAAGTATGATTATATTTGGGTAATGGTTGATAGATTGACTAAGACAACCCATTTTATTATGGTAAGAATAGATTATAATGTTGAACAATTGGATAAGGCGTATGTGAAGGAGATAGTCAGGTTGCATAGGTTTCCCTTTCTATCATCTTAGATCGTGGTACCCAATTCACTTCCACGTCTGGGAGGAAATATCATGATGAATAAAATGTTTTTAGACTAGAGATGTGAAACCTGTTAGGTAGTGGAGCCTGATTAATATATATAACTTTTTTACTCACATGGTGTTACCACGAAATATTGGGTTTTCTCTTTCTCTCTCTAGATCTCTCATCTAGTTCTCTTGAAAGTTCTTGTGTTCTTCATTCATCTAGTGTGTGTGCGTGAATTCGATCCTAACAAATGATATTAGAGCTAAGGAGATTCAACACGATCACTAAAGATTGATAGTTCAAAGCTTGGAATGGAGAAGTTTCATGAATCCGATTTCAGTTTTTGGAAGATGCAGATCGAAGATTATCTGTACCAGAAAGATCTTCACGAACCGTTGACTGGGGTGAAGCCAAAATCCATGACGGAGGAGAAGTGGAAACTCAAGGATCGCCAGGCTCTAGGGTTGATCTGGTTGAATTTGTCAAGAAACGTGGCGTTCAACATCATGAAGGAAAAGACTACGTCCGATCTGTTAACGGCACTGTCAAACATGTATGAAAAACCAACGGCGATGAACAAAGTATATTTGATGCGTAGATTGTTCAATATACAGATGTCTGAGAATGGATCCGTTTCTGATCACATAAACGAGTTCAATATGATTGTGAATCAACTTAATTCTGTCAATATTAATTTCAAAGATGAAATTAAGGCGTTTATTTTGATGTCATCTCTGCCCGAGTCTTGGGATACTGTTGATGCTGCGATTAGCAGTTCCCTTGGATCTGAGAAACTCATGTTTGATGAAATCCTGATGTTGTTCTTAGCGAAAGTATTCGCAAATGAGAAGTGGCAGATTTATCGGGCAGTGCTCTCAGCATTGACCGAAGGGGGAGAAGTACGATGAAAGGACAAAATCAACATGGTCAATCAAAAAAAAGAATCGAGGAACATCCCTGAACAGATCAAACGTGAGTGGTTGGAACTGTGGATAAAAAGGGCACTTTCGGACGAACTGTACAAAGCCAAAGAAGAAACAGAATCAGAAATTTTGAGATGACAATGATTCTTTAAATTCAGTAGAGGACATTGCGGATGCTCTAATCCTTTGTATGAACAGCCCAGTTGAATCATGGATTTTGAATTCTAGTGCATCTTTCCATTCGTCTCAAAGCAAGGAGTTGTTCCAAAGTTTCAAATCTGGAAATTTTGGAAAGGTATATCTTGCTGACAACTAAGCCTTAGAGATTGAAGGAAAGGGGGATGTTTGCATAAAGACAACCTCGGGAAACCAGTGGACATTGGAGGATGTCAGATATATTCCTGGGATCATGAAAAATATGATCTATGTTGGTCAGTTGGATAGCACGGGATATGCAGCAAAGTTTGGGAAAGGTTCGTGGAAGATCGTGAAAGGTGCTATGGTAGTAGCTCGTGGCACAAAATCTGGAACCTTGTACACCACTGCAAGGTATATAAATATGGCCGTTGTTGCTGAAGGTGCTTCTGGTTCATGTCTGTGGCACAAAAGACTTGGACACATGAGTACTAAAGGAATGAAGATGCTGGTTGCAAAAAGAGGCATTAGAGGGTCTGAAGTCTGTTGATATGGGTCTTTGTGAGAGCTTTTTTATGGGCAAACAAAAAAGAGAGTTTCAAAAAGACTCCTAGAGAGCCAAAGAAAGTGCGGTTGGAAATGGTCCATACAGATGTTTGGGGACCATCTCCAGTATCATCACTTGGAGGATCCAAATTCTATGTTACCTTCATTAATAATTTCTGCAGGAAGGTATGGGTTTACTTCTTGAAGAATAAGTCACATGTGTTTGCAAATTTCAAGAAGTGAAAAGCTGAAGTTGAGAATCAGACCGGTTTGAAAGTCAAATGCCTAAGGTCTGACAATGGAGGAGAGTATGAGAAATCAGAGTTCAACGCATTCTGTGCAGCTGAGGAAATCAGATTGATGAGAACAGTTCGTGGTAAGGCAAGGCAGAATGGAATTGCTGAGAGGATGAATAGAACATTCAATGAGCGTGCAAGGAGTATGAAGATACACTGTGGGATGCCCAAAACACTTTGGGCGGATGCTGTGAGCACAGTTGCATACTTGATCAATAGTGGACCATCAGTTCCTTTAGGGTTCAAGATTCCAGAGGAGGTGTGAACAGGAAAAGAACTCAAGTACTCACACTTGAGGACTTTTGGTTGCACTGCTTATGTTCATGTTGATCCAGAAAAGAGAGACAAGCTTGATGCTAAGGCTCTAAAGTTTTACTTCATAGGCTATGGTTCCGATTTGTTTTGTTAAATGTTTTGGGATGACAAGAACAAAAAGATCCTAAGACATTCTGACTTGATATTTGATGAGTTTTTCCTGTACAAGGAAAAAGAGCAGAAGGTTCTAGAGATTACAAACCAAGTGGGAGTTGAAGTTGAGTTGGAGAAGAGTAACCCTGAGATGTCGAAGCAGATTGTCAACCAACTCCTACTGAAGAATCTAAAGTGGAGCAAGTTACACCATAGCAGGTGTTAAGGAGATCATCCAGATCCATCAGGGCACCAGATAAGTATTCACCCTCATTAAACTATCTAGTGCTGACTGATAAGGGGGAACCATAGTCTTTGATGAGGCCATATAGGTGGAGGATTCGATCAAGTGGGAGCAAGCCATAGATGATGAGAAGAGGTCACTTGAGAAGAACGACACATGGGTGTTGACTGAGTTACCTGCAGGGAAGAGAGCTTTGCTGAACAAGTGGGTGTTCAGAATCAAGACTGAACCAGATGTCAAAAGAAGGTTCAAGACTCGTTCAGTGGTAAAAGGATATTCACAAAGGAAAAGTATTGATTATGCTGAAATATTCTCTCCTATTGTGAAGTTAGCCTTTATTCGAATTCTGTTTAGTATTGTTGCATCGGAGAATTTGCATGTAGAGCAAATGGATGTAAAAACAACATTTTTACATGGAGATACGGACAAAGAGATCTATATACAGCAACTGGAAAGATTTGTGGTACCAGGCAAGGAGCATGTTGTGCAAGATCACCAGGAGCTTGTATGGACTAAAGCAAGACCAAGGAAGTGGTACAAGAAATTTGACTCCTTCATTACCAAGAGTGGATTCTGCAAAGCTTAAAAGGATCCTTGTTGTTACTTCAAGAAATACACTGATTCATATGTCTTTCTACTCTTGTATGTGGACGATATGTTGATTGTAGGATATAGTATAAGGGAGATTAACAATCTGAGGACAAGGTTGTCGACGACATTTGAGATGAAACATTTGGGTCCAGCGAAGCAGATTTTGGGGATGAAGATTTCTCGGGATAGATCTGCTGGCACTTTAAATATATCTCAGGAGTTGTACATTGAGGAGGCGCTGAGCAGATTAAGGGTTAATGATGGTAAACCCATGATTACTCCATTGGCAAATCACTTTAAATTGTCAAAGGAGAAGTCACCCAAGACTGTCGAGGAGCGTGATCACATGGCACTTGTTCCATATGCTTCAGCAGTTGGTAGTTTGATGTATGATATGGTCTGTGATATGCTAAAACTTACTTCTCAAAGAAGAAGTAAAGTGTTCATGTCAAGTAAATAACCAAACTAGTGAGGTTGGGATCGTTCCCACGAGGAAAATAGTTTAGACTTAACTTTAACCTATTATTACTATTGTTTGGTAAATTACTTCCTTCGAACCAAAAACAAAAAAAGGGGGGTTTCTATTTCTAAATAAATGAAAATAACTAACGAAATTGAAAGAGACACTTAACAGCTTTGAATGTTGGAGTCTAATCAATTAATCAAAGTAACTAAGGTTTACGTGTTCCCCACAGGTTCATAACTTGATAATTCTAACTATAACAATTCTTTCCTAGTATCTTGCATGCAAAGTGATAAGTTATGTATTTTTAAATCCTTGGTCCGGCATCTAGAAAATTTCACTCCGTACCTTGGTCCAGCTACGTGTGTTGCTATCCTAACCCTTATCTTTACCTCATATTAAGCATCGTATTCGATATTTGACTAACTTATTACCTCGTACCAATCAATACTAGCCTATAAGATAGTGTACACTAAATCTATGTTGATAATTCTTTTCCTATTATCTACCTCCTTTGTCCGGCAAGTAGCATTAAGGCGAGTTCTAACGTTGGCCATCTGTTAAAAAGACTTCTAAGCGAAAGAATTATTAATACATTCAAGATACTATTCTAGAATTGTTATTTTAGTTAGGTTTTACCTCATTATTTGCCTATGGTTCCCACAACCCTAGTTATGGAGTTTAGTTACCCATAGTCATAATCACAATATTCAAATATATTATATAAGAATTCATGTACTTACTTCAATGAGAAAGAGTAAAATCTGAAAGTTTGCTTGATTAATCACCATAAATCACAAACAATCACTTGCAAGAATCTCAAAGTAATCAATAATATCACAAAAAGTCTAATGATAATCAAAAGTCTAACAATACAGTGTCTACTAATATAGTGTCTAACAATACTGATTGAAACCTCAAAAACAAGGTTTTTCGAACTATTTATAGAAAATAAAAACCTAATTTAACATGGACTCTATTTGATGGAAATCTGTCAAAAAGCGGTTGGGTCGACGGACCTCGCGACGGATCGTCGTGGTCACGACGGACCGTCATGGACTCTGTCGTCCTATACTTGTGCAATTCCTTCTATTGCTCTCTTCATTACCCTCGACAGCAAGTATTACGGACCGTCATAGGCACAACGGTCCGTCGACGGTCTTCGTTTCAAAACACTTAAACTCATGGAATATGGGTACTGGACTACTTCTCTGAACTTCATGACGAACCTGTAGGACAGACCGTCATAGACACGACTGAACGTCATGGACTCCGTAACCCCACACTTGGTCAGACTTCCCCATCTTCCTTCAGCACCTGCACTACGCTTCCACCTACGGACCGTCACAAGCATGATGTATCATCACAAGCTCCGTAGGTGGTCTATTCTGCATTTCTTCACTCAAAACCTCCGCATTCATCTTTGAACAAATTTCCTGCAAATAAGGAGAAACTTATATAAAAATTAGCATAAAATGCTTTTGGATAGACTAAACTTAAGGAAAAAGTATTAATAATACCGTGAAACCACGGTATATCAACACCCTCAACTTAAATTCGTTGTTTGTCCTCATGCGACGCAGTATGACTGAATAAAGAATTTTTTTACAATAGTATCCATGTTTTATCCTTTGCAATCATTTGGCTATCAATCCCGATTAATCTCATCATATTTATGCATGCTATCACTATTAGTCTTGAATTATGTGGGATCAGAGCATGACACAGACTCCCCATGAACTAACTCCTATCCTCTTCAATTTATCACCGAGGTGCTAACAATTCTAGTATTGCAACTAGTGTCCTCACTTTAAAACAAAATCCTCATTTTTCACACAATGATATATGTTTGAGTATAAGGATTACTTTTCAACACTCGCTCTCAGAACAAAGTCACACTCACTCATACCTTATTCCATAAGCTTGCCCTTATTTTCACTGCCTTAAGTTCGCTATACAACCCTTAGGATCACGATAGAACTTTCTTTGCTTGTAACATAGGCTCAGGGTCAGGTAGGGTATATTTAGGTGTACTTTAGTTACTTTTTGCCCTCCTTGACATATTGGCTAAACATACCATTTTCTATCATTTTATCTCGCCCAGTTACTCATATTCTTTCACCTTGTTAATTTCTCTTCTTTCTTCATTTGTGTAAGTGACTCTCTTCTTTTCTTGCTTTTATTTCTTGTATATTTTTCTTTTTCTTTAATTTTCTTTCAACTAATTATTGAGTCACTTTACTTTTGTTCTTTCTCTCTCATTGTTCTTTCAACCCCACTTTCCAGAGAATTTCTCGTAATAGCCACCCTCAACTCATGAATTTGATATGACTCAAGGTACACAATACCCAAAGTTAGGTCAGGTCCACATTATTCCCAGAAAAGATCAGTTGGGGTGAAAAAGAGGTCTAAATTAAGCTCAGATCATTTGGATCAAAGAAGGAAAAATTTCATTTGTTTTTTTTATTTAGGCTAAAAAATGGGCTATATTGAATAAAGGCCTATGATCCTTTCTTAATTGTCTATTACAACTTACTTTTAGCAGGACTAACCAGGCAAGTTCTAGCTCAGTACAAATAGTGGACTATTCAAATCTTCCTCACACTCACTTGACATCTCAACACTCTACCAGAATATAATACACCTAGTTCGAATTTTAGAATTAGGGTAATGCAATGGTGTACCTCTATGTCATGCTTAGAGTCACACATTTATCAGTTACTACGCGTAGCCGTGCATCATTTTCCAATTTATCAGGATATCATTGTAGAAATCATGCTCCAGAATTAAACTATGTGCAAAAGATATAGACATGCCAGTTCAACAGAAAAAGTAATCAGTCTCTTGGGGAAAAAGAACACAGGCAAGAAAACCCCAAAAGAGGATAGTGAATTGGGCTACTCAGAAATCACCCTAGAACTCACTTTACATTTACCCACCCCCAACAAAGTAAACATGCATTTGTCCCCAATGCATAAAAATTGAAATACTAGAGTGGTAGGTGAAGCAAACCTGTGGCGCAAAGCGCCGACGATCAGCAACCTGGTGGGTCTGGTTCCCTGGAACCCACGTCCTCTGTAATTTGGACACACTCAGTGGTGTCCTCAGCAACAACAACACTATCAGCAGCGCCTCCCGCTATCTCCACAGTTCAAGAGCTAGACGCCCCAGCCGCTAACTCTCCTTCTCTCATCTGGTGTGCCTCCTCCTAAGCAAGTGAGGCTCTCCTCGCAGCCTACATCTCACGGTGCTCCTTCTTCCGTGCTCGCGCCTCGTCCTCTGCTCGACCCCTACGCCTCTTCGTATGCTCTCGAGGGAGATGAGATGGAATCTCTGAGGTGGCGAATAGGGCCGCCAACACTGTGTCTTCAGCAGGCTCGACAGAAGGGGCCTCAGACTCAGGCACCCTAGCCTCTAAGATCGTGTAAATATCTGCGCGAAAACTGTTGACCGCAGCCTGAAGAGTCGACATATCCACCGGAGGAGCTGGCCGGCTATCACCCCCAACTCAAAAGCGTCCAAGAGCTGGTGAACCTCAGCCATCTTCCGCTCTGTATGCTGGACCATTTTCCGCTCCTAGCGCTCTTCAGCCTCGGTAATAGACCTCTGCATCCACGGCTGGATATGATGCAGAAGTGTAGCCATTTGGGACTCTAATTTTTGGACCCTAGAAAGTGGGACCAGCGCGGGTAGACGGGCTGTGCGAGAGAAGCTCGGGGCTGGGATACTACACGGGATAGACTCGACGGGGGTAGTGTTAGTGGACGCCGCCTGCGTAGCCGTGCGGGCCTGGGCTACTGTATCATCCGGATCGTGAGCAAGTGGGGGCAGCTCTGGACAGGGCCCTCTGCGTGGAGACAACTCATTAGCCTCATCTCTAATGAGGCATACATCAACAGTTCCCTGCGGGGTCTTGAGCTGATCAACGTGCCATATAGGCACACCTGCGAACCTGCACAGAGAAATGATCATGCATGGGAAAGGGTAAGTAATTGTGACTTTAAAATCCCTATCCTGCATAACTTCTTGTAGAAGCCACGTGAAATCCACCTCGAACCCGGCTATCATCGCCGCCATCAGTAGTGCTCTATCCCATGTGACAATATTATCGGTGGCTGTGGGGGAAAGGCAGTGGCGGACAATCAACCATAAGAACTTCTCCGTGAAAGTTAGGTTGGCCTTCTTGATGGCCCGCTTTGGCTCGGTCACCCAGTCGGCACCCTCTCCATCAACTGACAGGTGTAGGGCCATCCACCTCTTGGTTGTCTCACTCAGCGATGGCTCGCGCAGGAATTGGACATCATTAACAAGCTTCCATCGGTAGTCAAACTCAGCACTGAGAGAGGTCCGAGTAGCACGAACACCCTTGCCGTATAGAAACCGGCGGATGACAGGCAGGGAAATATCAACCTGAACGCCCCGTACTTGGACCTGCTGCAGTGAAGCCTGTTTGGCAGGGGAAGCCCGCCTATCAATCTGTGATCGGAGAGTCACTACGTAGGATGCATAGAACTCTCGGACCATTTCTTAACTATAACGTCCCAACGGACGTGCTGTTTACTCCCGGCGATGTCTGGTGTATAGATTGTGGATATCAGGCATCGTCGGGAGACTCCCTGTAAGGACCAGCCGCTCCAATGTGAGTGTTCGAGTCATAATTCCTTTGTCATTCAGGAACTTGGCATCGAATTAGACTTGAAATTTCCCGGCGACACACCACTGGTTGGGCTGGTCAATAGCCCGGGTGAGGGCATGAGTTTGTGAACCTGATGTTGATTCCAAACTGTCAGTCTCATCACACGAGGCCGACGATGTAGCGGTGGCGGGTGCGGGAACCTCAGCAGAGCCGGAGGCTTCCTCTGACCACGAAACTCCTAAGGATCCAGACGTTCCTTCTTCATTGATTGCAGATCCAGAAACTGTGCCGGTCAGTGTGCGCTCCTCATCAGACTGGGAGGCAGTGACTACGCAGGACGCCACCTTTTTAGGTGTGGCGCTGCTAGCACGTGAAGCACAGGAAGGGGTGGAAGTTCCTGGGGGCACGTACTCGGGGTCACGCTCATCATCAGAGCCAATGACCAGACGAGCAGACGGGGAGACAGACTTCGATCGCCTGCGTGCATAGACTCGATCTTGTTTAGGTACCATAGTAGATAGTACCTGTAAAGGATCAATATTAGTACGAGTAGTGGCAAACAAGACAAGCAAAACAACACAAAAAAAATTAAAATAAAATCACATTGCTATAGTAACACTAACACACGAAGGGCCTGGTGACGGCTCGTCGTGACTATGACGGACCGTCATGGGGTCCGTTGTGTCTTACTTAGACTATATATATATATAGAACCGTGAAGGAGAGTCTTTGACAAGTACGATGATATGTGCAGGACGGACCGTCATAGGTGTCCGTTAGAGGCCACTTAAAAAAATATAAAGGCCCTTATGACATGGTTCTCTGACCGTCATAACGGTCATGCAGGACGGACCGTCGTGGGTATGACGGTCCGTCGTACTATTCAAAGTGAGGACACTTAGAAAAATAGAGAGAGACCCTTAGAAACAGGGTGTCTGGCAACCAGAACGGTTGTGCAGGACAGACCGTCGTAAGAAGACGGTCCGTCACATGTGTCCGTTGAAGGACACTTAGATAAAGTGAGAGACCCTCAACAATAGGGTCTCTGACAACCAGAATGGTTGTGCAGGACGGACCGTCGTGCTTATGATGGTCCATCGCATATGTCCGTTGGAGGACACATGACTAAAATTGGGAAGTGGGGTGTTAGGGCTTTTGCAACGGACCCTAGGATGGTATGTCACGGGTACGACGGTCTGTCATCGGGGTCTCGTTCTATAGATGAGTGACAGAACTGGGGGTACCCCATTCATCCCCCATGACCCAAATCAAATTTGTAGTGTTTTGGACGTACATTTGTGTAACCCAAATACCTAGTAAACATGTAATCCAAAAGCACCTATGTCTAGGGTTGTAAACACGGCAATTTCAAAGATTTTTAACCTAGGTTAGACAGAATTTATATAAAAGAAATGAACATATCAATAAGAACTAGGCTAAAACTAATTGATAAATAAATGCAAGATAAATGAGTAGGAATTAGAGACACATACCTGAGAATTGGAGAAAAACAAGATGGAAGAGTACTTGGTGATCAAGAAGACACCTACAGCAGCAACTCCGAATAGTATATGATAATGATTAGGGCTTTGGTGGATTTTGGGGGAACAATTATCAGTTGATACAGGAAGACAATTTGGAAGTTGAAAAGGGAGGGAAATAGAAGGAATAGTGAGGGAATGGGGGTGAAATGAGGGTTTGGGGAGTTTAAATGGTGATATGTTGTAAAAAAAACTACAACCTGGTCGGGTCGGGTACACCTCATTAATGACGAGACGATTCCCCGATGACGGTCCATCTCAATTGTGACGATACGTCGTTGGTTCCATCCTGTGTGCCCTTGTTCGAAAATAACAGAAAGATTTACCTGGCACGACGGATGCATACGACGGTTTGTCGTAGGCGCAACGGTACGTCTCTATATCCGTCAGTGACTACTGCAGAGTAATTTTCTGCAGAATTTCCTGGTGATGTGCCGGCAAATTTAAAAACCCATTAGTAGAAACATACTACCATTACTAAAAAGACTATAAGTATTGGGTTGCCTCCCAATAAGCGCCTGATTTAATGTCGCTGCATGACTAAGGACACTTGATTACTATGACTTCATCAAGGTGGTATGCCTCGATCACTTCATACGCCGATTCAACCTGCCCGAAAGAGATTTTTATGTGTTCTCCGTTCACCTTGAACCGCACACCCTCCTTAGTTTCCAACTCAACTGCTCCATGAGGGAATATTGGGGTAACCAAGTAATTAAGGGCCAGTCCAATTTGACTTTAGCTTTCCCGGAAACAAGCGCAACCTAGAATTAATAAAAGGACAAAATCCCCGACCATAAACTCTCGTTTTTCAGTTTTGTTGTCATGGTACTTCTTCATTTTTTCTTTGTATAGGGCTGAGCTTTCATAAGCTTTCAGGCAGAAATTCATCGAGTTCATTCAACCCATTTAACTGTTGTTCTGCAGCTTCGCTCCAATGCATTTTCAACTTCTTCATATCCCACATGGATTTATGCTCTACCTCAACCTGAAGATGACAAGATTTTCCAAATACAAGTTGGTATGGATACATACCTATGGGAGTATTATACGCTGTCCGGTAGGCCCAAAGAGCATCATCAAGCCTCCTTGACCAATCCGTTCTACTAGCGTTCACTGTTTTTTAAAATATCTGTTTGATCTCCCAATTCGACACTTCAACTTGCCCACTAGTTTGAGGGTGGTAAGGAGTGGCCACATTATGGAGAACCCCATATTTTTCGAATAACCCCTTGAACAATCTGTTGCAGATGTGGGAGCCCCCATCACTAATAATTCCCCTTGGGGTGCCAAAACGAGAGAATATATTTTTTTATGAATGCAGTGATACTCTTCCCTTCATTGTTTGCGAGGGTGATGGCTTCGACCCATTTAGATACATAATCAAATGCTACTATAATGTATTTCATTACATGAGAACTCACAAAAGGCCCCATAAAGTCAATACCCCAAACATCAAATAACTCAATCACAAGAATGGGGTTTAGAGGGAGCTCTTGCTTTCTTGAAATGTCGCCATCTCGTTGGAATATGTTACATGCATTAGCAAACTCATGAGCATCTTGATGAAGATTTTTCCCATAGTAACCACATTGTAATATCTTATGAGCGATTCGGATACCGCTGTGATGTCCATTTACGGGTGAGGAATGGCATGCCTCCAACACACTCAACATTTCACATTCTGGCACACAACGCCGAATAAGCCCGTTGTCACAACTCCTATATAAGTATGGTTCATCCTAAAATAACTTCTTCACATCGCACATGAACTGTTTTCTTTGATGAAAGGAAAAGTCCGATGGAACAATATCACTAGCCATATAGTTCGCAAAATCTGCGAATCATTGGATCAAGTCTTGTGAAGCAGCCAACACATGCTCATCGGGGAAAGTATCATCAATGTCAATCTTATCCCCTACCCTCTCGTAGCTTCATCCTCTAGAAGGGACAAGTGATCAGCAACTTGATTTTTAGTTCTTTTTCTATCCATCACATCGAAGTCAAATTCTTGTAGAAGTAATACCCAACGAATCAGCCTAGGTTTTGCATCCTTCTTTGCCATCAAATATCTCAATGCTGAGTGGTCAATATGCACTATAACTCTAGTACCTAGCAAATAGGAGCTAAATTTCTCAAAATCAAAGACTACTGCAAGGAGTTCTTGCTCAGTTACTGTGTAGTTCTTCTGAGCTTCATTTAGGGCTTAACTAGCATAGTAATTGGGGTGAAGGATTTTGTTCTTTCCCTTTCCCAATAATACACTAAGAGCAACCCCAATAGCATCGCAGATCACCTCAAATGGGCTGTTCCAATTCGGAGAAATAATGATAGGCGCAGGCACCAATTTTTCTTTCAGCTCACTGAATGCTTTAAGACAGGATTCATCAAAACAAAATTTACAATCTTTCTCTAGCACTTTGCACAATGAATGTGCAATCTTTGAAAAGTCTTTGATGAATCTCCGGTAAAAACCTGCATGCCCAAGAAAGCTTCTCACACCTTTCACAGAGATCGCTGGGGGAAGTCTCTCTATAACCTCGACTTTAGCTCGATCAACCTCTATGCCCTTTTCTGAAATGCGATGACCAAAAACAATACCCTCTTTAACCATGAAATGACATTTTTCCCAATTTAGTACTAAATTGCAGTCTTCACATCTCTTAAGGACCTCAGATAAATTGGTCAAACACCGCTCAAATGAATCACCAACCACTGAAAAATCATCCATACAAACTTCTATAGTATCCTCCACCATGTCAGAAAATACTGACATCATACATCTCTGAAATGTGGTGGGTACATTGCACAACCCAAACGACATTCTTTTGAATGCAAAGGTCCCATATGGACAAGTAAAAGTGGTTTTCTCTTGATCTTCTGGAGCAATAGAAATCTGATTATACCCCGAATATCCATCAAGAAAATAGTACCACCCTTTTCCGGCAATTCTATCCAACATCTGATCAATGAAGGGCATCGGAAAGTGGTCTGTTTAAGTCCATAAATTTAATTTGCGGTAATCCATACACACCCTCTATCCAAATACCGGTCTCATTGGAACAAGTTCATTTTTTTTCTTAGGGACCACAGTCATTCCCCCTTTCTTAGGTACACTGAACAGGGCATTCCCAACTACTATCGGCGATTGGATAGATTACTACGGCGGTCAACCACTTAATGATTTCCTTCTTCAGGACCTCTTGCATAGGAGGATTTAATCGTCTCTGGTGCTCAATACTTGTCTTCTGATCAGGCATGAGTTGGATTTTATGAGAACAAATACCAGGAGGGTTCCCAATAATATCCGCAATAGTCCACCCAATAGCTCTTTTGAACCTTTTTAGCACCTTCACCAAACTCTCAACTTGTTGTTCATTCAGGTCTGATGCAATGATTATCGACAAAGTGTGACCATTTCCTAAGAATTCATACTTGAGATAAGGTGGGAGAGCGTTTAGTTCTAATTTTGGAGCCTCCGCTATAGATGGTTTCGCGGGTGGGGACTCGCGATTCTTCATATCTAGCTCATATTTCTTCGGTTTAAACCGAACATCACCTCGGTCAAGAGCCGCGACTAATGACTCATACTCTTCAATGCAATCATTGTCAAAATTCATTATCACTTCCACTAATGCTTCTACACCTAGACGTTCTTCTATTTGTGTCTCTGATTTCTCACCCATGTTGTAGGATATAGCAGATACCAATTGGAGCTCACCACTCTGCCTCATGGACCTACAAATTTTAAAGGTCACTTCCTCATTATTCAATCGAAATTTCATCTGCCCGTTTTCCAGTCTACTATGGCTCTTCCTGTAGTAAGGAATGGCCTTCCAAGAATAATGTCCACTTCAAAATCGACTTCACAATCAAGAATAACAAAATCTACCGGAAATATGAACGACTCCACTTTTATTAGAAGATCGTGGAGTATCCCTATAGGCATTTTTACTGTTCGATCATCCATCAGTAGCCGCATCGCAGTGGGCTTTGGATCAACCAAACCCAACTTCTTGTAAATCGAGAGGGGCATGAGATTTATGCTTGTCCCTAGATCATATATTGTTTTCCCAAAATGTAATAGCACGATTGTACAAGGAGTAGTGAACGCACCCGAATCTTCTTTATTTTTTACCAGAGATATTGTAGCAATAGCACTACGATGCTGCATTCTATCATCATCCTCAAAAGTGACCGATCTTTTCTTTGTAACCAGATCTTTCATAAACTTGGCGTAACCGGGCATTTGTTCTAAAGCTTCTACCAAAGGGACATTGATAGAAAGTTGCTTCAACATTGTTATAAAACGCCGATATTTATTATCCTCGGTCTTTTTCAATAATCTTTGAGGGAATGGGGGTGGTGGCCTAGGAATGGGCGTTACCTTTTTGGGAACTTCAGCATCTTTTATAGTGTTATCCTTTACTTCACCCTCAACATCTACCACTTTATCAGTATTTATTGTCACCATTTTCTCATTAGACGACATAGGTGGGTCAATGGTTTTCTTGCCACCGCGGTAGTAATTACCACACAATGTCCATCATTTTTTTGATTTTGGACAGTGTTGCTAGGAAGAGTGCCCGGTTGCCGTGTGTTCACAGTCGCAGATAATTGGGCAAATGGTAACTCAAGTTGCTTAATCGATATTGCATGTGTATTGAATTTTTTCCCAATACCCGCTAAATCATTCCTCAACACTTTATTATGCTCATCACTAGCATCGAACCTCCTCATCATTTTGTGCAACATATCCTCAACTCGCACCATACTACCTCCACCATCCCTAGGAGTAACTTCACGATTTTGAGGAGGAACATAGAGTCCATTCCTGTCATTTCTATTACCATAGTTACCCCTGCTGAAGTTTTTGTCGCAGTTAAAGTTTCCATCTTGGACATAATGACCCTCATGGTTGAAGTTACCATAGTTCCGACCTTGGTTCCCTTGACCTTGGCTCCAAGTCTCCTGATTAGAGCCTTGGGCACTTGGTCAGAAAACCCCCCGTCTACTCATTTACCTCATAGGAATCCTTCTCATAATAACACTCATCATTTTTTGGCGGTTGTTTCGACAAGTAGTTGACTGCATTTATCTTTTCTGCACCCCTAGTAACATGTTTTAGTAACCCAAGCTCAGTTCTCATCTGAGCCATTTCTTCACGAATCTCATCTGTGGCTGGGTTGTGAGTGGACTGCACTGCGAAGGTGTGTCTTCCGATATCGGACTTCCTAGTACTCAAAGCTTTATTATTCCAGGAGATTTTCTCTAATTTTTCAGCAATCTCAGCATAAGGACACTCCCCATAAGATCCACCTGCTATAATGTCCACCACCACTTTATTATAATCATCCTGTCCTTGATAGAAGTATTCCTTCAGTAACTCATCATCTATACTATTATTTGGGACACTTCTAAAGAACGAGGTGAATTTATCCAAAGAACTACTAACTGACTCTCCTTGTAGTTCCACAAAGTTGTTCACTCTGTATTTGTGGTTAAGTTTCTTGGAGACCGTATAGTAGCGTGCTAAGAAGACATCCCTTAGTTGGTTCCATGTGAAAATTGAGTTATAAGGGAGCTCAGTGAACCATATAGCAGCCTCTCCCGTCAGTGAGAGAGGAAACACTCTTATCCCTATTACATCTAACGCAAAGTCAGGCCTCCCTACAAAGATTTTACACACTGCCCTTACCTTAGCTATATGGGCATGTGGATCCTCAAAAGGTAGCACTGAAAGCAAACCTCTGACAGTGAGCATTTGCATCAGGCTACTAGTTACCACAAAGGTGTGGCCTGTGGGTTGAGGAGGCAAGACAGGTGGCCCATCGGAGTTTGCTATGATATCATAGCCTCTCTATTATGCTTGGGGCCGTGGAACGGGATTTTGTCTTCTCTGTTGGTTTTCACCGGAGTATCGGGTAACAACTGATCATGAACATCAACCGGAGCTGGAATGTTCGTGTTTGGATCATCATTATTTATTCCCAAGTTTCGATTCATGTTGCGTAGTGTACGCTCATATTCGTGATCGTAGGGAAACAAGGGATCCCTTCCTCTCCGTGTATTTTGCATACAAAAAGGTTGGTTCTGCACAAATCAAGAACAATAAAACAAAGTAATATCAAGAAAATATCATCTAAACTATAGCAATAAGTTTAAGTTAATCAAAAAGCTATAATCCCCGGCAGCGGCGCCAAAATTTATACGTTCAAACTTACTTCTCAAATAAGATGTAAAGCGGTCGTGTCAAGTAAATAACCCACCAATTGAGGTTGAGATCGTTCCCACGAGGAAAATAGTTTACACTTAACTTTAACCTATTATTACTACTGTTCGCTCAATTACTTCCTTGGAAAGCAAAAACAATAAAAGGGGGGTTTCTATTTCTAAATGAATGAAAATAAATAACGAAATTGAATAGACACTTAACAGATTTGAATGTTGTATTTTAATCAATTAATCAAAGTAACTAGGGTTTACGTGTTCCCCACAGGTTCATAACTTGATAGTTCTAACTATAACAATTCTTTCCTAGTATCTTGCATGCAGAGTGATAAGTTATGTATTTCTAAATCCTTGGTCCGGCATCTAGAAAATTTTACTCCGTACCTTGGTCCGGCTATGTGTGTTGCTATCCTAACCGTTATCTTTACCTCATATTAAGCATCATATTCAATATTTGACTAAGTTATTACCTCGTACCAATCAATACTAGCCTATTAGATAGTATACACTAAATCTATGTTGATAATTCTATTCCTATTATCTACCTCCTTGGTCCGGCAAGTAGCATTAAGGCTAGTTCTAGCATTGGCCATCCGTTAAAAAGACTTCAAAGCTAAAGAATTATTAGTACATGCAAGACACTAATCTAGAATTATTATTTTAGTTAGGTTTTACCTCATTATTTGCCTATGGTTCCCACAACCCTAGTTATGGAGTTTAGTTACCCATAGTCATAATCACAATATTCAAATATTTTATATACGAATTCATGTACTTACTTCAATGAGAAAGAGTAAAATCTGAAAGTTTGCCAGATTAATCACCAAAAATCACCAACAATCACTTGCCAGAATCTCAAAAAAAGTCTAACGATAATCAAAAGTCTTACAATGCAATGTCTACTAATACAGTGTCTAACAATACGGAGTCTAACCTCAAAAACGAGGTTTTTCGAACTATTTATAGAAAATAAAAACCTAATTAAACAAGGACTCTATTTGCTGGAAATCTGTCAAAATGCTGCTGGGTCAACGGACCTCGCGATGGATCGTCGTGGTCACGACGGACCATCATGGACTACGTATGCTATACTTGTGCAATTACATCTGCTGCTCTCTTCATTATCCTCGACGGCAAGTATAACGGACTGTCATAGGCACAACGGTCCGTCGAGGGTCTTCGTTTTAAAACACTTAAACTCTGGGAATATGGGTACTGGGACTACTTCTCTTAACTTCATGACGAACCTGCAGGACGGACCTTCAAAGACACGACGGACCGTCATGGACTCCGTAACCCCACTCTTGGTAAGACTTTCCTATCTTCCTTCAGCAGCTGCACAATGTTGCCACCTACGGACCATCACAAGCATGACGTACCGTCACAAGCTCCGTAGGTGGTCTATTCTGCATTTCTTCGCTCAAAACCTCCGCATTCATCTTTGAACAGATTTCCTGCAAATAAGAAGAAACTTATATAAAAATTAGCACAAAAAGGCTTTTGGACACACTAAACTTAAGGAAAAAGTAGTAATAATAGCGTGAAACCACGGTATATCAGTCTGCACTAGACCTGATATAGCACATGAAGTGGGAGTTGCTAGCAGGTACATGGTGAACCCTGGGAAAGAGCATAGGGAAGCTGTGAAGTGGCTTCTGAGATATCTGAGAGGTAAATCCAGTACTTCACTTTGTTTTGGCAAAGGCAATGTGACTCTACAGGGTTTAGTGGATGTTGATCTAGGTGGGGATGTTGACTCGAGTAAGAGTGCATCCGGTTACATTTACACCATAGGTGGAACAGTAGTGAGTTGGATGTCCAAGCTTCAGAAGTGTGTTGCTCTTTCATCTACTGAAGCTTAGTATGTGGCAATAGCTGAAGCTGGGAAAGAGATGATATGGCTGGCAGATTATCTTGAGGAATTGGCCAAGAAGCAGAGCGAGAAGATTCTTTACTCAGATAGCTAGAGTGCCATACAGTTGGTGAAAAATCCAGTCTATCATTTGAAGACAAAAGCACATCAGAAGGCAATACCATTTCACTCGCAGGGTAGTGGAGGATGGTGATATATGCTTGGAGAAGATAGAGGGTGCAAAGAACCCGGCAGACATGTTGACGAAATGTTTTGGTGGTGGGAAACGGAGGTTATGTAAAACCTCGGTTGGTCTTCTGTAGTTGTTGATACAGATGTTGCGGTGCGGTAAAGATATTGATGATGAAGAATTTTTTTTTTTTTGAGAATGTATTTTTTGGATGACAAATTCAGTCTCCAATTGGGAGAATTGTTAGGTAGTGGAGCCTGATTAATATATATAACTGTTTTCACGGTTTATTCTCTATTTATTCTCTATTTATTCTCTATAACCAAAAATACTCTGATTTATTAATATAAATATACCTCACCGCCATGGAAGTTTACTTACGGGGTGTTACCATGAAATATTGGGTTTTCTCTTTCTGTCTCTAGATCTCTCATCTCTTTCTCTTGAAAGTTCTTGTGTTCTTCATTCATCTAGTGTGTATGCGTGGATTCTATCCTAACAAAACCATGCGGGGTTTATCTAGTGAAGGATGCTCAAGATAAGGTGAGGAGTATTCAAGCTAATCCTAGCAGCCAAGAGTACACAAAAGAAGTATGCGGATCATAAGGTGAGAGATATGACGTTCCAATTCGGAGAAAATGTTCTTCTAAAGGTATGACACATGAAAGGGATGATGAGATTCGGGAAGAGATTTAAGCTAAGTCTTACGTAGATTGGTCCCTTTGAGATTCTCGAGTGTGTAGGGCCGGTAACATATTGATTGGATTTACTTTATAATTTATCGAGTGTTTATATAATATTTTATGTCTCCATGTTGAAGAGGTATCACGGTGATGGAGATTATATAATTAAGTGAGATTCCATTGTGTTAGACTATGAACTCCAATATGAGGATGAACCTATAGAAATAATTGATCGTCATATGCGCAAGTTAAGGACCAAGGATATTAAGTCCGTGATGGTTCAATGAAAGCATCATTCAGTTGATGAAGTTACTTGGGATAATGAGAGGGACATGCGAGACAAGTATCCCCAATCGTTCATCGAATCAAGTACTGCTTTATTCCCTCCTTAGCCTAATTTTCTTAAGTTTATCACTTGGGTACGAATGATAGGTAAATTGGTACTATTGTAACAATCGGGATTCCGTCTTGTAGAAGACAATAGAGTGAAATTTGGGGTCGGAAAACTTTTTCGTAGTAACTTGAAATTTTCCAACCTAGTCAAGATTTGAACAAAAATGGAGTCTTTAAGGTGTAGGAAAATTTGGTAGCAAATGGATAATTATTCATGATTTTTGATTTCATGAATAGTTACATAACTCGTTAAAGAACCCATAAGGCTTTATAAAAGTTAACTTTGACGAGTAGATCTCCCGAAATCAATCTTAGTGTAAAGGTTATTTTTCAAGTGTTGTTAGTTAGAGGTGTGTTTTGAAATGTGGGTTGTGGAATTATTGAAATAGGTCACTGCCTTGCGTAACCCGCCTTGGAGGGGATTTGTGCACCCTTGTACGGCTGCTACAATGGGGTGATGATTGTATTGGTCGGATCGACACGACTTGAGGTTGTTAATAAACCCCTAAGCAACCTCATTATGGACTTTTTAAATTTTAGATCTAAGGATCAAACCCCAGACGAATCCTACTCATTTTTCACCATTCGTGAGGCTACACATATTCAACTCTCCGCATCTATTTTTTCGATTCGCAGAATGTAATAGAATGGGTGAATATTACTGGGAAGAGTTTTTTCATAGATTCTATGGTGGAAACAACCCTAAATTAGATAATTGGGATCATGGGTATGATTTAGGGTTCATAAAATTATTATAGTTTTGGGTAATTAGAAATTTGTTGTTCATTCCTATATTAATATGATTGTTTGTAGACCAAGAACAAGCAAAACAAATTGGAAAAGGGAAGGATCAAGTTTCATAGGGTTTCAAGCTTGTTTATAGGTAGGTGATGATTATAATTATATGATTGTGTAATATATTTATGTTCTTGGTTCATTATGATACTTGTATGTATATTAATGTTGCATTATTGATCACACCTATTGTAAATGAGATAGACAAGTTATTATATACCATGAATCACTCTTGATTGAATGACTTGAAAGTATACTTGTATTTGTGATTGTAGTGTGTTGATGGATATGATTGACACGTTCTTACATAAATAACTTGTATCGGATGGCCATGTGTAGAAATAAAAATGGTATCGAATTGCCACGTTTCGTCATAACAATGGGATCGGGTAACCTTGTTATAGTGCACTAAGAGTTACAGTTTGGGTTTCGTGAGAGGACAAACAACTGGACATAATTGTGTATATTAAGAAATGTAAAGTCGATCATTGTTCGTAATTGTTGATAATATATATATATGTGTGTGTGTGTGTGTGTGTGTGTGTGTTTGTGTGTGTGTGTGTGTGTGTGTGTGTGTGTGTGCACGCGCGCGTGTGGAAGTGATTATTATGTTGTTTGACTTGCTTATGTTGGACTTAGTGGGATAGTCGCGTGACCCTAACAGTACACGATGATTGTGTACTGATACTGCACTTGCTCTTACTTTTGTTAAGTATAGGGAAGATATCAGAGGCTATTGACAGACCGCTGAGAAGATATGTGATCGTCAACTTCGAATTCAAGATTGAGCTAGCATTTTTCGGGCTGCCATGGAATTCTTTTTCGTCTATGTCCACCATTTTCGGAACAAGACATTTGTTTTATTTAATTGATTAGTTCATTAGATTAGGATTACATCCCTTCTTGTTTAGAATTGTTGAACTTTAGATGTTTTGGTACATTGACTTTCAAGTTCTACGTGTTATTTTCTTCCGCATTCTTTAATTTAGTTCTTGAGAACTCTTGTTGATGTTTGTGGGAACTTCATTTTCTTTAGTTAAATGTCTTAGTTTTTTGTTTAGTTACTTGTTTGGGTTATAGTAGTAGTTCTTCCGCCAGAGAGTTAGTGTGGGTGTCAATAACAATGGTTGGCATTGTGACAAATTATATTAATCTATCATTAACTAGTGAATTAGCTCGCGCTTTGCGCGATCATCAACATATTCATAATTTAAAAAAATTATTACATATTTATTATTTTCAAATATTGAAATAATGAAAATATAAATTTTTACATCTAAAATGAGTTGTTACTTTATATTTTGTAATATAATTTAAACGTAACACAATAATTGTAACTACAAAGAATCAAATATACCCATATACTGTATGAAATAGTTGAAATATGCCCCTAGTTATACTTTTGGGCTAAATATACCCCTTCCGTTATACTTTTGGGCTAAATATACTCTTATAACTAACAGAGGATACGTGAAAGGCTGAGATTAAATAAACTATTCATTTAAAAATAAATTAAATTTTATAACCCCCCTACTAACATAACCCCGCCCGACCTCATACGCATTAACCCACCAATGGTCTTTCACATCAAAAATCTTAATGGGCGTTTGATTTCTTGCCAAGCAAGTTCTGCAACTTGGAACTTCTACTTCGCCAAAGATTTTTGCTATATGATTTCCATTATGTATACTACTATTATTTTTTTAGCTAAATAAATAATCAATCTGTTGAACTTGCTAGGATATAATTCAAGTAACTAGCAGATAAAGTTGTAGCTTCAGGGTACTTGGTTGTTCATGATTTCTTCTACAGTGATGAACCTTTCGATTATGATAAATATGACTTATAGACATCGTTCAAAGATCATGTCATTGGTAGTAACCTGCCTAAACTTCTTAATTTCAAACAGTATAAAGGATTGCAACACTTGAAACTTCAACTTCGCCGAAATAGGAATTTGATGAAATGAGTAATAGAAATGCGACTTCTTGTGTAAGTTAAGTTTCTCTTTTAGGACAAAGGATGTGAAGATGCTAAAGCGGTGGTCGAATCTTTGAAGAGTAAAGGTTATAAAATTTGATTTATTTTTAATTGAATAGTTTATTTAATCTATGTTTCCCACGTGTCCTCTGTTAGTCATAACGAATATTTAGCCCAAAAGTATAACGGGAGGGGTATATTTAGCCCGAAAGTTTAACTAGGTGCATATTTAAGCTATCTCATATAGTACAGGGGTATATTTGACCCTTTTCTTTAATTTTAATTGACAAGCATTTTTCAAAACTATTAAACTTTTAAAAGCAAAACTAATGTCATTCAAGAATTACAAAGGTGAATGAATGAAACTAGCATATTATGTACCAAAATAAATTAGTAAAAATTAGCAATTAATTCATAATACATAACATATATAGTCAAAATAGAAACATTTTGAAATTTTCATTTAAAATGCAATGATGACAATATTTTAACAAATAAATGTATCCTTAGATAATTCTTTTACCTTCCTTTTATTTCTTAAATTAGGATCATTTTTCACTAAAAATAATAGAACTCATTATTCACTTTTCATTCTCTAAGTTTTTTTATCCAAATTCTATCATTTCTCTTTTTCTCTATAAAAATTTCTTTCATTATTCTTTAAACCATGTTTTTTCTCTTAAATCAATATCCTTCATTTTTTATGAAATCTTAGAAAGCATTCAAAAGATTTTCAAGATTTGTCGAAGTATTGAGATACAAAAGTATTTTATATGTTTTGTATATCGGATCTGTATTTGGAAGATGTATAAGGTGAACAAATGTCATTTTTGAAGTTTCAATAATAGGATAAATCGCTCAAAAGTATAGAACTTGATCTAGAAGTTGTGTCATGTGAAGAAGTGTCATTTTTGAATGTCAATATTTGGAAAATTGATAAAATTGTTGAAGATCAAGGTGATGAAAAATAACTTTATGGGGATGTTGCATTTTATAGCTAAGCTATCAGACTGTTTTCTTTGTTCTTTTTATTATTTGTTGCATTTTGTATTCATTACAAAATTCATGTGTATCTTTTTAAAATTTGAGTTTTTTAGGTGTAACTTGTATTTATTTTGTAGGTGGGATTCATTTCAAATTATATATATGTTTAATTTTATATTAGATAAATATTTTTACAAAATTTTGTATGTTATTCTAAATTAGGATTCATAATGTTATTTTATGTTTGTATACATTCTAACTATGTTATGCCAACATGTGTTGTTCTTTCTAATTTTATATTAATTTTAAGTGTATGCCAACAAGTTTTACATTTTTTGTGCTCACTTTGTATTTCAATATCATTCTCTATTTCAATCTCACTTTGTATGCCAACAAGTTTTGTACTTTTTTTTATTTTGTATTAATTCAAAATGTATGCCAACAAGTTTCATATTTTTTGGGCTCATTTTGTATTTCAATCTCATTTGTATGCTAACAAGTGTTGTATTTCTTTTTTATTTTGTAATAATCTAAGTGTATGACATAAAATTTTTTTTTTTTGTGCTCACTTTGCGTTTCAATCTCACTTTGTATGCCAACAAGTTTTGTATTATTTTATTTTGTATTAGTTTTAAATTTATAATAACAAGTTTTAGATTTTTTGTGATCACTTTGTATTTCAACATCACATTGTATGCCAACAAATTTTATATTTTTTCTAATTTTGTCTTCATTGTAAAATCTTCTTCACTGCCAGCAAAAATCTTAAATCAGTAGACTTCAATTCGACATAGATTAAATATTTTCAATGGTGAGTTAAAATTAATATTAAAAATTTGAGGTTTAAGGGAGAGAGAAATAATGCCAATTGTGAAACCAAACACGTATAATAGGAAAGAAATTTAGTAAATTTTAATCCCAAAAATAAAATATGAATAGAGCATAAGAATAGTTAAGAAATAATAATCTAGGGGTACTTAAAGTTATATCAAAATTATGATTAGTAATTATGGTAACTTTGTTGGTTAAAATTTATAAATTACTTTATTTTAATTATTATTTTTCTTAATTTTCTTTATTATGTTAATAACTAATTATATTTTTCTTAATTAAACAAATGATAAAAATACATAAATCAACAATATAACAAACTAAAATATTGATATTTTTAATAAATATTAAAACTTGTACTATGAGGCCCCCATCAAATGTTAAAATCTTATTATTTAAAAAAATTCCAAAAAAAAAAATCATTCATACTAACGCCATGATTAATAAAGTAAAGAAACTATATATATCAAAATATTGATTCAATTGTTTTCCCTTTTTGTCATGTTTACATACACGCTATATCAATTAATATACGTATGACTAAAACTCGACAAACTAAAGTGTAATTACGACACTTGCAAGTTAACAAAATATTTGTGTACATTATTAATTAAGAAGACGAAACTTTCTTTGTATATATTTAATTTTTTTTGGAGTTATTGAAGACAAAGGAGCAAAAAAAACTCTCAAACACAAATTATGACAACATTTTAGCTTTTAAAAATGTAACCTAAGAATTATTGGTGCTATTTTAACATTTTTTGATATTTTTAAGTTCCATGTTTTACTCAAATTTTTATATTAAGTGTATGTATTCACTCAAATTTAAAAAAATACATAACTCATGTTATCAAATTAAAATATTGTTATTTTTACTAAATAATTAAATGTTGTTATGTAGTCAATCTAAAAACTACAATGTTATTATTTTGATAAATTTCCCAACTAATCACACATAAAAAAGGACAACGTCAAAAAAGAAAGTGTAACATGTATGACATTGATGGAATGCTCCTAAAATAATATATAATATATAATATATGAAATTAGACATAGTTTCATTATTCATGTTATATAGACGACAGTCATTGGCAATAAAAATATTTTGAAAAGCAATATATATAGGAAAACATATATTCGTATCATCAATATTGGAACAGTTGATGTATATCATTATTATCGTGCGTTGTATTAATTTTCTCACACCTTTTTACTTAGAATTTTTTAAATATTATTTATATGTTCATGATTGATATGCAAAATGTCATTAATTGTCCTGACTTTTCATATTCTAATATATTTAAATTCAATGTAACTTATCTTTTAAATATCAGTAATTTTATTTTGTTACTTTTTTTTCAATACACAATAAATATTACATTGATTACTCTATTTTTCTAAAAAAACGTGATAAAAGAAAGTAAAATAAATAAATATGAGAAGACATTTTTATGCAACATTGTTGTGTTTTAAATCAAATACAACGAAAAGAGTTAAAAATCTGAGGAAAAAAGTAACATTAATGATATAGAAAATTTAAAAAGATATGAAAAGGAAGATTAAGGAAGAAAACTAATAACATTGATGATGAAAGAAATTGAATGTCCTCTTAACAGAAAAATCATTTCTTTCCTCTTTTTTCTTACTATTTGATTAATTCTCTATTATTCTATTTCAATTTCAGAAATTATGTAACAAATTATATATATATATATATATATATATATATATATATATATATATATATATATATATATATATATATATATATATATATATATTGGTAAATAATAACTTTTTAATCCAAATTTTATATGTAGAAGATCGTTATTTCCTTTCTTCTTCTCCTCACAATATTTTATGAAATTTTTAAGTGATAATTTTTTACCATTTGATGAATATGTCATTATTGTATATTTTTTTCTCCTCACAATTGGTTTTTTTCCATATGCATTGGCCTTTTAAAATACATTGTTTAACACCTAAACTACATAGTTTTACTCATTTAAAGCCTAATATTCAAGTTAAAAATTACCCAAAACATTCGTTCTCCAAAAGTAATCAACATTAGAGCAAAAAAGAGAGAGAAAAGTTGATAAACCCTCTCAAAAACACGCACATGTTTTCTTCAAATTTCAGCCTTGAAATTAAAAGATTACTCCGTATATTTCGCCACCAAGAATGTGGGATTTCACTATTGGGTTCCTTTCATCCAGTAGGTCCCTTGCATTAAGTCATATAATTGATTCTCCGTGTCGTGTTTAGACATAGACTTTCTAAAACCTTGGATAATTATTGTGATTTAGTTGTGGTCGTATATTAAATTGAATTATCTTGTTTCATGATTTACAATTATTTTCAGTTAAATTTACAATTGTTTTAAGCAATCAGAAAAAGAATAAGGAAGAAGCAATTACCTCGTCAAATTTGTATTTAAATAATTTATTCAAACTTCTAGTAGCAAAAATCGTTCTCAGGTTTGCTCTAAAATCTTTCGTAACAATTAAAAACAAAAAAGATTTTGAATTGTATGGGAATATTGAAAATCAAAATTTGGGAGAACTCATTAGCTATGGGAGTGTCCTTTGATTTTTTGGTGTTTCAAATTTTTGTTACTGATGAGAGTTTTAAGCAATACTTCATCTTTAGTATTTTTCTCTTCCCTTAATATCTCCTTTCAATTATTATATATTTGTATTCTGTCAATTAAAACAAATAGACAATAAATAAAAAAGAAAAGATACATACTAAACTAAAATTGTTACATTTTTGCTAAATAATGAAAGTATTGACAATGAATCCTATTAAATGTCAAAATAATGACATTTGGAAACAAAAATTCCCATAAATAAATAAGTAAGAGTAAAATAAGAAAATTAGAATATGGGTCTTTTACCTAATTCTCAAATTTGGTGGGCCTTTTGGCACATCTTCGTCTGAAATGAAAATCTGCAAATACAATGAGTGCATACTCCCGTATGCCTATGCTATATTTTAGCCCATTTTTGGTATATTGGACTGTATTATACAAAATGTATGCCACCCACTTCAAATTTCAGCACCTGTATTTTTATTTTTGGCCTGCAGATCAAGTGATTTCGTAGTTTATACTGATGTATACTACCGTATATAGAAAGAATACAAAAAATTTTTGACCTTCCATGCACTTAAGTTTAATTTCCTGCCCTATTTTCTGCCTCCAACCTGTTTCATTACTTTGCTGACATAATAAGAGTTAAAATGAGGCATTCGGCCTAGCGAGGAGATGCAAGGATAGGAGGTGAGAGTTCAAAATAAATTCCAGCCAAATTTCACATGCAAATAAAATGAGAATCAGAGTTTGCACCCAAAATAAGAAGAGTGATAGTGTACCTAAGACAAGTTATCATGGTAACTTCTAAACTAATGCACAGTAACTGACTTAATTGATCTAAAAACATAAATTTAGTTAAAGGAGTACAAATTCTAAAGATACTAAAATCCAAGACATGCTAATAATAAAACAATGACCAATTAAGCTACTGTTTTAACATAAAAAATCCATAGCAACTAAGAAAAGTCAGCAGCAAACTTATAAATTAATGGAATAAAACTAAGCCTCCTTTTTTAAACATGAACAAAAGGGTAAAGAATATTTTCAAAGTATGACGGATTTTGCATGTTTCTGAACATGAATATAGGAATGGAATCTTAACATCTCTGCAACTTTAAATAAGAGGGATGAGGGAAGGGGTTGACATAATTCAAAATTTTCAAGACATCAGTCTATCATAAGATGATAATACAACTAGCAGATCAGGGACTATTGTTTGGAACTATTCTAAAATAAAGGCTGACATGAAGAACATGTTAAGGATGATCTGTAAAACAACACGACAAGAAACAACACAAGTTAAAGCTAAACGATTTATAGAGTCAAATTGCAAGGCTCAAGGTTAGAAACATAAAAGAATCTTACTCCCTAAAACTAGTGAGCTTAGTGCTAGAATGATTCAATTATCTAAACTTATTAAAGATGAAAAAAGAAATTCCATTATCACAAACAGGCATAAGAATAAGCTCCACAACCATTCACTTAAAGGATTCAAAACTGGAAGTACTAAAATAAACACGAGACCGATTACAAACATCTTTATAGAGGACATATTGTCAATATACGAAATAGACTCGACCACATTCAAGCGAAAGAGAAAGATTAACAATAGTAAACCCAATGAGATGTGATTATGGAAGCTTTTGGAGAACAAGTTGTATAATGAGTTTCAAACACGACATTTCTAGCTGAAATACGAAAGATGCAGACAACACTCAAATTATACGTGAAACAAAGATAGATTCTACGAGATAAAGCTAGCATATGAGAGTTCAAAAAGACAAAAAGACACCCTAGTGTACAAACGAACAGTGAGGGGATAGAGAAACACAGTTAGCACAGTCAAAGTCTAAACAACATGAATATCCAAACTATTTCGAACAAACAAAGACTCAATCCACTTTAGAGAATCATAAACGAATCAACGACGCTAAACTCCAAATAGGTGATATCTAGACAACTGTATTGATGCTTGAAAACACATTAGGCATAGGAATCAAGGCAAGAAGAACGTGTGATTTGAAACAAGAAAAAGTTAGACTCAAACAATTATAATTCTGATTCAAACATTTTACCGGGACAAGGCATGGATAACACAATGTTCTACCAGAAGTTCTAACCATAAAGGCAATAAACCATGTACATTCATATTCCAATGAAGGCAAGGATAACCCAACAGAGACATGTTCGTCACATAATAATCAGAAATGAAATGAAAACGTAAACAAAAGAGGAGGTATTACCTTTTTCCAGGCAACGACAAATAAACCAAGAGCCAGACATGACTTCACCACAAAACTTCAACAAACAACAAGAGGAGTTAATTTCTCATGAGCTCACTCAACTATGAGTAGTCCACTTAGAAAGTAACTTAGCTTTGAATTATTCATTTAGAAAGTCACTGCACTTTGCTTTATAACTCAAAAAGTC
Organism: Solanum arcanum; assembly: GCA_027789145.1. Classification (NCBI taxonomy): domain Eukaryota; kingdom Viridiplantae; phylum Streptophyta; class Magnoliopsida; order Solanales; family Solanaceae; genus Solanum; species Solanum arcanum. The sequence continues at coordinate 21,312,236 of CM050936.1, read as the reverse complement.
ACAAACTATATCTATTTCACTTACAAAGTCATCCAATCAATTTTTTCATTAATTTTTTTTAAAATAATAAGATATCTATTTTAATTATCTTATGATTCGCTCCAATTATTCAATCATGATTTTATTTTGAAAAAACGTACAGTTGCAAACCTCCCCCTCCCGCCCCCACCCCCCAACCCAAAAAAAAAACAAAAAAAAAACTTTCCAGTCTAGTAATTGTAAAAATAAATTAAGTTTTTAAAAAGATTATCAAAAAAGAAAAGTTGAAATTGATAAGAGGTAACTAAAAATCTATTGTACCCATCTTGTACTATTTTAATTTTTTTTTTTGAAAAGGTAAAAACAAAAATACATTTCAATAAAATAAGCATTTTATTTAATTATTTAAATCAACATTTTAGTTATTTTTTTTATTTTTACGAGATTTAATGAAAAATTATTTCAATTGATTGAGCGACTTTCTGTGTGAAATATAAATAGTGGGGTGACTTTCTATTCGACACACCAATAGTTGAGTCACTATTATGTTATAAAACAAAGATGAATGACTTTCTAAGTGAACAACTCAAAATTGAGTGACTTTGTTAGTAAACTATTTAAAATTGAACGATCATTTGAGATATGAACTCACAACAAAACAGAATAAATCTGAACCTAAAACTCCCAAGTTCTTATTGTTTGAAGCCTATTTTTATATATTTCGATTTATTGAAACAAAATGTGGCTAGTAATGTTGTTGTATTCTTCTTCTCTAATGCCCGCTGATTCCAACTAAAAGAAGTTGTCCCCTTTATCACTAAGAGTAAAAGATTATTCATAGGGAATGTTTGGGACAATTTAGGGGGTAAAATCTGTTGGATCTTTGAATCGTTCGTTCCTTTTCGGGGAAACATTAAAAAGTAATGGGAAGTTGTATTTGCTCTGAAGCTCCATGAGGGAGTTACATGAGGGTGAAGGGTCTTCAGTCGAGGAGGATGGAGAAGGTACACTGTTTGCGCTGTTTAGTGTAAAATGAATTGAGAGATCTTACAGAACTTTGTACGTGTTTGATACCTGTTTTTGGGTTTTTCTTTGAACTATTGGGCTCTTGCGGGTTAGGGGGCTCATCATTGGAGAAAATATGTATAGGGGTCGTAGGTATGGCTATTGTACGTTGTATTGTATTGTATTGTACGTTGGAAAGTAGACCGTGTCTTCTTTTGATTCGGGTTTTATTGAGGAATTGGATTGGTTTTTTATGGTGGGCTGCATATTGAGTTCGGATGGGAATTGGTTGAAGGAAATGCAAGCATAAGGGACCAAATATAGCATAGAATTGGGTTCAAAAAAGGAAAATCATCAAATAAGTTATAAATGTATCTAATGAATTAAGAATGTAGCCAAATTGATTTCCTTTAGTAAATTCGGCTAGTAATTGAATTAGATGAATGATATAATTAATTGTCGATCTTTTTAATCTTAACGAAATAAAAATATTTAACTTAATTATAAACAAAGTTACTCAAAAATATAAATGTAACTTAAAATAATCAAACAAATCCATAATAAAAGAAAATATCTTTTTGAGATTATTTTTTGAATATTCTTAAATATACTAATTATATCCACAATCATATAAAAACACATATATTATTTAAATATTATAAAAGTGATACAACTTTTTAAAATAACTTGAAAACTGTATTATATTATTTAATATTTTTGAAATTTTTTAAAAATAATTATTTCAAACCGTTTGAAAAAGAAGAAACTCGATGATTAATCTATAATGTGGAGGACCAAAATTGGGTGTCAACAAACTCTATAAACTCATGGTAAGCTCCATTTTATCTTGGGGCTGTCAGAGGATGTTTTCCTTTCTGGTACAGTTGGGTATAGTCTGGGCCTTGTCCCGATAGTGCATATGTCACTCATAGAAGCTATTGTGGACACAATTTTTTGGATTTTCTTTTGTATGTTTTAACCTCAAGCCAATTGTCGTGGCATGTATATATGTGTGTGTAAAAAAGATGTCTTCAGTTGTGGCCTCATCGGCTAGATAGTACTCCCTCTGTCCCTGTTTACTTGTCCACTTTTGAATCGACACACCTATTAAGAAAATAATTAATGACGTAGTGCGTTTACCATTTTACCTCTATTAATTATGAAGTGGATGAAAATTTCTACAATTTCCAAAGTAATTAGTCATTTAATTGTGGGTATAATAGGTAAAAAAAAATTCCTTTTTTGATTTGTCAAAATGTACAAGTATTAGGGACAACTCTAAAAGAAAAATTGGACAAGTAATTAGAGACGGAGGTAGTATATGTTAATTTTTTTGGCCTGTCTACCATTGTTTGTACGGTTTGTTTTCATTCAGGTCACGACCTTCAGGTTCTGGGCTTCACTTTTTAATAGTTGTGCTGCCCAATCTTATTGTCTCACACTCTGGTTTAGCTAGTATGTTTTATGGGGTAACTCGACTTATAGGATATCGAGTCCCAGTTGCTCCCCTTATTTCGGGATGTGACTGTTAGCAATAAACATATATGTACATAATAATAAAACGTAGTAAAATAAAATCATAATAGACTTTAAAATTAAAACAAACTTAATATAAATAACTTGAAAAAAAAAACATGAAACATTAATTTAAGATTACATTGTGAAGTGTAAAAGAAATATCTAAACGTGATGACAAACAAAAAGTGAAAGCAAATTAGTTTGAACCATGAATTCACACAAAGATGAAATATTTTTTTTCTTTTTTTGAAGAGGACTTTCTACTCTCTATTTCTTATGATTTTTCATCTTCTAATTTTCCCCTTTCTCGTCAGTTTTTTCTATTTTTTTTCTTTCAGATGAAAGAAGAAGGAGTTTTAATATATGGTAAATACTAACACCACTTTTTTTTTTGAAAACATTACGTCTAACACATGCATTGAACTCTTTCCCTTCACAATGTGTCACCCAAGATGGATAGTATAATATGTTCTTTTTTATTCTTTCTCCAAGATTAGATTAATTAGAAAGCCTTTCAGATGAGCCATTTCTTTTTTTCATTAATTGAATATTGGATAAATTATAAAACTACACATCACTTATTATCATATTTTCTTATTTTCGCAACCATTTCAAAAAAGATCAAAAATCCATTCTTTTGCTCTCATAATTCCTTCTTTTGTGGATACATTCATTTGAAATCTAATAGTCATATATATTTTCAATTTCTTTTTTCACGTCACACATCTCTCTGCAGTTACATTTACTAATCCATTTTTTATTTTCAAATCTTTTCTCTTTTACGTTATTTATTTCAAGTCATTCAAGATGTACATTTCTTTTCATCACTTCAATTTAAAATTTCTTTTAAGTTCATTTTGTTTAGTTTTTCATCTTAGAAATTATTGAATTTGTTATTCTCGGTCAATTTACTAAAAACTTATGTACTCGAAACTTGATTCTTTATTCATTTATGTATATACTTGATAACTTAGTTGTAGTTGATTAGTTATTGATTCATTCATGTTGTATTAGTAAATTTGTTGATAAATTTGATAAAAAAATTAAGAATTTTTTCGAATAATGGGAAGAATTGTTTTTAAATATTACAGTACTTATCAATCTACTAAATATTAGAAATAGTAATGTATCATGAGTAATCTATCTATCTCGAGATAATAAATTAAGAAGTTGACTAGACAACACAATACATGTTTTTCCTATATCTTTCATTATCATATCTTTTTACCCTTAAGTTAATGTAATAAATAGTAATGCATTATGCACAATTTTATAAGCATTTACATAAATACATATAAGTTGATAATCTTACTGTATAAAATGCATTATTATCGACTACGAAATGATACATTTATAGATACACATTATTTCAGCTTACGTACACCCTTGTTTCAAAACCATATTAGATACATTATTATCTACTACAAAATGATATATTATATAAAATTGTATCTTATGGACTTGAAATCTTCCACAAATGCATATTTATCTTTCAAGTCAAACAATGTATATTCTTCCAGAATCATAGACTGAATACATATACTAGGTGATGCAATAACCTGTTAGTATTAAATTACTTAGGGGTACATTCTAGAAAACAATTATTTCTATGTTTTAATCATAGACAATTAAACCACTAACTTATACTTAATATCAAGTACTAAATATAAGTATAATATGATACATACCTTCATTCTCAACACTTTTTGATGCGTTTACGACAAATTAAATGTATATATAATGTCTCATCTATAAAGTATAGTACTTCACAAACACAATAAGATTCATAAATAGAAATGTAATTGCTAAATATTTGGTCATGTTACAATAAGTTAAATTCATAAAACATGTATCGCACAATAATGTGTTAAATTTTAAGGAAATACTTTCATATAAAATTTACTTATTTCATGTATCTAATTAATACAAATATAGTACTTGTCAATTTATACATGATACATAAATACTAATGCATTACGATTGATGTAGTCATCTCAAAAAAACAAATAAAAAATTGAATTAACAACAAAATATATGTAATTTCATACATCTTTTTGTCAGATCTATTTACTATGAAATTAATCTTTGATCTATTTATACATTATAAATTCAAACTCATATTTTTTTTAGATTCCTGAATGTCAGATCCTTTTTTGTTGAAGAAAACCCCTAATGGCAAAGGAGTGTAGATCAAACACCCGCAACTTGAAAACACAAATAAAGCAGCGATACTAACCAACATGAAGATATGTGCAATAGAAAGTTCAATCAGATAGATAACCCCTTGAGTTGATCAAATTTGGTCAATTTCTCAGCTTCCTTCTACACTGATTTCTATCTCATGAGTTTTAATTCCGAGCCTTCGATGTTAACCACTTGAGTTTCGTTCAACATCTTTGGAAGATGGCCAATCACCATTCTTTGTTTTGATTTTACATCAACTATCTTCTTGTTGAATCTGTTGGCAACCTAAGTTAATGTAGGTTGGCGTGATCACAACAAAAGTGAGGGAAGAAAATTTTAATTTTAATTTGATCGAATCTATTAATATTTGGGAGAGATTGATATCAATTAGATCATTGTGATTCGGGGAACTCACAATCAATTTAATATTTTATTTCCTTTGAAATTGTATCAAATTTAATTTATCCGATCATTTTGCTGTGTATTTGGATAACACGGATTTTGAAGAATTTTTGTTAATTTAAAAGGAGTAGGGATAAAATGTAATTTAGGTCCTTATACTATACGATTTATTTAAGTTATACTAGAATATTATCTAAATAGGTCATATGAAGATTTAAAATAGACCCAAAATGTAAACAAATTTTACGAAGACCCAAAATTAAAAAGGTAAACCAGACCACTGACACAAAATTCAAACTTCTAATCTATCTTAAAGATCAAACACAATAAATAAGACAGAAAAAAAAAACAAATTTAAGCAAAAACTATAACATGATAAAACATAAAAGAACAATAACAAAATAATACAGAACCCGACATCAAAATGACATTTATGATTAAAAGAAAAATATGATGGTGATGCATTTGGATAGAGGATGAGAGACATAATGTATTGACATAAATTTTCAAGTGAATGGGAATCGCTATAAAATTCCCCAAAATTTATTTTAATGGAATTTTGACATTAAATTTATGCCAAAAGATAGCCCTTTAAGATATCTACACATTTATGTAAAGGGTATAGAATGTAGATGACCGGAACATCATAAAATTTAAATACAAAGTGAAGTTTTGTTTTTGGTTTTTCTTGGATCTACGATGTTTGGCTATGGACAAAGATGTAGAGGTGGGTGAAAGGAAGACGTGGTAAAATTTTAGGAGATTTACTGGTGAAATGGTGGTGGCCTCTAGAGGCGTTGACAGTGGCTGGCCGATGGTAGATTAAAGCAAGGGGAGAAGAAAACAAATCAACAAAAAAAAATTATTTTTGGAATTTTTTATTTTTTCATAAGGTCCTATAAAAGCTCTTGGATCAAAATGTCATGATCTTGACCACTTCTATTTGAATAGGTCAAATTTGATTCAACAATCACAATTTGTGTTTAAATCAGCCCTATTCTATAAAAAGTTGGTCATTTGGGCCAATTAAAAAAAAGTATAAATTCTAGGAATAACATAGTGTGAGATCTTAATTACATTCTATCCCTATAAATTTTCATTTTACAGAAATCCCTTAAAATAATAGTGATTCGAATACATACGTGGTGGTCGGATACATAATTTTCAAGACCCTCTATATTTACTAGGGTGATAGAGCCTCACATGTGCCTAAAAAGGTTAATAGCATGTTAATAAAGTGTTTTAAAGCTTGTGCAGTTTATTAGAAGTGGTTTGGATGTCAAACATCCATGAAAGGCTTACACGTTCAAAAGTTAGTCTTTTGACGTGCTAGTTTGGCCTTGCATGTTTGCATTTTTTTATCTATTGTTTGGAGTATAATGTCAGTGGGATGACCCTAACACCTATAGGGACATATTTAGGGTCAAAACGTCCAGTTACAACACTGCAAGGGGAAACCTAACGGTCTTTGAGGAGGCCCAAACTATTGGCCAACAAGCTTACCAAGGCAGCAAAATATGTACACGAAAGGAACATATCCCCGTCGCGGACTTGTTCGTACCAAGGAAAAATTCCTTTCTTCGTATTGAGGACATGTCGCGGACTCTAATTTCTCTCAATTTAATTCCAAAAATCACGTGGAAATAGATCCGCGACACAGACTTGTTACCGCGATAAAAATTCTGAAAATGAAAGTTAAGTTTGACATGTCAAAAAGTCCAAATAATTATGGGGGTGTTTTGGGAACTTTGGGTGTCGGTTATCATATGTTATTAAAACCTATTTGACTCCTTTTTCCAAGGCAAAACCCTAACACCCAATATGAAATAAAAATCCCAAAACCTTATTCTTTTCATAATTCTCTCAAACCTCCATTAGAGACCAAAACTCAAGTTCAATCTAGGGGCTGAATTTTCATGGCTTCATCTACATTTTATCATGGGACTTCAATCAATAAGGTATGGTAATCGTTGATACTTTCTTAATCTTTCATCTAAAGAGTTCAATCAAAGATTTTCAAAAGTGATTCAAAGACCAAAATTCCCAATTTTTATTCTAGCCATGGGTTCATTGTCAAATTGATTTAAAAGCATTCTAATGACAAATTTATGATTAGAAATGAAAAACTCATGATCCTCCTAATTTCTAAAATTGGCCTAAAATGTGGGTCTTATAATCTTGATTCTATGTTGATTGAACTATGATTCGATTATGCTAAATTGCCTATTACTATTGTTATCCATGTAAATTAAATAGGAATTGTGGAGGACTGATCTAAGGTGTCATAACTTGGAGAATTGGTGAGTTGACCTAAATCTCACTATCTAGTATGGAATTGACCTTTAATTGCATTGTGTGGTATGATCCATTTATGGTGGCGTTGTTTACATTCTTGTATATCCTTATATTTGATGATCATGACCTTAAAGGTATTCGATGCAAGATGAATTGATATGATAATTTCGTGGTTATGATGTTTATGGGTGTAACCCTTGATTATAGTATCACGTTCTAAGTGAATTGATGATATGTTAAGTTAAATGTATAGTCTTCCACACTAGTTGCATTATTTAGGAGTGTGGATGATACTTTTAGGGTTAGGTGTTGTCTATATAATTAGTGATTATGAATACTCTTCTAGCATCACACCTACCTATGAAATCCCTATATGAATATGTGATCAAAGTATGCTAGGAGTCTTCTATTCTAATGTTGAATATGTTCTTGCCTCCTATAATGTAATGTGAGTGTGGGTAGTCTATAGTCCATAATACTCAATATATGTATGACTTAAGACTTGAGAAATGTTGTAAATGTGCTGTGATCTTTAGAGGGTGACTTCCTAAATTTTATGTTATAGCCATTATGTGATCATGTTGACCAGCGTACACACACACTTCATGCACGTATATGAGTAGGATAGATTCATGGTGACTAAGGAAAGTATAGTTCTCCTATGCATAATTACCTATTACTATGCATGTAAGTATATGATTAATGAAGTCATGAACATGTGTGCCTAGAGGTTTTTATGTGAAGGTAGATCTCACGTATGTGTGGACACACACATGATTGTATGAATGATAGAGTTATTTAAAAGGACATTCACACATCAAGTAGAACTATGTATGCACACACACTTGATTGTGTGAATGGTAGAGTTATTTTAAAGGACATTCTCACATCAAGTAGGTTCTATGATGAAAGGACATTCTCATCTTAGAAACCTTTTTGCTATATGATGTATGAAGGAGCATGGTCCTAAAGCCTTCTTTATGAACTAATGATTAAGAAAGGATTATATGTATATATATTAAAGAGGGAGTTTAAGATTAGCACCGAGTGGATATGTACACTGAGGAAAATACCCCTCCGCTAATGCAATATGTTAGGTAATCCAAGTGATACTCATGAGATGGAAGCCTCTCCGCTAAAGCAATAGGTCGAGTTTCTAAAAGCAATGTCACTATCCCTTAACTACGTGTTCCTGTAGGATATAGCTAGTGGATCCACCTAGATATTGAATATGTAGGTTCTACCTTGGTAAGTAGAACGCCCTTCTTGGTATGGGGTTATACGACACCGTATTCGATGTAGCTCACATGGTCTATAACGGTTATGGCTAAGCATCCCTAAAGTTAATAAATGAACTAAGGTAAGATTATAAATAATTGTCATGATTACTTGAAAGACTACTTAGTGTAGGTCAGACTATGGACCCTACTTATGCATTCAACAAGTGAACTCTAATGGAAGTTATGATGAGGTTCCTTTAAGAATAATTATTATGTTTAAGGTATGATTAGCATGAAAACATTTCACAATTGAATTTACTTATGTCAAGACATGAATTATGATTATGCATGTGAATTAAACTTGTGGTTTCTAAATGTGTTTGTTTGGTATATGTGGGTGTATGTTACTCCATGTATACGTTGTGCAAGAAAGCTTGTGAAGGGGTTTTGAGGGTTGTGAGGGTGGTTTACAATAATATGAACTAAATGAGTTATGAATAAAATGTAAAGAATAAAACCGTTCTCATGTGAATGAATTATGTTGGTCTTTTGTCCAAGGTTAAGTGCATGTGCGGTATGTTATGAAATGTGATGTGCCTAAGTCTAGGGTGACTTCCTAGGATCAGTTGGTGTGAGAACTAGTATGGGATGCTAATTGTATATTGCATTAGTATGATTGGGAGGTTGTATTAGGTGATGGTTCTTATATTTAGATTATGGCTTCAATGTGATGAAGTGGCTTCAAGTGTGGCAATGAGTGATATCCATGTCTATATGAAATATGTGAACTATATTGTGCTTATTATACTAATGTTCATGAAGTTTTACTAAGGACATGATGCATGATTTCTAAGTAATTTCCTCTTTTAACTCATGTTTTTGCTTTGTTTCCATACTTGGTGCATTTTTGTACTAATACCATTCTTCTTCATCTTTTTACATAAAATGTAAGTGGTGATGACTAGAGGTTGTATCCTTAGTGAAGGGCTAGGGTAGATCTCCTATGTTCAAATAAAGGGATACTTATGATTCAAGGATTGCCTATGTCAAGATGTTTTTAAGTTTACGTAACAATTAGATTATTATTTTATGTTGTTAAGAGTCGTGTCAGTATTTTGCTCTATTTATGTTGAGTGTAGGATGGCAAACAGACTTCGAGTCTAGGTATATACTTATTGTATTTTTATTATATGAAGGGATTTTCTAGCATATGATGTGATATTAAAAGTTTAAAATTTTTCGCTAAATTTCTATGACTATGCTATGAATGAATGCTAACAGGCTTGTCCAAGACCTCCGATAGATCGAAAACGCTGATAACTTGAAGTAGGTATTCCCCGGTCGTTACATAATATCTTATACACTCAATATGGTGTTGTGGCGCTTAAAAAAAATTAACGTAATTATGTTACAACCATATTTGAAATTTCATGTCTAACAAGTTGTAAACAATCCATCTAATACCAAATAGAGTCACAAATTTGAAATTTCAAAATCACAAGTTCTCCATCGAGGATTACTGTCGTAAAAGTTGTAAATTCAAATAATTTTAAAAAAAAAGTCGTTGTAAAAGAGGAGTATATCGGTTTTGTTGAGGTTGGGTGAGTGAGGTGATATGAAGGTTGGTCAATCTATTTCATTTGTGAATATAAAGCAAAATGATTAGTGTAGTTTCCTGAGTTCATATGCCAGGACCCAAAAATAGAATTGATGAAACTCGTCTTATCCCACCAATACAAGTCAACCTAAAACTCAAAACCATTATAATAATAAACAGAACTTTTACTATCAACTTAAATTATGTCCCCAAAACCTGGTTGTCACGTGTTCAAGTCTCTAAAGTATTAGAATTGAATCAAAAGAAAATATAAGTCTCATATGACATTGATTCTATAGTAGAAAAAAATCATAAACATGAGTAAGAAGGTCTGCTGAGTGACGAACATCTACCTCACAAATCTCCAAAAAATCCTCGATAAAGAATAGAATATATCACTAAGGTCTGGGCTAGTAACCTACAAAAAACTATAGAAGCAAGGGGTGAGTACCAAAATACACAGTACTCAACAAGTAAACCTCTAAACACAGGCTAAGGGTATGAAATGGTAATTCTATAAAAAAAAAATGACATTTCGGGTCATTATTCTACTATCCATCAATAAAAATCATGTTCGTCCTCGCACATAAAGTGGAGAAGGAAGAGTAACCGACGTTACCAAAATTCTAAATTATGACCTATAAGTATGTATTCATCTCTCTATCTCTTTACAACCGTTTCATCAAGATCAACTACTAAGAACTAAACTTCTGAATCAAACTTTGGAAGGTTTATAAATCAAGAACGATAACCATGTCAAAGGCAACCTATAAACTCAATCTAAACAGAAACCCGTCGGACCATAACACAAAAATTATGAAGAATCTTTTTTTAGATAAAGAAGATAACATTCTGAAAAGCGATACCGGCTACAACCATAAGTAAATCTCAATCAACCACCACACACTCATAATGCTCACCATTCAAAATCTTATAGATATTATCTTATCGCAACACAATCTTTTAAGAGCTCAAGTTATTAAAATACAAAAATGGACGTGATTACACACGTCTTATCCCATTAGGATAAGTTTTCCTAAAACTCAAAACCGTTACACTAAAATGAATAATTTTACTAACAACTTAAACTGTACCCCCAAAACATTGTTGTCACGTGTACAAGCTTCTAAAGTATTACAATTGAATTAAAAGAAAATTTGAGTCTCATACGATTGTTTCCAGGATAGAATAATAGCATATACAGGAGCAAGAAGGTTTGCTGACATGACAAACAACTAACTCACATATCTCTCAAATCTGCAAAAAAACCTCAAAAAAATAAGAGAATATATCACAAAGTTCAGGGTTAGTAAACTACAAAAAATTATAGAAGCAAGGGATAAGTACAAAACCACATGATACTCATAAAGTAAACCTCCGAACATAAAGATAAGGGGATGAAATGGTAATTCTATTAAATTTTCTAAGAATGACATTTCGGGTCATAACATGAGAGGACTCAAAAATTTAGCAAAGATGGTGAAAATTGCGACGTTCTTTGCAATGTCTGTAGGAGCCTCTGTTTTCTGGTAAACCATGGACAAAATCCATGTGTGGATCTTTCTTCATCGGGATGAAATTGATCAGTAAGTGAAAATCGTGAAGGAAGAAGAAATCAAGCTTATTAGAGAAAACAAAGAGTGGGAGTCTCTAACTATAAAGCTGATTACATTCAATTCAACAATTTATTTTTGTTGTCTTTTTAAATGTTTGGACTTCTGCTTCTATTTCTAATTCCATAAAAATCATGTGATGATGGTCATGAATATCTTTAATTTACTTACGTTTTGATCTGTCTCAATACTCTTACGATGGTACCACTCATTTCGGTTCAAATACATTTTTATATGATGTATCTTGATCTTGTTGAAAATATATATGATACAATAAGGTTGCGAAAAAGGTAGTATGTAAAATCAAAATAAAGTGTATCCATAAATGTACCACAGTAAGTAAAAATTTATTTGTAGATTAGATATATGAATAAATTAGGAACTAACTATGACTAATAGTTCATAACCCTAAGTCAATACGCAACTAATAAAACAAAATTATCAAGTAAATACATAATTGAATAAACAATCAATTTATAAATTACATTACGTTACCTAGATGTCAAATGTATCCACAAGTAACTAAAAGTAATGAGAAGAAATAATATTGTATGTTTATGCATTAATGAATCTGATCCTTAATTTTATTCAAATTTACATTAATTTCTATAAGACAAATGTGTACGAAAATTCATATTTCAAATAACAAATTAAAATGATGAAACATAATGTCCATATAAATAACTTTTTAGAGAAAACTTCTAAAACTTGAGTACGAGTACCTTAAAACAATATAAACTACAAACTCTAAAACTAGAGTTAATGTATCTCAAAAAAAATAACACTACAAAAAATGTCAAACAACTGCCAGATAATTTCCATTAAACATTAACCAAATCATCTAAAGTTAGTGTTGTGAGTTAACTCTTAGTCCTTGGTGGGTTTTCACTTTCACTTACATATCTTGCCTTAGCCTTTCCAATACTATTTTTTCATATTAGGATTGAATATCCTGTATGCAGATAATCTAAACCAAATGATCAACAGTGAAATTAGTAATTGCATTTTAACTTATGTGTGAATCTGTTACATTTCAAAAATATTTTGAATTTGGTACTTATTAAAATTTATGTATATGATACATAATCGCAAATATAAAGTATTTTAACAGTGTATTTGATATGGAGACTCATTACAACTTTATATAGTGCAAGTATATCAATAATTTATATTTGATACGAGTTACACTTCATATACTCATTTTTATGTATCAGGTTTAACTAACTTGAATATGATAAAACATTCTGCAAAGTGGCGGATCTAGGATTTTTAAGGTGAAGAATGTGAACTAATAGAAGGGGATTCAACATCTATTATATATACATGAAAATTTGTTTTAAACATGTATGAATAGTAAAAAAAATTTCCAAGGGGAACCCCCTAACAGAGGGCTGGCTGCACCACTTATTCTGCATAGTACAACTCATTCTATAATGTGAACTTTATAACTTGATACATTTATAATATCTTGCAAAATGAGAACAAAATTAGAATTTTATGTATCTATGTAATACTCTAACTTATGATACATGATAATAAAAGAAAACCATTTTGTCATTAATATATTAGATTTTTGAAACAACTAACAAAAGGACAATATCAAACATATGTCAAAAACATATATCTAATATCCATTACAACTTGATGAACTGATATTGTTTATTTTTTATAGATCATCAATCATTTATGTCTCTCATGTACCACCGGAACAATATCCAAGTACATCCGAACCAAAAATAAATCAAAAAAATTCACCTCAACAGAAAATAAGACTTATATAAGGGACTGAAATAAGCAATGACAGAGAAATTATGAACAATGTCATTCTCCTAAGCACTAGTATTTTAATCTTAGATGAGTTTAATTTAATCAATGTTTGATGAATAAGATGAAAACTGTTAAAAAATATGAAGAATAGTAGAATGGAGAAGATAAAACTACCTATTAAGAGATTTGTAATTTATTGTACTAGAGAAAGAAACTTTTGAAATTCAAAATGGGATGAAGGATATGACTAATCAGATTATGGAGTGAAAAAAGGGAGTGATTTAAGGATCAATGTAACAACCCTAAAAATGGATAAGATAAAAAATGCTTAATGTATCAAGAATGCCTATGATTAGACCATGGTTCACACGGATTGATGCACGCAGAACCAGACCTCAAAATCCTTGCTACAAACAATCAACTAACTTGGGGAGTTAGTTGAGATTGGAAATGTTGGATCCGATCATGTAGGGCTCTCGAATACGAAGATTTATTCGAAGGAGTCTTTACCGAACATAAAAAGAGGAAATCTTAGGTTTGAAGGGTCTAGGGGTAAAATAGTCTTTTTCCTGGCTAAGGAAATTATCTTAATTACCCTAAATATGTAATTAATTATTTAATTAATAAGGTTTAGGGGAAATTTGGTGAGAGAGGGTCAAATTGGGCTCTTGAAGTGAAGTCTTGCTACACCAGGGTACGAACCTCGGTGGAAGCAATATTTTAATGTAATTTTTATTTAAGCTACTGAATTAATGCAATTAATTAATAATAATTATTAATTAGGTGATTAAAAAAATAGATTTTTATTAAATAAACAAAACCTTATTGACTAAGTCCTAAAACTAGACTCCTAAGCCTCCTACAACTTCCACTCTATCACGTTTAAATCTTCACTGTCACGCTCAATCTCTTTTATTATTTATCAAGTATTTTCTCTGGAAAAATAATATATTAAAGCATAAAAATAAAGCAAGTTCTTCACACTTGAAGAACTCACACGAAATCACAAGAAAATAAATGTTAATCACACACTAGGCTAAGAAAGGTTGTTATTCGAGTGGAGTTTATATTGAGGAGGCTTAGACGTGTACTTGGGTGAAGTTTTTTTGCAACAATTAAAGATTTTAAAATAAAAAAAGTATGAGTTTTCTTCTCTTTTGGTCCCTTTCCAAAGAGACCCCTTAAGGTTCATATTATTCGTCCGAAAAACTAGGATTGTTTCCCCTTCTTCATGCCCCTGTCTCTAGCTCCCAATGAATCGTAGGTTGGGTATGATTGCTGGTTGATTTAGGTATATATTATGTTTTCGTGATGAATATGAATATGTTTGTGTACTTGATATCATATGAAAGATAACCTATGTGTTCCGAAACTATGTGCATGTGTGTACAAAAATGTGGCAGTGACTATGTGTTCCCGGATTAAGGCTCCAAAATTGATAATGTTTTGGTTGTTATTTTACGTGCATAAACATTTGTAAATCGTGATGTTCATTAAAATGAAAGTGTGGATGATTTAAGTATCAATGTTTTGGCTCAACGAATCGATGAACAATGCACCCCAAAACGTATTAAATGATCTACAAATTACCCTATGAATTCAAGTTTAAATGTTGAACGAAGTGAGCTGGAAAATGAGACAAAATTTCCAGAAAATTATAAGTTGTTTTCGGGTAAACACAGATGTATAAATCTTGAAATTTAAATAGGTATTAATTAGGTGAGGTCATTAGGAATAAAACATGCAACCTCACCTTTGAAAAGCACTAAAACGTGAAAAGGGAAATGGGGTCAAGGGGGATTGATCTTCGGTGTGCTGGCTGAAAAGTAAAGTACAAAAATTAATAAAAATAAAATCGGAGGAGTGGGAATCGAACCCACGACCTCCAGGCAGAGAGTGGAAGCAAAGGGAAAAAATAAAAGAAAAGGAATGCGAGGCACGGGAATCGAACCCACGACCTCAAAGCTGTGATGGAGAGTAAAGGAGAAAGGGAAAGTAAAAAAAGAAAAAAAGGTGAGGCGTGGTAATCGAAACCACAACCTCTAGGAAGGCTGCGAAATAAAAGAAGAATAAATAGAGGCTGTGGGGGTTTGATTCCACCACCTCATGGTTTATGAGAATTGGACAAGGAGAATTTAATGAAAATAATAAAATGTGTTGTGGGGGTACGATGCCACAACCCCTTTTCCAAGTAAGAGGATATTTCAAGGAGAAGTATAAAGAGGGAATGTTGATGTTGTGACTTGATGTAGGGTCCAAATGTTATGTTGACTAAAAATAAAATCAATGAAAAATGTATGTGTTCTCCAAGGTATTCGAACTTGGGTTTCCTTTCCAATATTCCGTATTGATATATAAGTCATACATGAATTAAATGATAAAAAATAATGCCACCTACTTAGATCGAAATTGAGATCTTGTCGTATATACAAGATTCATAAACCTTGTACTACATAATCTTAGGAAGAGATGAATCACTTAAACGAACTATGAATGAAGTATCATGGCTTGTATGTGTAGACCAATAAGTCTAGCATACGTTTAAAAATAAGTGAACCTAAGATGTATGCAATGTAATAATAAAACCCTAGAAAGGTTATGTACGAGTGTAAAATACACTAAATTGCCAAGTGCATTGGCATATAATGAATTGAATAATGAAACCCTACAAGGATTATTTAAGAGTGTGAAACACACCAAATGGCCAAGTGCATTGACATATGATGTTATAAACAATAAAATGATGATATAAACAATGAAATGATGATATAAACAATGAAATGATGAAGTGAACAATGAAATGACGAAACCCTAGAACGGGTTAAGTAAGAGTGTGAAACACACCAAATGGACAAGCACATTGACATATAATGAAATGATCTTTCACTTAAAAAGGGGTGAGTAATTTTTAAGAGCAAATATGCTAATGTTAATGAATATTGTGACAACATGATATGAGGCTAATGTAAAATCAGCCTAAGCAAGTGTTACCAAAATGTACTCATCTATGAGAGTGCAAAGTTAATGAAGAGACTAGTCTCTATGAACACTCTAATGAAAGTCTTTAGATTAACACACATAATACTAATGATGAGATAAGAAATCATCTATTGAGGTATGATGTCCTCGTACTATAAGCCTTCTTCCATGATGTATGATTTGATTTTAATGGAACTTTATATAGAGCACCGATAGACTAGCTAAGAGCAGTGATGCCTTCTTTCGGAAGGGCGGAGGTTCACGTAACTTTTATGATATGCGACTGTCCAGCATTCCGGGTATGAGTCTCCTTATATCTCCTAGTCTTCGAACCTATACCTCCAATATAGGGATCTGGAGGGGTTTAATTCCCATGTACGCTACCATGTTTTGGGTTAGTTTGGCCGGTGATTCCACCTCTTTTCGGTGTGGGGTTTCATGACACTGGATTTCATGATGCTCACATGAACTATCTCGGTTAAAGTTATTGTTCCAAATGAATGTATGAGGCCAGCCACAAATGATGCACATAATGAAATGAATAATACCAAAGGTGTTAGGATATTATAATCAAGATGTGAGTTATACTCAAGTAATGACATTAGGTCATTCTTGGTCATTGCACAATAAACCCGATGAAAGCCTTAAACTACATCCTAGGTATAAATGGTGTTTACACTGTCCCATGAATGAAATGAAATGAAGTACGTATGAATGAACAAAGCAGACTCTGTGTTTGCTAAATCAGACTCCCTTGTTGAGGTCCCGTATGTTGAGACCTCATTTTTGGAAGTCTTAATGTCAAGTTTATGATCCGAAGGTATCTTGGCATACGAATAAATGATATGAACAACGTTATGTGTTATTTGAATTATGAGATGTGCAATGTGTACGCTGTTGTGTGCTGTGTGCAAAATGTTAAGTATGATGGTGCATGTTACTCTTATGGCATAACTTTCCTAATCCAAATTTGTAAAGCTCAAAAACATTCTAATCCAAATTTGGAGACCTCATTCACATTCCTAATCTCAATTGGGCAAGTCAACTTACTTGACATGCTATAATCATGTTGCTATGAAAGATGTATTCTTACTCATGCATGTCCTCGGTGTGTGTTTGCATATACCCATACTTAGTACAAGTGTGTAATCGTATACAACTCTAAACTTTTAGGTGCAGGCACAGGTGGACGCTAGAGCTACAGGATCAACGCTGCAACTATCTGGACGTCGAGCACTCATCGGGACTTGGTAGGCCCTCATGCTTTCGAGGATGCTTGCCCATTTACATTCTAGCTTAGTTGTAGGATTGAGCTAGTGGAATATATTCCACTAGCGTTTCTTTCATGTTTTTGTTCATATATTGTATTGCTGCAATTTTGGCAAGTACATGTCTATCGTTATAATAAATTGCTTCTTTCATTTGATGATCTTAATGTTAGATGGTTGATGGCGAAAAATTATATATGTAATTGAATGTTTAGTAAGCATGTAAGGAAACAAAAAGTTTCAATTTTTTCACTAAAATTAACGTAGATGAATTAAGAAGAATGACGTATCTAGACTTGTCTGCGACCTTTGAGAGTTCAACGACGCTGGGCTCCTCTGGGGTCTAGATTCCGATCGTGACAGGGAAATATGCGTTTGTTGTGTTAGGAGTAATGTATCGGTTGACTTGAGAATTGGATAAAATAAGGGATTTTGAAATATTTTAAAATTGTAGGTAATAAGAGAAATTATGTAAAATAAAGGTGCATATATAGGTATTTTTTCAATAAAATCAAAGACAAAAAACCAAAATTAAAAATAAAAAAAGAAAACATTAGAAAATATTGTAAAATAAAAGTAAAAAAAGACAATAAATATATAAGATGAAAGTAATAGAAATAGGGGGAGACAAGAAATGAGAGATTTTCTTATTACTAAAAGTCTTCAACTGGATACAATATGCACCCTTATGCCTCTATTTATAGTGTAACCCTTATGCCTCTATTTAGTCATAAATATGATATTTACATGAATATAATGGAGGAGGTTATGGAAGAGAGGTTACAAAAATAATGGTTAAAAAGTTGGAGGTTACGGAGGTTATTATTATCTCTATAATAGAGGAAAGTAATGGAGATAATGGGTGAGAGTAAGCTCTTGGTTTAATGGACATCCACACTATATTATTTTATATTACAAAAGACCTAACTATATATTGTAGGAGTAAAATAAACACGTCAAGAATTAGGTGTTCACAACATGCCCCTCTTTTGTTAGAAACATGAAGAAATTTCAAGTGTAAAAATTGGCTAATTTTTACTCTTACAAAATTTGTTGAAGACGTTTTAAGAAAGATGACCAAACCTTTTTTCAGAGGTTATTTTCACATCCTTTATCAAAAGGAAAGCACGTCATTGTAGTTCAAGAAAATTTGATAGTCAATGGTATCATATTTTGTGGTCAAAAAAGTGTATCTTATTATTTATCATTATCTATTATCTATATTTACATAAAAAAAGATAGAGAACTATGTTTCTTACAATATAGGAGTTACAAGATCCCTCCTCGATGTGTTTCTTGTAGTTTTGTATTGATCTTCTACTTGGTTATTGTATTATCTCTGAGATTGATCTTGAGGTTGTCTTGGCGACTTGTGGATCATTCTCAGGTGCATGTTGTGACTTGAGTTGGAAGTTAATACTCAAAACTCAACTTCACAAAATTAATAACATGAATAGGATGCGTTTCTTTCAGGAAAAAAAAGAGATGAGAATCTTGAACTAGGATGTATACTCGTAGAAAGAAAAGTAGAAATGAGGCGTATTACCCTGTGAGTTTCTAATAAGACGTATTGTCTTTGTGGGTTGACCTATGATTTGTTTATTACCCCAAAATGTGAATATGGCATATAACACATGAATGTTGGTGAGTATTTCCCAAGATATGCATATGGTGTGTATTGTCAATGAATGGAGAATCAATGTGTATTGCATGTGAATAAGGACTTGTGCCCATCGCACATTAAAGAAAGACTAGTATGTATTGAAAAAAATGCAGTATTGATGTGTATTGCATGTGATTTTGATATGTGTGTCCTGCTCATGAAAGAAAGATTGGTGTGTTTTCTACCTGAATAACGGACAAGTGCATATTTGCACGAACTCAGATTGATGCGTATTGCACAAAATTCAGACTGATGTATATTGCAGATAAGTTAGATTGGTGCGTATTTCACAATAATAAAGAATGGGTTCTTATTGTACATAACTAAGATTGGTTCATTTTGTACATTAATTCTGAATGGTGTGTAATGCACATGAATAAAGATGGAGTGCTTGTTGCTCAAAATTTAGACTGATGTGTATGGATTGAATCTCTCTTATTCAGAGGCAAGAATGTGAATAGAATTAGATGAAACAATAAATAGGTGAAGATTTATGAGAAATTCCTTGACGTGATATTTGATTTTTGACCTGTAATCCCGCATTTTCTTTTGTTCCATTGTTGAGATAAAGGAAGAGAAAATTGTTAGTTTAAAGTGGTTTTTTGTTTGTGACCTTGATGCTCTAATGACTTGACCATACTACTTACTGATTTCTCCAACTCTACTCTAAATCCTTGGTTGAACAACCTTTGAAGCTTCCGCTTTGTCAATTGAGGGGCCTTGATCTTTGGTACTACCAAATATCATGGTGTGATTAATGGCCGAAAGAATGAATTTTTCTTTTGAACTTTTGGTCATGACTTAAGATAATATATTGTGTTTCTTTACGAGTTTTCAATGTACATTTGAGGCATTTTTAGTCCTTTCTTGATGGCATGCCAACTCGGGTACAGAGCTTTACTTTTGGGAAACCACAGTTAACTTTGCGATTTTTATCTTAGTATGTCAAGAGATTATACTGAAAACAGTAGAAAAATAAACTTAAGAGTTTAAAAGATTGGATAAATAATGACTACAAACATAAGAATGTGCATTCCTTTTTGAAGAAAAATTACAAAGAGAAGTTATCTGGAGGCATATGTCGACTTGAGTGAATAATGACATGCACTTTGGACTTGACCCTGATCTGTTAAGTTTTCTAGTTCTCAAAATCTGAATCATTATCAATTAAAAATTAATCTATGTAACCTTCATGCAAAGGTGTCGAGAAATGGTTGTATTTGCAATTTTCTCCGAATTAGTATTTTTTTCATGATGTTCTCTTCTTTAATATTAAGGTATCCTCAAGGATCTTCACCGATAAGATCTTCCCTCTTGTCGTCTTATGGTTCCTATAAAGGTTTTCATTGATGAGACTTTCTCGTTTATATTTGTTTTCTTTTTTGATGGTGCTCATAAGGGTTTTCACTTATAAGTTTTATTTTTGAATAAACAATGTTGTCTCTGATGATCAATTGTCAATGCAAGACACACTAAATCTATCGTTCTTAGAGTTGGTCATGATGGCAGTTGCTAGAATTGAATCATAAATTGAATTACAATTTTACACTATACTATTAAAATAAAATAAAAAAAAGTAATGCCCCAATTTTTTATAAATCCTGGAATATTGATTTTTTTGGTTATGACCAAACAACGAAGGGTTAATTACAGAATCAGGTCAAACGTAATTCAAATTTCCAAAGAAAGGTTTTTTATTTCCACACAAGTAAAGTACAAGGATCATTTTGACACCACTTCTTTTTTATGATATAAAAGTTTCCAATTTAGGGAAGACTATCCCTTGGATTCTTTTTATTGTGGGAGAATGCACTTAAGACAAGTTGACCTACTTCAAAGTGTTTTGGGTGCACCTTTTTGTTGTATGAACGAGCCATCCTTTGCTTTAAAGATGACCAAAATAGATGGTCATGAATCATTTCTCATAAATTAATGTGAGCCGCTTTAGTCGGTATTGACCCATTCAATATCTCCAATTTCAGCGTCGATAATGATTTGAAGAGATAGAATTTCGACTTCCTATGGTATCACAGCCTCGGTCCCATATACCAGCAAATAAGGAGTTGCACCAATCGATGTGTGAATTATTGTGTTATATGGCAATATTACAAAAGGAAGCTTCTCCTGACATGGTCTAGTGCCTTGAACCATCCTCTTGCGAATCTTTTTGATAATTTTGTTGGTAGCCGCCAAAGCACCATTGGCTTTTGGCTGGTATGGAGTAGAATTGTGATGGACAATGTTAAAATACTCACATACTCTTTTCATCAAATTTCTATGAAGGCTTACAACATTATTTGTTATGATGGCTCTTAGTAAACACTTTGAAAGTGGTCACTTTCACACATTTGGTAATGTAATCGGTTGCAACCAAAATGAATAGATGACCATTAGAAGATTTTGGCTCAGAGCGATCATTGAATGCAACTCTAAAGGAGATGACTGAATTAGATCACCAGGAATTGGGAACTGATGATATTTTTCCACAAAGCGAAAGTAATCCTGTTCGATGGTAAGAAAATAATATCCTGCTCTAAGTATTTTTTTCCGTAAGGATATATCTATTCATGCGTGGACCACACACCCCAACATGAACTTCATTCATGATCTTCTGAGCTTCTTCAACATCCACACATCTTAACAGGTTTAAATCTGGGGTTTGTTAATATAAATTTCCCTTCAGAAAAGAAACCACTAGTAAGGCGTCCAATAGTTATTTTTTGGCTTCTATCAGAATGCTCGGGATATCTCCATTTCTTCAGAAATTGCATTATGTCTAGGTACCAAGGGTCCCTATATGGTTCTGTTTCAACTATGTTACAATACCCATGTTTGTCCCGAACTTTAATCTTTAAGGGAGTGATGTAAGTGTTTCCATGATATGGAAACATTGAGGTAAAAGTAGCCAATGCATCTGCCAATTCATTATGTAATCTAGAGATGGATCTCTACTCGATGTATCTGGACCTTTTCGTAAGTTCTTCCACGCATTGTCTGTATGGAAGAAGCATGAGGTCATGAGTTTTACATTTCCCTTGACTTGGCAAATAAACAAATTACAATCTACCAACACAATAAATTCTTGCACACCCAAATATATTGCCATATTTAGAACCATGATTCAAGATTCACATTTGTTGTGTTATTTTACAAAAGAAACAAAGTCGAGTTGTTGTTGGGTAATGATTCTCAGTAGGTGATATGATAATTACCCCAATCCATGTGCCTTTTGCATTGATTGATCCATTCAAGTACAATTGCTAGACCTAATTTTACTATGGATCCAGTTCTTCAACTGAGTTATTCTCTTCATCTAAAAATATGTATACAATGGTTCATACTTACCATAAACTGGATTTTCTTCAAAGTGGTCTACCAAAGCTTGAGCGTTCATTTTAGTTCAAGTAACACATATAATGTCACATTTAGTTAGAAAGATTTTCCATTTTGTGAGTCTTCCAGTTGGCATTGGTTTCTGAAATATGTACTTCAAAGTATCCATCATAGATAGGAGGTAAGCTGTGTAAGATATAAGGTAATGCCTTAACTTTTGAGCTACCTAAGTTAGGGCGCAACATGTCCTTTCCAAGACTGTGTACTTGACCACATAAATAGTAAATTTCTTGCTCAAGTAGTAGATAGCTCGCTTCTTTATGCCTACGGAATCGTGTTAATCGAGAACACCTTTAAAGGAATTATTTGATACTAAAATATATAAAACGAGAGGCCTGTTAGGTTTAGGTGGGACCAATATGGAAGGGTTGGACAAATACTCCATATTTTGTTATTAAGATTGTTGAAAATTCTTCGTCCATCTTAAAACAACATCCTTCTTCAAAATTCTAAAAATAGTCTCACAAGTGGTTGTGAGTTGAGCAATAAACCTGCTAATGTAGTTCAACCTCCCCAGTAGACTCATGACTTCAGTCTAATTTTTTGGAAGTTGAAACTCTCGAATAGATATTATTTTGGAAGGATCCGATTCAAATCCCTTCTACTGACAATAAAACCCATAAATTTTCCAGATGGAGCTCCAAATGCAAATTTTACTAGATTAATCTAGAATTCATATGTTCATACCTTTTAAAGATTTTTCTCATATCTTGCACATGGTTAGCTTGTGTTTTAGACTTGATGATTACGTCATTAACATATACTTCAATTTCTTTGTGCATCATGCCATAAAGCATAGTTGCCATAACCCTCATGTAAGTTGCCTGAAATTTTTAAGACTGAATGGGATGACCCTTTAGCAATAGGTTCCCCATAGAGTTGTTAAAACAGTTCTCTCAACGTCCTCTTCTTCCGTCAAGATTTGATGATAGCCTGCATAACAGTCCATAAAATATTAAAAAATTTTGTTTAGAACAATTATCAACTAGAATGTGAATATTTTGCAAGGGTAACTTGTCCTTTCGACTAGCCTTGTTCACATAGCAATAGTCAACACAAACTTTTGTCTTTCAATCTTTTTGCGCCAAAATTTTTCCAATAAAGTAAAATAACGAATGGCTTGGATCACATTTTCACTTAGTTGTTTCATGATTTCTTCCTTGATGTTTTCACTTATATCCGGTTTGAATTATTTTAATTTCTATTGGACTCGTCGAAAATCAGTATTAGTGGGCAACTTATGGTCCACTAAATCAACACTCAAACATGGCATGTCATCATAACACAAAGCAAACACATATTTGTATTCAAAGAAAAGATATCTTATGGCATCCTGAATTTCCTTCTTGACTTGAAGACATATTATTTTTTTTGACTTCCTCTGTACTTCCTAAAATGACTATCGCGTTTCACTAAGATTAGGCTTAAGTTTATGCTCAAACTGTTCCAATTCCCTATTAATTTCCCTATAAGACACTTCTTTATCTTATTCAACCTATTGACTCCATGATTCAATAATAAACAACTATTTAAGATCTGGGAGTGAGTTTTGCATGCATGTCATGTTATCAAAGCCGGCATATAAGAACCTAAAAAATGGAGAATAAGAATTAAGGGATGGGAAAATACAAATATTTACTATGAAACGGAATTTCATGAAATTATAATTTTTTTTAAAAATAGAAGGGTTGACACTGATAAAAAATACTTTCAAATATTCAGACCACAACCTTGACAACAACAAAATACAGCAGAGTAGCAAAATAAGCGACCACGACTCCTTCTTTATGGGGAAAATAGTGGCTTCCTAATTGTTTATCTCAACACATAAGTCCATGAGTTGCACATTGGCATGAATTGTACCTTTACAACCTTGAACCATATCCATTTCATAAAATAAATTACTAAGATCCTGAATAATTTCTTCAATGTCTTTGTGAGAGACGAAATATTCCATTTATTGACCTCGGGGATTGATAAAGGAATGAGAAATATGGGAATAAGTTCTGGCAATGCCCAATCAATATTTTTTGTGGTTCTTTTCCTTATCCATTTCTCTTACTTCGTTTGTATCTGGGACCAAAGGTGCCTTGGTTTCCTAAAAAAGTAATGGGATCTATGATTCCTTGCTAACATAGTCCAAAATCTTTACCAGGTTAATAACCATATTTGAGCATTGTCATTGCTACTATTGAAGAGAAAGAAGAGAGTCGTGGTTGGATGATCTGGTCTTCTTCTTTAAAGCGATCAGCTGATATGGCCTCAAAAGGCTAGTAAAAAATAAAATCACATCCTTCTTTTGCCTTAATGTATGGAATGGATGGATATCTGTAAATAGGTACATCATCCTCCCATGCACATTAATTTCAAGATGGTCGTATTCAAACTTAACAACCCAATTTAGAACTTATGGACTACTCGAGCAATGTGGATCTATTTCCATTCTAATAGTTAATTATAATGTGTCCATGTGCATTAGTTGGAACAAAATCATAAAGTCCACTAGTCCAATTGTCATGTTTAGCTTAATTTCACCAATGGTACCCCACCTTGAGTCGTTATAAGCTCGAAAAAATACATTGTTGGGGAAAATTCTTTCAGGGTTGATTTTCAAGCTTTTCAGCGTAGAGAGATATATGTCTATCCCTGATCCCCTATCTTTCGTGAGCCTCTTTACATAGTACCCTTCACATTCCACTATAAGAAGAAAAGCTCTGTTGTGTCTATCTCCCTCGGTGGGCAACTAATCATTAGTGAAAGTGATGGTGTTCAACTCAAAAATGCACTTGGCCATTTTCTCTAATTGATTTTCCGTGGTCTCCTTCGATACATGTTCTTCATTTAGAATCTTCATAAACACACGATGATGTACTTTTGAGTGAAAGAGTAGAGACAACACTGAATGTATGTAGGGGTTTCTTTAATTGTTCCACAACAGAGTAATCTGGAACCTTAAGTAGAACTTGGATATTTGAGCCATTTTCCTTTATATTAATCTTCTCAAGAATATTATCTTCCGAAGTACGTCAACCTTCCTTCTTCATCAACCTCTTCAACAATCTCCTTTCCTCGGTAAAGCAAAATAATTTTGTTATAGTTCCCAGGTACATTCTTTGATCCTGAAGCAACTGGACGTGCTTACCAAAAACAGGTTCTTTCAACTTTGCATAGCATGTTTTGTCTATCATTATAAAGAAATGTTTTTTGATACATACAAATTCAGCTTACCCGCACGAAATTCAATACCCTTCGAAACCCCTTGGACGCACACAACTTTGGTATAAATATAGATACCTTCCACACTTACAGATATGATTAGTTCTGAACTCTTTGACGACATGTCTACCTCTGTGATATTCCTAAACAACTTTCCCATTTTCAAAGGAGTTTATACTCCTTGATATCGCACATCATACACACTATGGGAGTGATTTTATCGTATGTCACAACGAACACTACATGATTAATTAGCTTCTCCATCAATCGATTCAAGGTCCTACAATATATCGGTACTGTATGCCTAGACAATTGAGCATTTTGATTAAGATGATGTGGTGGGATATAATCAGTCACTCCTATTTTCTTATATTTTGGAATAAGCTAGAGTATGACTCTCCTAATGGAGTGAATTTCCTAGTCTATCCCCGCTCTTGGGCATAGTTTTGCGTAGGACGAGAGCTGTAAGGGACTACGGTGGACATTGTGGGTGAAGGTTTCCTTTTGTTGGGGCCTAAAAATGTGGGTGATTGGGAGAATGCACATATGATTAATAATTAAATACCACATATGGATATGAAGATAATGTATATTGAGGTACACAAAGGTAGTAATGTTGAGGATATATCGATTTTCACTCAATTGGTGGGTAATGACATTTAGAATTCCTTTGAGCACCCTTTTACCATGACGCTAGTGATGAAAAATCATCTTCCCTTTTATGATATCCATAAATTCCTTAACCTCTCTGAATGTCCTGTGTGCTAGCTTTGATTTCTGTCTTGACCACAATCCTTCCCCCGTTTTGAGACCACTTTCGACCATTTCTCCAATTTTAATTGTTGTCTGAAATGGTCTTTCTATTGTGGCTTTTAGGTGGTGGAAGTAATCTGGATCTTGTGCCTCTATGAAGACTTCAACCAATTCTTGTTCATGTAATGGTTGTTTTAACCGAGCTTCTTGTTCCCTCACTGTGATAGAATATTCTCTGAATCTTTTGGTTGGCTTCTTTCTCGTATTGGAGAGTGTATTGGGATCTGGAATAGTGTCAACATTTCAAAAAAATTGTCTATAATAATCTTGAGTGATATCATCAAAGATATGCCAGTGGGAGATCTAGTTGTCTATAAACTATTATGAGGTAACACCAGTTAGTTTCTCACAAAAATAAGCCATGAGTAATTCCTTTTTACCCCCTGCACCCCTAAGTTGATTGTTGTATCTCTAGAGGTGAGATAAGAGATCATTGTACCTGTCATAATTATCAAACTTAGAGGATTTAAGCCTGGTGGAAAGTGGATATTTGGGAACATATAAAAGTCGTTGAACGCGACACTTTTGTGTCCTCTTAGCCCTAACATACTTTTCATGTGTTGGTAGTTGTTTTCTTTTTTTTTGTTTAACATTTCCTCTTGCTCTGAGTCCCTAGTGTGCCTCTCAACATCAACAGGGGATCCAAATTGTACAAAGTTAGAGACGCCGATTGCTATCCCATGAGTATAGTAGTGATTTGGATGGGCAGTGAACTGTGCTCCACAATTGGTTACATGAGAGTATAAATCGGTGAAACTGTCGTGACAGTGGGATTATTCCTATATCACATTCCTTGATGGTGTGTTATTGATGGTCCAACCCCACTATTATCCAATGAATCATACCATACAGGTAAAAGAGAATTTAATATCGGGACCTGATAAGATGAAGATTGGATACTAGTGATCTTTGGAAAACCTGGAATAGACATTGGTGGTTCTTGGCCGTATGCCCAGACTTGCGACAATTGTTCCATAACATGCCTTAATGTACAATTTTCTTCAACGGTGGATGACTCTCTTTATGTTTAATTGAATAGAATATCCACCAAGTTCACCACAGTTTCAGTATTAGTTGTCATTGACACTCTTACTATAGACCTAGTAAGTGTTCTTCCAGTTTACCACAAATCAACAACCGAAAGCTTATTAAAGAAAGGAGAAATTAACAACCTTATTAGGGGTTAGTCAATTTTACACATCAAACATTTTAATCACGTAATAACATGAATTCAGAAGGTCATTGCCTCATCCCAGCTTAGATTTGTTCATTGTCTTCCTTTTCTCAAAAAGTATATGATCTAACCACTTGGGGGTTGCTTACTTATCATGTCACCGTATGAATCAAATAATTACATAGTTATGATTTTAGACAGTTCAACAACATTAATTTAGAAAAGAAAAAGAAAACACTTTCATTCATTTTGAAATACTTTAAACAAAATGACAAAACCAAGGGGTTTAAACACAACTATGGACAACATGATCTCTTTGAAAACCAAACTTTAAACAAATACATTGAGTCTTAAAAAAACAAGATGAAACAAACAAACAAAAACAACTCAACTCTTTTTCAATCTTCATCATCTTTCAAGAGCTTTAGTGTTCTCCAAGGGTCTCATACAGATTCGACTATACCTTTAGTAGATGGGAAACAATGGCCCGTGCTTGCTCAGCACTTCCGGGTTATCCATTAAATGATCATTTTTAATAACATAGGAGGTTTGTTCTGCCAGCTAATGAACTTCACACCTAGACCATCCTATATTTCATGGTAGTTATTCAACCAAACCTGATAACAACCAAGATTGTTCCTCAGAAGGCCTCTTTCTTTTTTGATGCTTCAAGTTGATAGGAAAGTGTTTCTCTCATGATGATTATTTGTCTTTTCCCCACTACGATATCAACACAATGACTGATTTTGACTTTATCTTCCTCTAACTATGATTTAAGTTGATCATACAAATGCATCCAACATGACCTTTCCTTCTCAAATTTCTCCTTCTACAACTAAAGTTCTCCCTTTTGGCAGTGCACGAACTATTCAGATGCCATTGAGTCCCTCTTCATCGAAATTTCTCAAATCTCTTCTCTTTTTTATCTGTCGGGGCAAATAAATTATACTTCAGGTTATTTCTTCCTCTCTGGGCTTGTACTTCTTATTGGGCAATGGTGGCTTTAGCCTTCTCCAACTCTGTCCTATGATGTTCAAGGATTTTATTTTTCTGCTAGATCCTTTGGGTGTCCCACCAAATATTACTGGATTACGAAACCATAATAGGTACACATGTACCCATCTTTCTTTATCTTTCTCCACAACCATTTCAGTTAGTTTAGAAATTATACTGTTAAACTAGATCTTGAGAATATATTTGCTACGAAAGGAAAAACTTCGTGGGTATCATATACAAAAAAGTCTACTCATATCATCATTTGGTGGGATTTCTTGAACTCTAGGGAGTTTACGCATAACCAAAAGTGGGGCATAGGGTGGAACACCTCTAAGACCAATCAACATAAATAACTAATATACTGTTATTCACACCCCTCGAGTAGGGATCTACTTATATGAATATTTATCTCCTTTATGCGGTGTTCACTGTTATTTGTTACATCTTAAAGAGAATGCCAAGCTGATTACATGATTCATCCTTAGAAAAACCTCTCATATATAAGATTTGATATGTAAATGTTCTTTGGAGTTTACTATTAAGTATTTACATTGTTTTGCTTATATGAGGGACATAATATTGAATATTGTTATAGTTTCTGAAAGACAACCATTTCATAATTGTGATTATTATACTAGCATGTTTTCTGAATTGTCCCTTCTTAAAATGGTTGTGGTTATGTATTATTACTCACCGAGCTAGCATATCACCTCTTTGTAATTTTTTATGGGAACTCAAGTGGTATTGAAGAGGATTTCATTAACTAGTGAGAGAACTATTTATTTGCTATGTTTATTTAGTTTCTTTCAAAAATTATTAGAGTCGCTCTTTTTTTTATTCCTTTCATTTGAGTCAAGATTAGTCTTTCAAATTGTAGTCAAGTGACTAGTTTAGGACTTCATTCGTAATTTAGAGATGAATTGATTTTATTTAGTGACAACTAGATCATTGATGAATATCATCTTATGGTTTATCGTTTCTATTAGTTGTGTTTGAATTTCAGAGATAGGAAAATTTAGGACATGCCTAAAAAAAGAACAACTCTGTTGGACATTCTTGTGACTTATGGAGCACAAGTTATAGAGTAGAATCACAATTATGGTTATGTTTCCAGCCATTTCTATAATCGTGATTCTTTTAGGACATGATACGATGTGTCTATATTTCTTTCTCATCCATCTTTATGTGTGTGACTAATAGGTTCTACTAGATGAATCTAACAATGTTTTTCTTTGCAACGCATGTCTTGAACGTAGTCACCCACAACAATAGTAGTCCAATGCTTGGAGTCAACAATGGTCACCGTGTAACCACTCTTCAAATTAAGGGGAGCTTAATAAAGTAGTTGAAAAGACCATGAAGCACGTCATTATGACACTTTGAGGCATTTTTGTGCACATCTATGAAATGTAATATATCTGTTTCAAGAAAAAACACCACTCTATCACTTAAGCAATATGTAAATGAAGTGTTAACACACATATGTTCCTGTAATGAGTTTTAGATATTAATGAACTTAATGAATATTGACATAAGATAAAGACCTACAATGATTTAGACTTTAAGAACTAAGTATGCTTAGGAGTTTCTAAAGATGAACGTCCAAGATTCGTATGTTCTAACAACTCAAATCCTAAAGATCTTTTTGGTATAGATTTATGGGTAAATTACTTAAGGCCATATGAGCTCTAGTATGTTACAACAAGAGTACTGCAGTTGTTGAAACGTTTAGATGGTGAACATGACAAAATACATAGTATAATATGGTACTATTCAAAATACTCATAGGGAACACCAACAACTTAAGACAATTTACTAAGTTATTTATGAATAGTTTCTCTCTTGACATTATAAAATGTGTAACTTCTTATGGATTTTACGAAGTCCGTTCTAAATAATGTATTGAATTGACATATAACTCTAGATTTTATCATTATTATCAAACAATATTTATGAGCAAGAGTTTTGTTGGAAGGTTGGTTAGTTCCTTGAACAAACCTACATATGAAGATGTTAACCTATTTGAAGATAATTGACTTTTTTTATATGAAGATTGGGAACAGGTAACGTAATTAGTGGGAAATCAAGCATTTATTCAGGAACACCAAATCTAAGAAATCCATTTATGAGAATTGTAGTAAGGAATTAGAAATGTTGAATGCTGATGACATTGGGAAATACTTTTATTTCATTGTTTTCTACTCATGTGGGCCATTTTTCTTTTGTTCGATATGTATAAAAAGTTGGTCAAGATAGAGTTGGGGTAAAGGATTACATACTAACAAGATCATATTTATATGGTTTAATTGATATGTCATTGTGGGTGAATGGGTTATTTTCCTTTAAGGATTCTCTCAAATGTCATAAGAATATAGTTTAGTTGAAAGTCAATGAATCTATTTTTCAAACGAAGAGAGAACAAGAGAATTGGAGTGATAGGAACATAAGATGTTCTATCTTTTATTGTTGTTCCTTAGTGACCAGTGAAGAAGAATTCATATGCTTCCTATTCTATGGTAAAATAAATTGAATGTGGTAAGGCATGGAATATACCGTTGTTACTGGGTTCCGTGGTTATGGAAAATAAATTAAGAAAAAAATTTGGCGAAGAGTTAGGGATAGAGGCCGAGGACGAGTGGCGCCTACTAGAGATGGGTTACCAATAGAAAATTCTAGCCAAAATGAGGCCCCTCTCATACATACTTAAGAGAGAGAGAAGAATACCGAGGTTAAGAATGTTGAGGAGGTTGGACAAGAGGAAGAGGTACATGAAGAGACAACATGTATACCTCCCACTGACCCAGTGTTAGTTCAACGGATCATGTCATTGTTGAAAGGGTTGGTTGATCTTCGAGTGCTTCCCCCTGTTCAAAAGACTCAACCTACTGCCAGTCCTCATATTTCTATCACTGTACCTATTGCGGGAAGGATTGTAGGTGACGATGCCTTCTTCAATCCTTTATTGGGTTCTATTATTGTCACACCTGAGCTACTCCCAACACGCGGGCACGGGACCTAGGATCACCAGTGATCCCAATCTAATTGTACTGGCATGATCATGAGCATACTAAAGATAATAAACAAGTGTAGAAGATAAATCATAAATAAAATGCAACGATGGGGAAATACCCATATGCTATAACTGAGATATATGAAAACTGATGAGTTTAATACAAACAAGATACTTACTCAATACTAAGCTGAAACTAATTATATATGAAATAAACCTCTAACTTACTAAACATGGTGGTCAAGGCCCAAGCTAAGTCTAGAAAAACTAAAACTAAAGGACTAAAAAATTGTAAAGAAACTCATGACTGTTTTCCTCGGAGAATGATGAATGACCATTGATTCTACTGAACTTGAGATTGGGAACCAATCTTAGCGTGATATTGATGTGGAGAACCTGAGTCTACATCATGAGAAGAAGTCGAACATATATGTGTTAGTACTTTAAATGTAATAAGAATGTAGGAGAGAGTAAAGCTGAGATAATACATAACCGAACAAGCACAAAAGCAAGTATAATTTTCTAAACATGATATACTGAATGTTGAGCTAACTGGATGCAATGAACCAATTTATAACATACTGAGACTAAATACTAACTGAACTTTAAATATGGTTAATGCTATAGAGTATGATTGAACTGTGATAAAACTACATGAGATAAATGTGGAGTCCAATGTATATGCCCCATCGAGAGGACCTTATGTACCCTCCCAGAGGTATAAAGATATGTTGGCGTGATAATTAAACTGATGCCCGCAGAGGTGAATTAGAACCTACTTTGCTAGTAGTTTTTGGACTATTTGGGTACTGTAATCCCTAATCCAACTCGGTATTATGGTACTCCCAATGAATTAAGTAGTTAACTAATTATGACAGAGTTTCTGTAAATACTGGATAGCTCAAAAAGAACATGCAAACTCAGAATGCAACGAGATGGGAAACACGGGAAACAGTGTTTGCAGTGGCGGACGGGTGAGTAACGCGTAAACCTGCCCTTGGGAGGGGAACAACAGCTGGTAACGGCTGCTAATACCCCGTAGGCTGAGGGGCAAAACGAGGAATCCGCCCGAGGAGGGGCTCGCATCTGATTAGCTAGTTTGTGAGGCAATATCTTACCAAGGCGATGATCAGTAGCTGGTCCGAGAGGATGATCAGCCACACTGGAACTGAGACACAGCCCAGACTCTTGCGGGAGGCAGTAGTGGGGAATTTTCCACAATGGGCGAAAGCCTGACGGAGCAATGCCGCGTGGAAGTAGAAGCCCCACGGGTCGTGAACTTCTTTTCCCTGAGAAGAAGCAATGACGGTATCTGGGGAATAAGCATCGGCTAACTCTGTGTCAGCAGCCGCGGTAATACAGAGGATGCAAGCGTTATCCGGAACGATTCGGTGTAAAGCGTCTGTAGGTGGCTTTTTAAGTCCACCGTAAAATCCCAGGGCTCAACCATGGATAGGCACTGGAAACTACAAATCTGGAGTACGGTAGGGGCAGAGGGAATTTCCAGTGGAGCTGTGAATGCGTAGAGATCGGAAAGAACACTAGCGGGAAAAACACTCTGCTGGGCCGACATTGACACTGAAAGACGAAAGCTAGGGGAGCGAATGGGATTAGATACCCAGTAGTCCTAGCCGTAAACGATGGATAGTAGGAGCTCATAATGATGCATTAATAACTGAGGCATGTATAACTGAATAAAATATCTGACCTCTCATGTGTAATTCAAGAACTAAAGATATACATAGCTAGGTTTCTAAAATTCATGAGATAAATTAAATATTAATGCAATAATAGAATCTTATAATTCTATTATCTAAGAAGTTAATAATTTTAACATTCAAGAAACCCTAAGTCTAGTCATGATATAAGAATCAAGAGACTGATCGAAAACTAAGGCCTAATGGGTGAAAGGAACCCACTAATGTAATCTCACACACCTAATAAAGAATTCCACAAAGAAATCTTTAGATTACGATGCTGGAACAGATGGAACGTACTGCGTTCTTGATCATTTTCTCCTCTCTTACCTCTAAATTTCTATGTTTTTATTAATGATTTGACTTAGGTAAGTTTTAGCAATGTTTCTAGCTTAAACGTAGAAAAATCTCATGATTTAAGGTTTTAATGACGTATCTTAGGGTTTAAATGGAATAGAAAAACACCAAAAGACCCCTTAATTAGTTATTTAATCAATAGTCCATTGTTTAGGTCTATGGTTTGAGTCTTCCTGACAGGCCTTCACTAAAATGGGTATAAATTTTTACTTGGAGGTTGGATTTTAGCAAACTAAGTGGCGTTTGATAGAGGATTCAATTATATATCATATCATAGGTCATAGAACACCTAATTCATTTTATGTTAAGATTTAAGAGCATTTGAAGTTGACTCAATCAACAATATCCCCCTAACTAACTCCTAACCTTTACCAACAGTAACACCTATGGATTGTAGATCGAACGATGGTTAGTGCTGGTCGTCCGTAGATCATGTCAAAGGCTGGGTAAAAGGAGTATAAATCCATGTCCACAGATCATAAACCATTGTCTGACTTTTGGACCGTAGTTCTGTCTATGGGTCTAGACTTGGTCGATCTTCTAAGCTGAGTTTTGAGGGGGCTACCGTGGTTAACTAGGGACCCATAGTACGATCCGTAGATAAGATTACGGTCCGTAGATGGTGACCGTAGATTGCACCTGCAATTTCTGAAAAGTTGATTTTTTGGCCTATTGTTGATACAGGGTGTTACATTATCTCTCCCTTAGGAAAGTTCATCCTTGAATAATGGCTAAATTAGTTGAAATAGAGAGAAAGATATGCAATCTCTACCATTAAAAACTGAGAACTTGATGAATGAATTGAGTTACAAGAACATGCAATTACGCTGAAATGCAAGTACAAACTGAGGGGACATGATTCTAAGGCTGAATTCAAGCATGAATTACTAAAAAGCTGAAGAGGAACTATTACCTCAAGCTGGAGTGAGATCGGAAACAATGAGGTGATGATACTTCTCATTCATGGCTGCTTCTGCTTCCCAAGTATCTCCCTCTACAGTCTTATTCCTCCACAAAATCTTGATTGTATTGAAATCTTTGTTCCTCAACCTTCTATCCTGACGATCAAGAGTCTGAAATGGTACATCCTCATAAGAAATGTTATCTTTCATAACCACACTCTCTAATCGAACTATGGGTGCTGGACCACCCATACATTTCATCAATAGTGAGATTTGAAAAATTAGAGGCACTATTGCTAATTCAGCTGGCAACTATAACTCATATGCCACTTTGCCAACCCTTTTCAAGATCTTGTAAGGGCCTACCTATCTAGGACATGGCTTCCCTTTCTTAACAAATCTCATCACCCCTTCATAGGTGACATATTCAGGAAAACCCAATCATTAACTTGGAAATCTAGTTCCCTTCTCCATACATCTTCATAAGATTTCTGATGACTTCGGGCTGTCTTAAGTCTATATCTAATGAGTTGGATTTTCTCCATAGCATAAGGTACTGAATCTGGTCCTATTAAAGATGCTTCACCTATTTCAAACCAACCAATAGGATATCTACATTAACGGCCATAAAGGGCCTCATAAGGGGTAATCTGAATGTTGGAATGGTAGCTATTGTTATAGGCGAACTCATTAGGAGGAGAATGATCATCCCAACTACCCTTGAAATCTATCACACATCCTCTCAACATATCCTCTAGGGGGTGAATGGTACACTCCGCCTCTCCATCTGTCTACAAATGAAATTTTATACTACGGTTAACATAAGTACCAAGACGCTTCTGAAATAACTTACAAAATGAAAGGTAAATTGAAGAACTCTATCTGAGATGATAGGAAAATGAACCTCATGCAACGTGACTGTAAGACCCCAAAAATAACTTAGGTGAAGCTTAGCCTAACATGGTTGTCGTTGTGGTATAAGGTCCTAACATGGAATATAGTGTGGGTTTGAGGTTGTGTTTAACAGTTTATGATTCCGAATGTAATTTTCTATAGGATATCTAATGATGCAATAATTATATTTAATTGATATCTAGGTTGTATTAGATTGATAATTGTGTAATGAATTGACCTAGTTTCATTAATTGTTGATATAATTTTTTTGAATTGTTGGTTATGGACTTGGGTAAGGTTCTTAAGATATGAAATTGGATGTTTTAGCATTTAAATCGAAGTTGTCAGATGGAGAGGGGTATTCTACCCTAATTTATTTTATTTTATGTTAATTAGAATTCAATTATGTTGTGATTTGTAAGGTCCACTTATGGTGGCGGTGCTATGTTAATTAATATGGCCTTGTCGGTGTTACTTTATGCAATATGATGATCATGGCCTTGTCGGTACTACATGAAGTATTATGATGATTTTCTTATTGATGTGAAGTATGAGTATGTCTATCAATATGTGAAAAAATGTGTTCTTTTGTATGTATGTTAGGAAATCATGTAAACTATGACTATGTGCTTCTTTGTGTAGTCTTAGGATTTATGTATGGTTGTTCCTACTTGACTCTATGAGTCTATAATAGTTATATAGATGATGATATGGTAGTGTGCAGGATGACTTAAAAATGATAATAGTTAATTCTATGTGCTTGCAGAATGATTAGTAATATGTATCAAGGGGAAGTATGTGGTGTCCTATCTTGGTTGACTTGTGTCCCTTCCATGATGCTTGTATGAATTTGAATATGTGATGTATTGACTTAGGATGCTATAGTCTCTCAGTCTTGAATTTATGAAAGTTATGTGAACTTGAATGATCTTTAGAGGATCTTTTATGTGAAATCTTTAACCTAGTGGTAAGGTTATGTATGTTGAAGTTGAAAGCCGTAATGGTATAGTTCAAGTAAAGGGATGATGGTTTAAGGTTTATTGGCTGGAACGAAATCATATTAATCGTTAGAAAAGGCATGATGATCTTTGTGTCGCCATTGGAAAGTATCCCTAAGAGGACCTCAGTTGTAGGGTAAATGTGATTGGGTGATGAATTCGTCATGCAAACCTATTATGTGAACCTTTAATGTGAATTATTCTATGAGAACGAAGGCTAGCACCGAGTGAGTATGGTAAGGGAAATAGTTCTAGTTATGTATGTGACGAGAATGCAAAGCACGCCCTAAATATTCCTTAACCATGTGCCTACATGGGATGTGTCCTAGTTCTACCCTTGGCAAGTAGAACACACTCAGCAGAGTAGGTTAGAACTACAGATTCCGTGTCTTTCTACCATGGCCTATATATTTCATTACTAATTCTCATATTTTTGGATACATACTAGCATAATAGAAGTTCTATGATGTTTAGGTAGTGGTGTGAGACGCTATATTGACATTGCACATTAGGCTTTGAAGGTGCTAGTGAGACTCTGTAGGTCTTGTCTAAGACCATTACTTGAATGTTCTTGATGTGGTGAATGAGTCTTAAATAAAGTAATGAATATAATGACTTAAGTTGTAAAAGTATGTTAAATGAATTAGTACTTATCTAGAGTAATTAAGGGTTGTCTAGTTAAGGTGTGAAGGGAGCATAGGAATGGTTACTTCTTATCTTAGCAAGATAAGTCTTAAGAATGACTCTAGTAAGGGAAGTTGGTGGATTATGTAGGCATGATCTAAGCCTTAGGTAGTCTTAAGGATTACTTTGGTAATATTTAAGAGGTCACTATGGAAGTTATCTTTTTCATTTACTTAAGTAAGTCTTTTGATAGCCTTTGGAAGGAGAATGTCATATCACATATATGTAAATATGTTAGTTAGAATATTTCTAGCTTAGGTAGTCTATATGATCTCTTAAGTGTCTGTGTGTAAGGTATTGTCTGGGCAGTCGCTTCACAACTCACTCAAGTTAACTTTAGAGTCACCTTTGTAGGAAAATGTCATGTTCTTTTGTTAATGTCTCTTAAGTGTGTATGTGACTCATTATAAGTAATCTTGAGGATCGTTTAGGAAAATTTATAGAGAGTGTATTGGTGGTCTCTCTTTGTGTGACTTAATTTAATCTGGATAAATTTGAGTGAGAAGATTACATGCCAAAGGGTATTTAAAGTAAATTGAAGGAACTTCACTGTAACACTGAATTGAGTTCATTGTACAATGAAGTGATTTCACTATAAGGTTTCTAAATATAAGATTATTGTCTAAAGTGATTTCTTATGTATTTCTAAGTATTTAAATGTTGTTCCTATGCTTATAGTATAATGTTTTAATCGAAATTCATGAAA
Source organism: Solanum arcanum (assembly GCA_027789145.1). NCBI lineage: Eukaryota > Viridiplantae > Streptophyta > Magnoliopsida > Solanales > Solanaceae > Solanum > Solanum arcanum. The sequence goes on along the minus strand of CM050936.1, from coordinate 21,273,906 downwards.
AGCATGTTGTTTACTAAATATACCTTTTTCATGGTTTTTGCATGGCTTCTATACATAGTACATCTAATGTGCTAACCCCTTTTTTTCCCTTTTTGATTAAATTGTAGGGAATTGGAATTCATGATGTGCCATGGAGGATGGACAATTTTCTATTGATTGAAGATGAAGTATTGGTGAGTCCTGATCGATTCGAGGACAATATCCAAATGTCCCTTATGTCATAGACTTTATTTTATTGTTTTGTATTGGATTAGTCCCAAATGATGTATACTCTAAAGTTTTGATAGTTAAAGTAGATGTTGTAAAGATTTAATGTTTTAAATGAAAAGTCTTTCGCTTGTGTAATGTTTATGAACGATTTTTATTTGTGTGTGAAGAAAGTTTTAAATTCTTACCTATTTTAGTATGTTTATTGTGCGATGAATGATACGAGAGGCTTATATGAGATTTCTTGAAGTCTCATTTGCCGTGTTACAACACAAGGATGCTCTAACTTCTAGGGTGTACTTGTGGGTCGTGACAGAGACTATCTCCTTCACGTAAAGCATGACATGGTCCTCTACCGAATCTGTAGACTTGACAACCGAAACCCCATAAGACTTAGTCATCCTATCAAATATCACCCAAATTAAGTCATGTTGTTCGCGAGTACGAGGTGACCCTATGATGAAATCCATATTGATCACTTCCAACTTTTAAGTAGGAATGTCGATCTCTAAGGTCAAACCCCCTGGTTTACGATGTTCTACCTTGACTTGCTAGCAGTTAAGGAACTTACTCATAAAATCTGATATGCCATTTCATCAATAGACTTCCCGCAGATCGCTGTACATCCACATTAGGAACAAACAATATATCTTTGTAGAGAACTACACCACTCCCCCGTGGGACAAAACTCACTCCCTAATTGTGCAATGCCACCGTAAGTTCAACCAATATTGGATCACTGTCTTGCTTTTCCTCAACTCCACTACCTAATAAGATTCTTCCCCATTCCAAAATATTACACCACTTTCTAATATGCTCATAAGGCGAACTCCCAAGCGAACAAGCCTGTGAACATACTTCACTCTGCTAAGAGTATCTAATACTACATTTGCCTTATCAGTATAATGCAGACTCATATCATAATCCGTAAAGTATTCAAACCATCTCCTCTAAGGTAGAGAACTAATGACATGTACAATTTGCTTTATTAACCTATGTTCTAAATTATGTTTTAATGATAACACAAATCTTAACTAATGTCTGCAAAATTACAATAAGATGTCACATCCATAATATGTAAAAAGAAGACATATATCTAAACAAGGTAATCACACACTATCTGAATCAAGGATATTCAATCGCGTAAATATAGAATCAAGAAGTCTCAAGCAACATACCTCAAGGAAAGCCCTCCCTACAAGAATCAACAAAGAATGATTTGTTTAGTTGCAACAAGTGTTTTTGGTATTTGTGGACAATAGGAAGCACTGAATAGACAAAACTTACAATGCACAAATGAATACATTTGTATCCTAAAATAGACAATACTTAACAATATATAACCAAATTTGCACATACTTAAATATCGTTCTCAAATGGAAATATTCATGTCAAAGTTACATATCAACACAAATAAGACGATGATCCGGTAGTGAAGTTACGAATGTTATCCACAAAACTTTACTTTTTGAATGCATACTTCTTTCCCAAGCTGAAATGACTATAAAATTGGTCATTCTAGAATTGTAATCCTCAAATCGTAGATATATTGAATCATATGGAAACAATGTAGAGTTCGTTAGTTAGCTATACATTTTACTTGATTGATTTAATACAGTGCAACAACTCTCGCCACTTTTTTTTCTGAGCCACACAAAAATAAATGCCAATATTCACAATCTTGATGTCAGCACGTAAAGAAATAGAATTATAGATACGCAAAAGCTTCAAAACATGTGAAATTAAATCCGACCTTGAATCAGAGTATTGATAGAAATACTCTGGATCCGAATTGTTGTTCCTCCGACTGTCCAAGCCATGTAAGCTCGTTGAGCACAACCTAGATTAGAAACACCCCCCCATATGTATCCATATATTGTCGCTTCACATAGAGTGGAACTCATTATAGACAATGTTCAAAAGTTGTTAGTGAAGGATATAATAGCAGTCTCGTCAAATACTTGGCCAAGTGAAACAAATATCACAAATCATGGTCTCCAAGAAAGTTGACATTGCTCCTACATTTCTCAAGCATCTTTTGATTTCGTGCTAATTCAGTTCTATTTTTATTATTCTTCTTTTTCCTCTTGTAACTAATTACTTTTCTTCTAGACAGAAAACTTGATAGCTACAAGGGATTTGGATGATCAAGAGAATGTGATGGCGGTGTACCTGCCATCCTATTCGTGATCCACTTCCATCAGCTCGTGGGCCCGAGCTAGCATCAAATGGAAGAGCTAGGGTAACTATCCCGAGGACTCGTGAAACACTACCTCTCTCTCCTGGTACATCTAGCACTCTCTACATAGAGGTAAATCCTACTGAAATCTCAACAAGAGAAGTAACTCTTATCATTTGAGATGTCATTTATTGAAACATTCTTAATTTCGGAATATATCGATTGCTTGTTCCATAACTACACTTAAATAATATTTTTCATCATTTAATGGGCTACATAGAATCCATACTAGTTAGAAAGGAATAAAAACATGTAATTTGTTTTTTATGTTATTTCTCTATGTATAGTATTAATCCACCAGGTGATGTTTTGATAAAAACATCATTTTGCAGCATTGTGGTGATACTCTTATCCTTGGCATTGTGGATTTCAAAATTCGGTCAATGCAATTTTTTCTTTGAGTACAATGCAAGGTGATTTTTTTCTCAATATAATAATCCAAAATATAACTTTCTTTATAACACCATGAAAAAATTCGATAAAATTCAGTAACAAAAGTATGACAATGGATTATGTTTATTGAGAAATACACCTTGCAATGCACTCAAAGCAGTAGATGCATACGATTGATCTACGAAATCATCAGAACCAAGGATAAAAGTATCTCTATCATATTAAAAATGAAGCTTTTATCAACACATCACCTGGTAGATAAATATTGTACTAATAGAAACAACATAAACATCAATTTACATGTTTTGATTCCTTTCTAACAAGTTTGACTTCTAAGTAGTACACAAAAGGAAAAAAAATCTTTTAAGAGATATATATTAAGAAATGAATGATTAAGTAATTTACATCTCAAAGGATTCAAGTTACTTCTCTTCTAGAGCTGTGCCAAGGGAATCTCTCTATATAGAGGGTTTTAGAAGCACCAAGAGGTAGAGCTATTGTTTCAAAAGACATTATAATAAACACCATATCTCTTCCATTTGGTTCTTTACATGTCCTACGAGCCGAGGAAAGTGGATCAGACAATGACATGTATACCAACACCGCTTGCTTTAGACAATCCAACTCCTTTAGAGTTATTGTAACAGCTCTAAAACGAGCTAGGCAAAACGAGATCCTAACATGTGTGTCATGTGGTTTTAATTTTCTAAATTTGTTAATAATAGTGTTTTGAGGATGTATTGAAATTTTGGAAGTCTTTGGAGGTAAAACGTCAAAGACGTTGGAAAAGTTTACCTTGCGACGTGCTTGCTTGTTCTAGTCTGTCTTTGCATGTTTTATGTTTTGTTTGGAGTTCAAATTGATATCATAGGTTCCTAAAATCTAGAAAATCATGTTTATGGTTTAGAAATACAGGCACAACTTCCGAAGGACAGCCCTAGTGGTCCTTGAGGAGGATCCAATCTTGGGCAAGAAAGCTGCACAAGGCTGCAGCGAAATACACATAGAGGGAACCAGCCTACGTCTCTAGCTTAGTGAATCAAGGAATAAATTCTTCCACACAAAGGAATCAACTGTCTCAAAATTTATTTTCAAAATTCATGTGGGAATAGCTCTGTGTCGCAGACTTATTTCTCAACGATAATTCCGTAATTATAGGATATGTTTTACATGTTTATGAAGGTCCAATTGATGTGGGGGTATTTTGGGTATTTGAAAATAGGTTAGAAACCATTTTAAGTCATATTTACACCTTCCCAAGTAAAAATACCAATACCAATTAATAAATCAAAAATCCAAACAATCTTCTCTTCCAAATTCTTTCAAACCTATATGTGAGCCTTAACTCAAGCTGAAGCTAGAAAGTACTTCTTCTCAAAATTTCATGGTTTTGTTCTATTAAGGTATGATGTTTCATCCTTTAACTTTCTTTCTTTAAGGATCCAAACTTCAAAGTCTTTTCCAAGACTTCTCACAAGTTGAATTCTTCTATTTTTATATATATCCATGAGTTCTTGCATAAAACATTTTTAATCAATGATTCATGATTGAATGAGGTGGACTGAATAATTTTATATCAAATTCCTTATGAACCCATGCAAATCATGAAATACTTTTTTTGAGTATTTGATGGGTAATTTGATCATGTATCTATTGTATTGATTTCTTGTGTAGATTACTTCGAGTTATTGAACTATGTAAGAAAAATGTTAGAAATGTACATAGGCTGTCCTAATTTGATTAATTTCATATTGTATTATCTTGGAACATTTTATAGTTTAATTATTGATTAGAATTTGTGAATATGACTATTGATAAAAGTCTTTGTGGATTAAATTAGTTGAATTGGCTTTGGATTGGAGGTAATGATGTTGTAAGGGTGGTAAGATGACCTAACATCTTCTATCTTGGATATTATAGGTTCTGAATTGTTTTGATTGTTATGGCCCACCTATGGTGGCAGTACTTATGTGATATAAATTTGAAGAATATGGCCAGATCGCTATTACTTTATTAATAATGATGTTATCATGTAATAACTTGAACATGTGATCATTGTAAAGATCTATATGACTTATGTGTATATGTGAAGTCAAATCATTAGTTTTTTTTCTAGTTGATGTAAGGTGTCTATAATGGACTATGGTGATTTCTTAATGTGTGTTACTTGATGTTGAAGAATTATTCTTCCTAATTTACTGTTAGTCTTATGATGGTTTATGATGATCATAATTCTATAGGAATAAATAGGGTGACTTGTAGTATACTTTTTGTTCCTATGTACGACCTGAATGTGATGGTACATGCGATAAAGTGACGATGAGTTAGTCTTGTTGTGGTAGACCTATGTCCTTCTACTTGATACATCAAGAATGTGAATATGACGTTTGACTTAGTAGGATAACACACCTTTGTAATGTATGTGTATGTATTGATTGAAATATGATCTTTAACATAGTTAAGGGGGTTATTAATATGGAAAGTTCAACCTACATAGAATGTAATGATATCCTTGAAGTTGTAATCTGAACCAGTATCCATCTTCTGTGAATGGTGGACTTAGAGGTTTGTTGGTTGGAACGTCATGAAACCATCCTTAGTAAAGTCATGAAAATATCCTGGTAATCATTGTGTGACATACCTATAGGACCCCTTTTGGTATGGTGTAATATGATTTGGTTATGACTTCTATATAATACCTCTTCATATGCCCTTAGATTTAATAACTCGATGAGAACAAAAGCTAGCACCGAGAGAGTATGCTTTGGGAGTGACTCTACTTAAGTTGAGACTAGAGTACAAATAAAACCCTTGATATTCCTTAACCATGTGCGTACATAAAATGTTAACCTTGGCAAGTAGAATAACCTCCATCGGAGTAGGGTTGACTCCCGATTCCATGCCTATATAGTATGGTCTATGTCGTTTATTGCCTATTCTTATCATGTGGGATAAATTGTAGGACTTAATAAGTTCTACAACGTTGAGGTAGTTGAATGGGATGCTATCTAGATTGCACTACTAGGCTTTGAAGATGTTAGTATGTTAGTTCCGTAGGTCTTCTCAAAGACCATTATGTGAAGTCCTTAATTGTTGAATTTCACTTAAATGGTTTCATGAATGTAGTAAGAAAGGTTAAATTCATGTGAACTAAAATGTACTTATCTAGAGTAGCTTTAAGGGTTGCTTAGGTAGGCTTGAAGAGTGTGTATGGACGGTGTCTTCATGTCGTACTTGGGTGAGTCTTGAACTAATTCTAGGTAGGTATTTAAATTGATATAATGTGAATAATCTTAACTTAGGTAGTCTTCAGGATCACTTAGGTGTGGGTGATGGGGTTGTATGGGCGGTAGCTTCACTTCACACTCGAGTGAGCTTTAGAATAACCTTTGGTAAGAGGGTCTTATGCTAAGTGATGTTTATGCTATATTTTGGATTTACTTGGAATATGACTATATGTGATTATGTTGGCTTGTATGTGACTCTTGTGCTTGTGTTATGAGGTTTTCTTCAAAAAGAGCATGTTTTATATAAATGTACTTTTGGCATGATTTTGATTGCATGTCACCATACTTAGTGAATTGTAATGTACTAATTCCATAATTTTTGTCTTATCTCTAAAGGTGTAGGTGGAATTTAGAGGAATCATTGAAGTAATGCTTGGACATTAGTATCCATTCAAGTGAAGTTGGGGTATGTCCTCGAATGTTTCGAGGACATAGTCATGTTTAGTTTTCTTCGTTAAAGACATTGTGATAGACTTAAATATGAATATATTGTTGATGTATGGGTCGTGGCCCAAAATACATGTCTCTACGATGGAGAATTTGAGACTTAGACATTTTCTATTTTTTTCTATGAATGATATTTTGAAGTAATACTCGATTGTGTAAAAAGTTTTAACTAGTAATACCTTTCATACATTTATGCAATGAATGATGTGAAATTTCTTGTACAAGACCTTCGAGAGGTCTAGTAAGCTATGTCTCGACTAGTAGGAGGCCTATCATCTCGGGTGTAATTCGGGGTCGTGACAATTATTAGCTTTCCGTCCAGACGAGAAGAAAGTTTAAGCAAGACCAAAAGAAAGAGGAAGAATAAAAAAAAATAGTTCATATTAGCACAAAATCCAAGCTTGCCTAAGGAATGTAGGAGCAGTGTCAGCTGCAACTTCAGGTTTAACATACTCATCTTCACTGATTATCAAATTTCGATGAATTATGTGACCATCCTTACAAGTAATTGCTGTTTTTGGAGAATCAGACAATAAAGGTTGCGTTCTGTCCGTAAAGATGTAGTCCTGTCTGTCATATCTGAGTCAAAATCGATATCCAAATACAAAGAAAATGAATTGGGTATCAAGTCAAATAAAGAAACACTAAAGTACACATCAGAAAACCAAATCATTTTCAGCTATAAATTACTATTGAAGAAATAATAAGCTAAAAGACAAAATCCAAAGGTTTGGCGTACTCCCCAGGAAAAATGACCTCTAATTTTACCTGAAGAAACCACACTTCAAATTAAGATATATGTAACAACTAAAAAAACACTCTCCTCCCTAGAAAACAAACATCAACGCTGACCTGCAAATTGTTTGTGTATAATGCACTATTGCAAGAAGCTTAATATAAACACCTAAAGTTCCAAGCCACCTTTGTCATGAAATTATTTTACCAATTTTAACTTGTACAACTAAGATACTCGAGAACTATTTTCAAAACTAGAAACATTCAAGCAATAAACAAAATTGAATCTGAAAAGATTCGAAATAGTAAATTGAGTGTTTCCTCAAAGAAGAAATTTGAGTCAATTATATGCATAGTGTCTACTAATGAAAATTATTCCCCTAAAATACCTTAGGTTCATTGAATATATTCTCTCAAGATAGAACTTTTATACTCACATGTGTATCGGTACCCAAAACCACAGTGTCAACAAACCATTCAACAACAATAAAATACACTCAGAATACTAGATTTAGTAGTAGTAGAAGAAGTTAACAAAATTCGTTATCGTTATTTAAAAATAAAAGGAATCCCTCTATTTATAAACAATAGAGGGTGGTGTGATCGAATTATTATTATATCTTATAAAAAAGGTCACACCCCTTTGTAGAAGTCACAATCCTTTATAAAAGTCATAGCCTTACTGAAAAGTCACAAATTTTTATAAAAGTTGCAACTCTTGAGTAATGTAACAACTCTTCATAAAACTCACAATTTTTCATAAAAATCGCAACACTTCTTAAATGTCAAAAATCTTTTTAAAAGTGACAACTCTTAATTTTTCATTCACACATTTTAAAAACCCCTATTCTTACCCATAGCATAGATAAATTGTGACCTTGAAGGGTTCTTTTTAAATAGGTCCTACAAAAGACAAATCCTATTATGGTTTGAAATCCTTTTTTTAGGTACAAATTGAAGAATATAAGGAGTTTAGAAACCAGGATAAAAGACAAATCTCCTTTAAGAAATGTTATTATGTAGAAGCACAAAAAATCACAATCTCATGTACTTATATTTATCTTTCGTAACCATTTCTACAAAAATGAAATTCCTAGGAGGAAATAAAGTTACCTAATATTAGCATCGTACATTAGCATTTGAGACACTGTCAAAAATCATACAACACATTTTTGGTTTCAATCCATTAGTGTTATGTTATGAATTTACTTCAACCCTAATTTTAGTAGAAAACAATCACTTTAGTTATATTTATGTTTAGAAATGATAGTTAGCAATTAACACTCTGTACATTCTAGTATTTGTCTAAAAATTTATTTCCTAATTCTCCTTCGACAATTGTTGTAATTGAGTACGAGATTCTTAATTGAGTCATCTGCCAACTCCAGATTATTTTTTATAAATGGAAACAAACACTTGATACATTCTGCTTTAATCTTACATTTTATTCTACAAAGAAATGACCACTTGTTCCTAACTCGACTCAAAAGTTATCAATTGCACAAGTCCATATAATAGACAATATTTTTTGAAACAAGTTTAGGAAACTTTAAATCCATTAAACCACACCCCAAATGTTGGATATTAATTTGGGAGAGTCTACACACTTGGTAGTTCCACTGCACCACAAGTAGGTATCTTTTCCCTATATAGCCCTTTTTGAATTCGTTGCCTACGTGTCACCGTGAATCATTAATTATTATCGAGTAAAAAATACCATAAAAATGATTCTAACACAAATGACATATTTATATACTTTAAAATATTATTTTAATATAAAAATTATCATATATAGTGAGATATGTTTATAACTTTACAGGGAAGCTTTGAATGAATTTGGGAATATACTTGATAAGATTAAGGGGTTGAATACACTTGGTGTGTTGATAATCCTAAATGAAGATAGGAAAACAAAAAAAAATTAAAAGCAAGAGAAAAATGGAATTTAAAACCCTAAAACCTTATTAAATGAAGGTTGTCATAAGGATTGTTTGAAGTATTTAAGTACTTTTACACTCCCTTCATGTCTGAGTTGGTATACACGTGGCACGTACCTTAACATGCAATAATCATATTACCCTTTGAATATCATTAATTCAATATTTTTGCAAATTTATCATAAATTAATTCAATATTTTAGTCCATGTAATGGGGAAATGAATGATACTCTCTCCCTCTCTCTAATTTATGTTAAGTGAACTATTGACATACAATACTAAACTTGTTCTATAACATTTAAGAATAAAATTAAAGAATATTTTATTATTATAACTATTTGTCAAACCCCGAAACTACCCCAAGATGCAAAGACGGGACCTATGATTACCAGTGACCAAAAGCTAACCCCGCATGTATATCATAAGTGTATTTAATAATAAATTGAATCAATGAATAGTGTGAGGAACCTAGTCTTTAAATAATATGAAATGATGTTGAATACCCATAGTAACTCTTAATATAACAACAGAGATTGCAACAACGACTGAAAATTCAAATTCAAATACTACAGTTGATTCTAACTTTGTCTGAAAATAGCCTCTAACTTACTATAATTGTCAGTTCATGCCCAGAGCTAAATTTAGAAAACTAAAACTAAAACATAAAAAAGGAACATGTCTGTCGTTCTAAAAATATGAGGACTCAAAAATGATACTTATAAGTTAAAGATCGGGAACCGATCTATGGGTGATCTTGAAGCTGAAAAACATAACTACATTACAAGAAGATGTAGTCAAAGTAAACGGTAGTACTTGAATGGTACTGAGCATGCGTAATAAAGTGAATCTAAAAAATAATCATAACTATACCAAAGCATGTACCAGAGCAATAATTTGATATAAGTATGATAATAACAAGGAAATATTGAATACAAAATAAGTGATTGCAATGATCAATTTTAAAACTTTATGAAACTAAAATCTGAATTAAAACTAATAACCTGGTCTATGCAATAGAATATAACGGTAAATGAGTTAATTATAGCTTGTAACATTCAAGAAAATGTATTTGGGTACATAGGCATCCCAGTGCCCAATATTGAGCAATATTGGGCATTTTGGAAGAATATTGGTTTTAGGGTGTTAGCTAATTTTCTTAGTATTAAGAAATACTTTGATGATAAAATGCTCAAATCCATGTTTATTTAGTAATTGTACCTTGAATGAAGAACCTAAGCTAAAATTGTTAATTCCTCTACAAACATATTAGGTATGAGACATCCAAGTGTGAAGCCTAGGTACCATGGCACATGATCATTTAAAATGATTATATTGATTAAGAAGTGCCCAAGGACATAGTGAGCGTTCTTGGACAAGAATTGCGCAGCAACAAATGCCTACGTTTATTATTCTAGCTTTAGAACATTAGACATAACTAGTGGATGTTGTCCCTAGCATTTCATTTCAAACATTTTTTCAAGTGTTTGTATTAAGGACAATTTGACAAAATATTATTAATATTATAATTCCATATTTCAATTGTTTGATCAATTGATAGATGGTTGTTTAAATTCAGATTGTTAGTCTATTCTTATGCAGTAATTATATAAAGTCTAAGTACACCTCAATAAGTATTAAAAAGTTTTAAAATATTCGCAAATTTAACTGTATGGATGTGATGAAAGCTAAGAAGAGGCTTGTATG